>JAJJWW010001697.1:0-571287 GCA_023531295.1 Papaver armeniacum
AGACCGCCAACCATCCTCTCGGCCTTGGTCCTCCATTAACCTTCATCCAACGCTCGGTGCGGCGTTCTCATCATCCGCTAATTGTACCTGCGGCGGGATGACCTACCCCACCACCCATACCCACTGATCGACCCTGCCCATTTTCTCTCCATCGATTTCTTTCTTCTCCCCACCTCATAACCTTACCATCCTCTCTTGCCCCGACCATACCGGTCGCCGCCTGCCAAAACCACCACCTCCATACCACCCGACACTAACAACCACACCATCTACGCCGCGCCATCACCGACCAACAACCCCAGGACTAGATCTCTCCTTTTTAGTTTCTACCAGCCTAGAAACTAAATGGGAGTTATCTGAGCTAGGGTTTCCACCCAAGTAACCGCATGGAGTTCTGCAGGCACGATGAGACAAGAGGAGAGCAAAAAAGTCGAGGCATGGGTTTAGTTCTTTCAATTAATTTCGATTTTTGACGTTATTAGGGTTTCTTCCATTTTAGGGTTTGCTTGGTATGTATAAATAGAAGAGTGAGATGATGATTTTAGACCTGCCTTTTGGATTAGCGGTATCACCTTAGTTTATTGTGTTCCAATTTTATCTTGTTATGTTTTAATTTAACCAGGGGTGTTTGATGATACTCCTGTCTCTTATGTTGAGTTCATATGTCTAATTTTGTGTCTCATTGTGTAATGGAGATGGTGATTTCATCTTTGTTTGGATCATTTACATTTGTGATAATTTGTCTTGTGATAAGATAAATTATACTAGGGTGCATTAGTGATATCGTTGAATCGCCCAGGAGTAGTCTTAGTTAGCCTACAACCGAATGAGCTTGCTTGATAGCATGCTTGTGAAAAGATAAATGCTAGGAATTAATGAGACAGGTTAGCTAAAGGATTCCTCCACGAGGCCTTCGAGAAGGAGGTATGAGATATGAAACGGGTATGTTTGACCTTGGCATAGAAGTAGAGGTGGATTTCATAACCACTGGCACTTACCCATTGTCCAGCTGTGTTACCTTGGTTTAGAGCCAAAATACCTTAGCTTAAGTTCACTTCATTTCAACATCATCCGTTTCGGCAAAAACTCCCCTTTTGTTACTCTTTGTCACCTTTGAATCTCAGTTGAAGAAGCCTTGAAAACACGTAGAGCACCCCTAGTCATGTGGGATCGACCGTACTTGCAGCGTCTCAGATAGGCGCGTGCACTTGCGTATTACCCGTAGGCTCAAATAAACATCTTTCGAGGCCTACCAAGTTTTATAGCTTTGTATTCTTGGGTTTTTAGCGTGCCTTGCTGATTTTATTAGCCTTTGCGAGTTTCAATCATTCCTTGTACATATTCTCTGTACTATTTCTCTTAGCTGTCTTAAGTGTAGCCATTTGAATCTTTTATTTGCATATAATTTTCCTTTTGTTCTTGGTTAGCTTAGTATAACTTGTACTTGTAGTTATCATAACTAGTAGCATAACTCAGTGTAAATTTGTTTCTTTACGCATCTTGGCTTTTGACTGAGGCTGCCAGCCTCACAGCAGGCTGTAGCTTAGTGTCCTTGTCACTTTAACTCCTGTCGGTCCAAGTTATTCTCAGTTGTCATTCTCTTTGCCTTAAGTTGCATATTGTGGAGCTAAACTCTTCTCTTGAGCAGTGCACACCAAAGATTCTTTAAGGACAGGCTGAGGCAAGTAAGAGCAAATGTTAACGCGCCCAAACAAACCTGTAGAGGCTCTTGAGCAAGCCCAAAGAGTGGAAAAGGTGCAAAGTTACGTGCATACCCACAGGCCTTGTGAGCTACTTATGCATGCTAACATTGTGTATACTTAGTATTTGAATGGCCAGGCATAGCATGACCTGGTATGCCTGCTTGCCTTGGCTTTAGCCTGTTGTATGTTTTGTCTTGTCTTTGTGTGCAAAACCTATTTTGGGGCTAGCTGAGCTTGTCTCTTGTACTTGGATAGCCTTAGCTCCCACTGCCCTGTGCACAGCTCCAGCCCCTGAAGCTGTTGAGCTTGTGCCGCCTGGTTAGCCTAGGTTAGTGTAGCCGAATAACCTTTGTCAACCCTGAAGCTTGTTGAGACACATGAACAAACTCATTTTTGAGATCATTGAGCTTATCTTTGCCTCTTGGAAACCCAGGTTATCTGCTAGCCCTTGTTGTATCTGCCCTGTAATCTGTGAGCTCTGCCCTGTATGAACCTGTGCATTCTCTGAGTTGTGCATTGCACATTTGTGTGAAAAATTTCACCAGAGCACAGAGTGCTGGCAAATAGGCATGTCAATCTTTGCACGACAACTCAAACAAACTTTGGGCTACGAACAACGGCCACATAACCACATGGCCCCGACCTGGGCTGAACCCAAATCAGAAGCCCAAATACTGGGCTGTTAAACTGGGCTGCTTCTTCCTAAACTAACACATTCTTTGGTGTGCAAAAGTCAGCCCGTCTAAGACCAACTAAATTAAAGCCCACATCATTTGGGTTGTACTGCTTGGTGACTGCAAATTTCCCACACCAGGCCACAAGTGCATTTAACAAAAACCAGGGAGTGTCTGCCTGAAACTAAGTCCACACACTTAAATTTGGACTCCCACAATACGGAGCTTCCCGCATAAACCAAAGCTCCCAAACAAAACCAAATGAATCCCATTGAAACCAAATCCCGATAAACCGGCCACATCGGCAAACTGGATTCTTGAGTTCAATTTGAGTCTAATCATGTCAGATATTATTCCGATCGGGGATGGAACAAATAAATCCGCCCAGAGAGCTTCCTTACGGGCGTCTTTCACAAGATGAACACCCGTACCATAGTGACTTTAGGGAATTTCTGGGCCTTCTGGCTCCAGTCTTACATACCCTAATTATTATGATCACATACATCATCCACCACGGGTTGAAAATACTTTTGTCTCATACCCGGTCATGCTTTTAGATCAATTAGGCTGTTATTTTAATCACGCTAGAAACAATATTAATCTAGTTTTTAGGCAATATGAAATCGTACTTGCAGTATGTGGTGGCTTAGACCACCTGTGAATATTGTTATATTTTGCATGCTTTTAGACAAGTCTAGGGAAAACCATAATAATCGATATGTACAGGCGATACAGAAGTGACTATTGGGACCATAATCAACTCAACACATGCATCATTCACCACGGTGGGGAGATGAACAATTTTATACTCTTAACTTCCTAGTTTGCAATCGCACAATGGACACACTCATGGAGCAAAATGCTAGGCTTGAAATGAATGCAATGCTGACCATCCATATAACATGTTGAGCATCCGCCTTCAGTGAACCTTTTGCACAACCATATCTTGAATATGAACCTAATCTAGAGATGTCAATGAGTACACTAGAAATGCTACGGTCAGAATGGAGAGATGAACTTTTGCTATGATAATGATGATGATGAATATGATATGTTAGAAGAAGCGTAATGCATCTTTGAAAATATGATGGAATCTTTTGGTTCGGAGACGTTAGGCGTCTCTTACCGTGAACCTTATGAGATGATACTTCTTCTAACATTCATAAATGTGATCTTAACTATAGGCTTGGTTTTGTGAAATTCTTCGAGTGAATGTGAGCATGCTACACAACTTGTTTGTGACTTAGGAAAGGATGAATCTTCTGTTGACACTAATGTTCTTTTGGATCATAATATTATTGTACGTAATGCGATTCACCTTTCATGTCACAATATGTTGCCTCCTCGATGAATTTGACATGGTGAATGATGAATTGCTTATAGTGACCATGATTTACCCTCTTCGACTTTAGGAAAGAGTGCGACGAGTGCAAATGATTTTATACATGAAAACAACTTAGATGTACCTAACCTCTCTCTGAGTCACAAATTGATACTCCTCCACCAAACCTAGGTGTAGTTTGTCACAAAATTGCCAAAACCCAACTTTTGAAAATGCCTAACTTAGGCCTAGAACTTTGTGCTTCCCAAGTCCTCTTGGACTATTTTGCATCAAAGTATAACACTCTTAAGGAGCCACAGTTAGGAATGTGTATGTCTGCCTGTAATTAGCAAAACTCATTTTGAGTTAGACCTTTTGCATGATGTACCTTTAAAATTGCAAGATTTTGTTCTCACAAACACACACGTTCACAAGTTTAGGTTTGGGGAAACTCCTTCACATCTACAGTCTTACTTGCACTCTCATGTTATATTATGTGTAGAGTTGTTGATGTTTGTACATATTTTCTTTTGGGTTGATCCTCAACTCTTTAGATTGTTGGTTTATGGTGAATTTTCATTGTATATATCCGGTAGGACTTGTTAAATTTTTCTTTTCTTGATTCGGTTGAGTCTTCTTGCACATATATTATGCTAATCCGATATGATCTCACGTTGAGAATATTGGATTCTAGCCTTGACTGAGATGAAGCTCAACCTTGCTCTCGTAGACATTCAGTAATCTCTTCCCTTTTCTCTTTCGCATAGTTCTCATAGTATGTAGTTGTTTAAATTTTTCACATACGCGACACATTGAGGACAATGTTTGATTTAAGGTTTGGGGGTCGTTTTGCATTTTAGAGTTTTTAGTCTTTTATTTTACCTTTTATTTTTCAAAAAAAAAAAAAAAAAAAAATATATATATATATATATATATATATCAAAAATTTCAAAAATTCAAAAATTTAAAAACTCTTTTTGTAAAAACCTCCAACTTTTAGAGATTTTAGAGTCTCTAACATATACAACTATGTTTACATAGAGATTCGCGAAATATGTGAGAACTTGGAAGTACGGAGAACACGATCGGGTTCCTTAGTTGATTAGAGCGTTAAAGTTGGATTTAACCATCACAGGAGAGCGAATTAGGTGCTGTTAGATATTCGGTAGTAGAATTGTGATCACCCGTAGTGGGGACTACCCATTTTACATCAAGTAGGAGCTGTACATCTTTGTGACTTTCTAGAAAAGCTTTTAGAGTGTGTGTCTTTCATCATTAGGGTAGGAATGGTGAGCTACCCAACCAGCACCATTTTCGGCACTACTTTTGATCTCTTGGGCACTAGTTTTGTCAATCATGAGGTGACGTCTAAAGATGAAAACTCCTTCTAAATATCGATTTGGGTTAGCATCTCTCTCTCCTCTCAATCAGACAAGACCCGCAGAAACACATCATCGTCGGCAAGACGGGCATTAGCGAATATTTGAAGAAAAGTTGAGATAGTCCAAGGTTAGATATTTTAAAGGAAAATAAGATGAGAATTAATGAAGTTTGTTTATATTTTTCGTTGTTAGTGTTTGTTAAAAAAAAAAAAAAAAAAAAAAAAAATATTATTAAGTTTTAAGTTTTGTGAAGTTGAAGTTAAATCATCGATAGTTGAGAAGATTGAAGGCCCAGAAGGCCAGAAGATTGAAGGCGTTTTAAGTTCTTATGAGAGAGTGATATTAATTGCCGATCGGGTGAAGTGAGTGGTACTCCACCACTTGCTAATGGATTGATTTCCTTTCTGGGAATCATGGAAAAGATTCTTTTTATCCACACCTTGGAGTCTCGGATTTTATTTGGAAGGTTATCCTTCTTACCCTCTGGCGTGTGCGGGATTTCTCTCTTATTTCTGCTGCACATATGAGAGACTAAAAACGTCTTTTTGAGTGCAATTATCATAAAACCTAATTAGTGAGGCGAAGTCGAGGCTTATGATCACGATCAGATAGAATTCTTTTCATATGGTATGGTTACTTCTCGCTCGGCACTTAAGGATGAGAATACGTTCTTCGATAGTTCCTAACTCACATTGCTAGCATGCGAAACTCTATGTCCTCATAGCTTCTTGGAGGCTTGAGACTCTTTTACACTCGAAGTTGGAGAAGGTTTTGTGGGTACACCTCTGGTAAACCCTCACGAGACTACAACTTCGTCACTTTAGGGACACACAGGGGTTTAAAGGCTTAGTGCATACGCTAAATGCATTCGAGAGACTGCTGACAGGGGGGTATAGTTAGGATTTCTTATTTTTGTTTCCTTGAGGACAAGTAAAATTCGGGGTTTGGGGTATTTGATGAGTGCGAATAGTGCATATTTATACATCTTTTTATTGGCATTTTACTCATCTTTTGCGCGTAGAAATCGAGATATTATCCACATATTCTGTATTTTCCTTGTTTTCGAAGAATAAATATTTGTATTAATTAATTTTGTGTTTTTAGGTAATAAATAAAGCTCGGAGAATGGGAGCCCAAAGAGCGAAGAATTAAGAGTCGAGCATCTATGGGATCAGATAGCCAAAGCCGCGCGCGAATCGTTTCTGGGCTTGACAAGGAAGACATGGGCTAGAGCTACCCACGACCGGATCAGAGGCAACTCTCACTGCTGGCCAGTTGAGATCTCGCACAGCTAAATCCAACGGTCACTCCATCGCTTACATCATCTCTTGATGCTCGTGCAACACGAGATCACGATACCGCCACCTCCATCCTCGGCGCTCGAGATCTCCATCTATTCATCCAACGCTCGGTGCAGTGATTCTCATAAATCCGTGTTGGTGCCTCACACCGAGTGCCAATACCCCTATACCCTGATCCCAGTGATCCATTTCTCTCCATCTTTTCTTTCTTCTCCCCTCTGCACCCAACCTTACCATCCTCCCCACCGACCATCACCCCCGCCATAGCCAAAACTCACCACTCCTTCTCAGCCCACATCACCACCCACACCATCTCTGCCGCACCATCACCCCAACAACCCCGGGGACTAGATCTCTCCTTTTTAGTTTCTACCAACCACAGAAACTAATCGGAGACATCTAGGGCTAGGGTTTCCACCCAAATGGCATGGAGTTACGGCATGATGAGACAAGAGGAGGCAAAATCGAGCATGGGTTTTAGTTTACTTTTCAATTAATTTCGATTTTTGAATTATTAGGGTTCTTTGTTTAGGGTTTGCTTGGTATGTATAAATAGAAGAGGTGAGATGATGATTTTAGACACGCCTGGATTGGCCGGAGAAGTTTGTCACCTTAGTTTATTGTGTTCAATTTTATCTTGTTATGTTTTAATTTACTTAGGGGTGTTTGATGATACTCCTTGCTCTTATGTTGAGTTCAATATGTCTAATTTTGTGTCGTCTGTGCTTAATGGGGATGAGTGATTTCATGTTTATTTGGATCAATTACATTTGTGATAATTTGTCTTTGTGATAAGACAAATTATACTAAGAATGCATTAGTGATATCATTTGAATCACTTAAGGAGTAATTAGTTAGCCTACGGCCGAGATGAGCTTGTGATAACTTGTCTCTGTGCCTTAAAGACAAGTTATACTAGGAGTGAATGAGGACGGGTTAACTAAAGGATTCCTCGCTTCGAGGCCAGCCCGGAGAAGGAGGTATGAGATATGAGCAGGGGTATGTTTGACCTTAGCATAGAAGTAGAGGTGGATTCACTTAACCACAGCAGCTTGCCAATTGTCAACTGTGGTGCTAATGGCAAACCGTGCCAGCCACATTTACCGCGCCAAGGCATGCCAGCCGCACCACTGTGCCAATGGCAAACTGTGCTAGCCACATCTCCGCGCCAAGGTATGCCAACCATGCCAGCCGCACTACTGCGCCAATAGCAAACCATGCCAAGCCAAACCGTACCTTGCCTTGGCCCTACCCGCACCATATGCCAAACGGCATGCCAAGCCCTTGGCCCCACATGCCAAGCCAAACCGCACCTTGCCTTGGCCCTTAGCCATGCTAACCGCACCATGTGCCAACGGCATGCCAAACCCTTGGCCCCACACGCCAAGCCAACCGCACATTGCCTTGGCCCACTAGCCAACCTAGTCGCGCCACCATGTTGGCCTTCCCTATGCGGCTACCAAAACGAAGGCGTGCGACAATCAACGGTCTCCTTTCAATCCCAGGAGCAAATCCTAGCCGTCCAAGGTTACCAGAAAACGCATGGTAACCATTGTCCCGAAACCATAGTTTGGCCACGCCAAGGCATGCCATGCCAATGGCATGCCAACCTAGCCGCGCCACCATGCTGGCCTTCCCTATGCGGCTACCAAAAAGAAGGCGTGCGACGATCAACGATCGCCCATCAATCTCAGGAGCAAATCCTAGCCATCCAAGGTTACCAGACAACGCATGGTAACCTTTGACCCGAAATCTAGTTTGGACACGCCAAACCGCGCCAAGGCGCCACCATGCTGGCCTTCCCTATGCGGCTACCAAAACGAAGGCGTGCGAGGATCAATGATCGCCCATCAATCTCAGGATCAAATCCTAGCCATCCAAGGTTACCAGACAACGCATGGTAACCTTTGACCCGAAATCTAGTTTGGACACGCCAAACCGTGCCAAGGCATGCCATGCTGGCATGCCAACTTAGCCGCGCCACCATGCTGCGGCTACCAAAACGAAGGCGTGCGACAATCAACGGTCGCCCTTCAATCCTAGGAGCAAATCCTAGCCGCCAAAGGTTACCAGACAACGCATGGTAACCATTGGCCTGAAACCATAGTTTGGCCACGCCAAACCGCGCCAAGGCATACCATGCCAATGGCATGCCAACCTAGCCGCACCACCATGCTGGCCTTCCCTATGCGGCTACCAAAACGAAGGCGTGCGACAATCAACGGTCACCCTTCAATCCCAGGAACAAATCCTATCCGTCCAAGGTTACCAGACAACGCATGGTAACCTTTGACCCGAAACCCTAGTTTGGCCACGCCAAACCGCGTCAAGGAATACCATGTTAATGGCATGCCAACCTAGGCGCGCCACCATGCTGGCCTTCCCTATACGGCTACCAAAACGTAGGCGTGCGACAATCAACGGCCGCCCTTCAATCCCAGGAGCAAATCATAGCTGTCCAAGGTTACCAGACAACGCATGGTAATCTTTGACCCGAAACCCTAGTTTGGCCACGCCAAACCGCGCCAAGGCATGCCATGCCAATGGCATGCCAACCTAGCCGTGCCACCATGCCAATGGCATGCCAACCTAGCCGTGCCACCATGCTGGCCTTCCCTATGCGGCTACCGAAACGAAGGCGTGCGACAATCAACGGTCGCCCTTCAATCCCTGGAGCGAATCCTAGCCGTCCAAGGTTACCAGACAACGCATGGTAACCTTTGACCCGAAACCCTAGTTTGGCCACGCCAAACCGTGCCAATGGCATGCCAACCTAGCCGCGCCACCATGCTGGGCTTCCCTATGCGGCTACCAAAACGAAGGCGTGCGACGATCAACGGTCGCCCTTCAATCTAAGGAGCAAATCCTAGCCGTCCAAGGTTACCAGACAACGCATGGTAACCTTTGACCCGAAATCTAGTTTGGCCACGCCAAACCGCGCCAATGGCATGCCAACCTTGCCGCGCCACCATGCTACCCTTCCCTATGCAACTACCAAAGAACGAAAGCATGCAATGATCAACGGCTACCTTTCCTCTTAAGATGCAAAATCTCGACCGTCGAAGGTCACCAAGCCATCAAGTCTCCCAAGCTCGACTTGTCAGGCAACAACAACATGCTACATGTTTTCCATGAAGCATTTGAGACATCAACACATATCACAAACTGGGGGATCCTATTTGGGTATTGGTTTGGCGGTTTATAGCGTGCGGCGTACACTACGACTGTTATAAGAAAGTGTAATAAGAATAAGGCGGTTAGTAAACATGGGAAGTAATGGTGAAACACTTTCTTTTATGGAGCATCAATTCCAAGCGTGACCGGTCATCATCTCCTCCTATTGAATCACCCATTTACCATTTTTTTTATTGAGGCCAGAGTACGTTTCACTTCGACTTGTATAAATAGGTCTCACCTATTTCCACCGAACAACAAGTTCATGGAGGAGCAATACAACACTCAGAAACATTTTGCTAGCTTTCCATATGTTAGCTTCCCATTTTCTGATACAAGTCGTGAACAACTACTCTTCCAGAATCAACCTGGTCTCAACACTTTCTTCGCTTCCCTCACCAAAACCAACCCATTCTCCTCCTCTTTGTGACCGAAGCAAGTCTGGAACGGCCATTTCTTGGTTTAGGCCGGATTTGTACAGATTGATCTCTCGAATCTAAAGTACTCCCTTGCAGTACATTGTTTAGGGTTTAAATTCGTTTCTCACCCACACACCCGAAATTACCAAAATCAGCAGAAACCATTTTCACCCTCAAACACCTTTATAGGGAGTTTCTACACACAATCCTGTTGGAAATTTGACACTAAAACAGGGTGAAGAAAAGAATGTTGTATTAGGGTTCAAGGCTCTTATGAAAGGTTCTTTTCGACAATTATTCAACCCTTTTCCAATTGAATTGGCGAGTACAAACAGATCAATGAATATCGCCGTCGGGATACTTGAAGCTCCACAACAGTGTTGGATTCAAAGATTGTACGACCTTGATCCAACCAAGAACACACTGGTTTTTGTTTCTGATGATGCTTGTAAGAAAGAAAACAGAGAGAGTTGAGATATATTTTGAATGAAAAACAAGTCTCCTATTTAAAGAGGAAATCACACCCTTTGGAGATGACTCTTCATCTCTACAGGCATCTTTTCGGAGTGAACAGGCGCGTCTATTCCTTAAATGCGTCCATTGGTGAAACGAGATTTCTGTTCAGTTTTTCAGAGTGAATCGTCATTTTCGGTACTGAGTTAACTCACCGGAGTAGAAATCCGGGCAGAGTTTCGTTTGTATTTCGACCGATTCCAGGACAATTTCTGGCCTTTTACCTGCACATTTCAATCCTAGCATACATCTAACATTCATTCTCAAACCATGAACTCATCCACTTTCTTCACTGTCTGTTTGTACGGCAGCAACATAATCTTCAGTTTCTTGATTTCTTCTCAACAGAAACCACCAACATCTCCAACTCTCTAAACTCAATTTCTGCCATTAAAGACTCAAACCCAATCCTCAATTTCTTCGATCATATCAAATTCATCTCAATCTTCTATGTATGTTATTGGTTTCAATTTCTCGAGTTCAACAGCAGCGGCTGCGCTACTTTTATTTCTCTCAATCTCTTTTTCTTTATTTTAGGTGCAAATGATTGAGAAGATAACGATTTAAGTTAGGGTTATAAATTGGGGCAGGTTATTGGTACTTGTTCACTTATGATAAGAGTCACTCTATCTGGAAACCCCTTAACCTAAACGGGTCTAACTTTAGTACTCCTCCAAAAAGAGTTGCCCCTTAACCTTGACTGGGCCCCATATAGTGTTTGCCGTTGAAATGCCTATTTGCCCTTCTTGATCAATTGGGTGATTTCTTCTTATTTTCTTCCGCATGACTCCAAAGTAGCTATAAAACTTAAAACACACGTAAAATGCATAATTTACAAGAAAAATAGCAAATAAAGCATAAACCATAGATAATAAATACGGTGTATTCTACACCTATCAAATTCCCCCACACCTAGACTTTGCTAGTCCTCGAGCAAACTAAACCAAATACATACAACTCCATTTCGTCGAGAATACGGTTAGACTTAGCATGTATAACAAGCCTTGAAACCCCTAGGTGTCCCTAGTGGACGAGTTATAGTCTCGTGAGGGCTTACTAGAGATATACCCACAAAACCTACTCCAACTTCAAAGCGTTCCAGCGTCCCAAGCATCCAAAGAGCTATGAGGACATAGAGTTTCTGCATGCTAATAATAAGAAGTTAGAAATACTAAAGAACATGTTCTCATTCTTAAATATTGAGTGAGAAATAACCACACCATAATGAGAGAACGCGTGTTTGAGAGCGATCAATAAGCATTTCGCCTCGACTTCTGCCTCACCAAAAAGGGTTTTATGAAATTGCACTCAAAAGACGTACTTTTATGGTTCTCACATGTGTGCAGGTAGGAATGAAGAGAGAATTCATGCAACACGTTGAATGGTGGGAAGGACAACTTCCGAAATATTTTAAAAACCCACATCTTTTAACGTTTTGAAAAACCATTTTTTCTGACGATCTCTAAGAAAGGAAATCAACCACTATTATCGAGGATGAGATTACTTACTCACCTTCACATACGATTGCAATGATGATAACACCACTCTTACAACATCCAATAGAAACGTCTTCCGCTCTCCTTCTTCATCTTCTTGGTCTTCGTCTTCGGCTTCAACTATTTATGATAAACTCTTGAACTTCGTAATTCCTTGACAATTCGTAACTCTCTTACCTTAAAAATTCTTGTCGCTTGAAACTTCCTTATAGATTTTTCCTTCCCCATGGCTTATTAAATAAAAACAAAATAACAAAATTTTCTCTTGTCTCATTTTTTTTTTCTTTTCTTCAATTTTTCTTTTCATTTTTTTTTAGAAAGACAAAAGAAATAAAATACAAAACAAAACAACCATGGCCGTGGAAAAAGTACTTTACCGCTTGATTCTTCACAACTTGTATCGTCTCGAAATCATAAACTTCAATAATTCTCACCTTTGATTTTCTTCGCTCTTGTAAATAAGTCGTCATACTTGTATGTTGCTTTACTTGAATATGAAATTTGCTCTTTTCTTGTTCCATTGCTTGTAAACCTTGAACGTCTTCAACTTTCTTTGTAGATTTTGATGTCGCTCCTTGTTGATGATATTGGTGTTTCTATGGACCCGTTGTGGTCGAGAGAATGGTGCTAACTGCAAATCGAACTACAAGAAGGAGGCTTTCATCCATAGACGTCACCCTCATGATTGATAAAATTAGCACTCAAGAGATCAAAAATAGTGCTGAAAATTGGTGTGAAGTTGGGTAGCTCACCATTCTACCCGGAATTAACGTACGGTGACACACACTCAAAACAAAGGTTTTTTAGTCATCTACAAAGAATTTTTGGTCGGTGCCTCACATGATATAAATACGGGTAGTCTCCACCAATGATTGATCAGCAACTCTAATAATGCATTTCCCAATGCACCTCATTTTCCACCGGCATGATTAAATCCATTATTTAACACTCTAACAAGTTAGAAATCGGAACGTAGTTCCCTAACACTTCCAAGTTCAGTTATGTTGGTTAGAATTTTCTATGTAAACATACCTAGAAGTATGCTAGTGACTCTAAAATCTCTACAAGTTAGAGGTTTTATGCATAATTTTTTATTTTTTTTAATATATGCTTAACCACTCCCCCACACTTAAACCTTACATTGTCCTCAATGTAATTGAATCCTCCTAGCAAAGTCAAGGTGGGAAATCCTAACATGATATGGAACAAGAAAAATAAATAACAAAAAAAAAAAAAAAAAAAAAGGATAAGAAATACAAAACCGATGGGTTGCCTCCCATGCAGCGCTTATTTTAACGTCGTCGGCCCGACTTAGCTCTTGTAAGATTCATTCCCCATATACTAACAATCGGAAAATTTGGGGATCCACCCATAGTACCTGTTTTGCAAACACTAGCTTCATCCAAATATTAGCACAAGAAAACAATAATAATGTTATCGCTCGATAGAAATTTCCCCGATACTTATTCTTGTCCACACTCGGAAGTGTATAAAGAACATAAAATTTGGTAACTTCCATGTATTCCTCTTGGAAAACCTGCATAGTGTTAGCATCAAGTGTTTCCAATGGTGGATATCGAGAAACAAAATCATCCAAAAATACTTTCGAAGCACACACATTCAAACCAATAAGAGGTAAAGGAGAAGAATCAATATGCAAAGGGTTAGACAAACCTTGCACAATCTCTAGTATTACGGAATCCTCTTCATCCTTAGAAAAGTCAAGTGAATTTCTTACCTCTTGTATATCGTGGTCCTCTATCAAATTTTGCAACCATTCTTCGTTATTTTCTACCTTAACTAAAGTCTTGGCATCATTAAAATGATTGGCGAGTTCAATTGGGTCTTCCACGAATTCAATCAATTTGGTTTCATTATCAAGCATCACCTCTTCAACATCTTCGTCATCGGAATCGGTCCATTCCTCTCTCATAAAATCTTCTTCGTTATAAATTATACGATCTTCTTGTGAGGGTGTTACACCGTTTATAACAATAGGTAAGTCACACCCAATCTCCTCCTTTTGAATAGACGAAGGATCGTTATTATGATCCGGAGTTGGAATAACTTATTCATTGTTGCAAGGAATTTCAAAAGGTTCAAAATCATCATCGTAACCCATAGAATAACGTCTATCACACTCCTTTATTAAAGCTCCTTTAGCCTCGAGAATTTCTTCATCGGAAGCTAGGTCTTCATCGATCAATTGATAGAACCTTCTCTCAAGTTCCCTCAAACTAGGTTGCCTTACACCAAGGAGATCACGAATAGGTTTAGATACATTATCACAAGCCTTGGTTGGTATAGAATTAGAAGCATAACTATCCTTCCCTCCTAGTGATTGTTCACTTACATACCCGTCATAAGGTTGTTGATATGTATGAGAATATCCATAAAGTTTGTATCCTAAGGATGGTTGGAAGTTGCCATAATGTTGAGGTTGAAAACCGTATTGATTGTTGCGATATGCTTGCTCTTGTCCACCATACATGGAAAATTAGTACCTGAAATACAAATTCTAGAAACAAAGATAAAATCTAAAAAAAATAAAAGGAAAACAACTAAAGCTACTCCGCTGCTCCCCGGCAGCGGCGCCAAAATTTGATGCGTGTCGTAACCACAACAAATTAGTGAATATTTTTCCACCTAATTAACAAGTAATATAGTGGTAGTTAAGTTCGTTCCCACGAGGAGCAAGAGGTTTTAGTTGTCTTATAATGTCACAAAAAGGGAGGGTTTTGGTTTTAGATTTAAAAAGCAAAAGAAAGCAAATAAAGCAATTTAAAAAATAAAGGTGAAATCAATAAGAAAAGTTAGACCAAGGAATCGTTCTTCGTTGCAAAACAATGATTCAATTTATATTCTTTTCCACTTGTTATTAGTCACAGATTATCACCAACCGTAGATATAACATCTAGATCAGTGTTAACCCCTAAATCCCTTGTATCACCGGATACGGAAGTTCTCGACTACCGGATTCTATTTACCAAACCACCTAGTAGTAGATCACTCAAGATGTAATTTAGTTAAACGCATTAAGATTTATGAATTTATTAGGTTGATATTAGTAGTTAGACTCTTAGATCAAGGTCTACTTGCTAACGTTGTTTTCACACACAATTGCTCCACGGAATCCCTCCGCAAGGTCTCGTGTTTTCTACTTGTGTAAAGAGTCAAGAAACAATTATTTATCCCCTAAATTTCACTAGCTTTAGATCAATTAACAAATCAATTTAGTTGGCCACCTAAACAATCTATCAATCAAGCACAAACATTCTTATTAGCAAAAACAAACGATAATCATGTGAAAAACTTCAAAGTAGATTTAAAACAAAACTCAAAGCATGTTAAGAACTAGGAATTCATCCCCAATCAATAAGAAAATTAGCTACTCATGTTTTTGAAATTCACACAAAAAATTAAAGGAGAATTTTTGAAGTTCACACAAATAATTAAAAGAAGAATTTTGAAAAGCAAGCAAAAACACAAGTGTTGTGTGTGTAAAAGGTGTGTAAAAATTTAGAAAAAGTGTAGAACTTCTCTATTTATAAGCTTCAATGCTCTACAAATATTCCAAGGAATAGAATCCCTTTCCCTTTATAGCTCAACTTCCAAGTCCAAGTCTTTCTCAAATCTTCCATCTCCTCTTTCCAAGTTCAAGCTCAATTCTTCATCCAATTCCAAATCTAAATCTTCACATCCCATTAGAGAAACTCACACAACAATATGTTATTTTGGTCACCAGAAAAATCCTTAGGATCACCGGAATTTTCCCGGGAAAGTCATCAGAAAGTTCTCAGGTTGCCTGAGTCAAACTGACGGAGCTGTTAAGGATAATGGTCATCAGTGGTCTTCCGTTAGTCGAAGAGGTCAAGTCAGATGGTTAGTCAGCTCATTCAGCTGTTCTGGCTCAGTCTTAGTGGGTCTTACTCACAAGCTGAATCGTCATTTTCGGTACCGATTTAACTCACCGGAGTAGAAATCCGGGCAGATTTTCGTTTGTATTTTGACCGATTCCAGGCCTATTTTAGGCCTTTTCCCTGCACATTTCAATCCTAGCATACATCTAACATTCATTCTCAAACCATGAACTCATCCACTTTCTTCACTGTCTGTTCTTACGGCAGCAACAGAATCTTCAATTTCTTGATTTCTTCTCAACAGAGACCACCAACAGCTCCACCTCTCTAAACTCAATTTCTGCCATTAAAGACTCAAACCCAATTCTCAATTTCTTCGATCACATCAAATTCATCTCAATCTTCCATGTCTGTTCTTGGTTTCAATTTCTCGAGTTCAACAGCAGCGGCTGCGCTGCTTTTATTTCTCTCAATCTCTCTTTCTTTATTTCGGGTGCAAATGATTGAAAAGAAGACGATTTAAGTTAGGGTTATAAATTGGGGCAGGTTATTGGTACTCGGTCACTTCTGATAAGAGCCACTCTATCTGGAAACCCCTTAACCTCAACGGGTCTGACTTTAGTACTCCTCCAAAAAGAGTTGCCCCTTAACCTTGACTGGGCCCCAGATAGTATTTGCCCCTGAAATACCTATTTTGCCCTTCTTGCTCAATTGGGTGATTTCTTCTTCTTTGGGATAATTGGAGTTTAGTACTCCGGTTTTGACCAACACTAGGCTTTGGTCTAACATTTGTCCAACGTTAGGGCTTGGTATCTGAACCCAACGTTGACTATTGGTTGATAGACGCATTTATGTGTCTATTTTCATCTCGATTTTCCATATTGTTAGTACCCATTTTTGTACTTATTATGGTGTTTTGTGTATTTGTAGGTATTTTTGAGAAATAAACATTTTTGGAAAAATCGGCTCGAAAAGTTGCACCCGGAGGACACCTACTATTCGGACTCCCATTTTGGATAAGGGGTAACCTAATTACTAAGGGGCACCCCAATTTCCAGGAAAATACTATTTGCACCCCATCAGAGGATAAGGGGAGGTCATCTTCAAGAATTCAAATTCTCTGTTTTGGCGGGAAATTTTGTACAGCGAGATTTAACAGATTTTGGAATCGATTTCTACTCGAGTTTTAGAGAGATTCATGTGCCGGAACTTGTTGGGATGGACTTGTTATAGATAAACAGGGCTGGTATGATTGTTTTAATGGCGTAAATTTGGCTGGATAATCGCATCTCGACAACAGGGGAGGATAGTTTTCTCGGGCTTCCTGGGAAAGATTAAAGCCGAGTTTTGATTGGAGTTTTTCACGGGAATGGACTGTGGTAGGTCTATTGCGACAAGACAGGAGCAGTAGGGCTTTCGAATCGAGAAAAATAAGGAAGCTTACACGACTTTTGGTAAAACAGGGAAGAGTTTCTCGGGTTGGTTTTTGATTATTTAGGGAATGTACGCAAGCATCAAGGGAAGATATCCTGAAAGGATTCTTACTTATCTATTTTTGGGAGTTTAAGCAAACCCAGAAGACGCGTAAAACTGAGATAAAAAAGGAGATATTCACGTGACTTGCAGGGAGAAAAAAAAAAGATATTCTCGAGATTACTCGGCCCTGTTACGTATATAAAGGAATAGGGGGAGCCAGAGAAGGGGAGTCGAGACTTTGAGATAGTTTGGGGTAGTTACAGAGCTCGAACCAAGGCAGCAGAGGCGTGTTTGATCATCACAGTCGAGAGGTAGAAGAAGAACCAGAGAACATCAGAAGAAGAAGGTCGCAGAATCCGTGACCTATTCTTTCAAATTCAAAGCCTTTGTAACAATTTTTCCAACAATTATATTGAGTTCGCAATTCTGCAGTTTCTCAGAATGTGAGTTTGTAACAATTATATCTTTACAAACTCGTTGCTTTATTAGTTTTCTCTTATTTTTCACACTTTTGAGCTATGAACACCTATTTTGAGCATGTGAATAATATGAGGAGCTAAACCCCTTAGCCGAGGCGACGGAGGAAGCCATTGTTTCATGAAAAGTGGTATATTTCTATTTTAATTAATTTTTGCAATTTCTTTTATGATTATTTGCATGGAACTAATATTGGAAAATTGATTTTTATTGAATGATTGTGATTCGTTTTGATGGAGCATGCTTAGTTTAATACTTTTGATGTTTCATGCTTGATGTATACAATTGTTACTTCGAAAATCTACTAGAGGCAATAAATTAGAATTACTTCAAACGCAAAGAATTGCATGAATATTGATTAGATTGAATCACTTAATTGGTCAATGGTGGAATCCTGAGTCTCGGTGCTTTTTATAATCTTGATAACAACTTCGTAAGTTTTTCTATTGAGTTTGAATCTAAAATGGAATCTTGACAAGTCTGAGTGAACGACATCTTTCTTACCACTTTACAAACAACTTCAAAATCACATCAATTTTTGGCGCCGCTGACGCGGACTTGTTTTTAGATTTGTTTTTAGGTTTTTAGTGATTTTTATTCTTTTGTTCTATTTTACGTTTTCTTGGGTATTTGTGTTTTGGTTACAGGTTTGGATATTGGATCGAAAAGAAAGTTGAGCCAAAGATATTGGTGATTAAATAAAGACTTGGAGTCAAAGACAAAGCGAAAAGAAACGAGGAAGAGACAAAGAATTTTATTTTTATTTGTTTTTTTTTGTTTTTTTTCCTTCGAAAACTGTATTAGGGTTAATAATTATTTTTGTAATTTTTCTTTTTATTTTTGGACTTTTTGGACATTTGGACATTCTGGACATTATTTTTAAACCCTACAGAAGGGTAGTCTTAAATATAAACTGTTTGCAGAGAAGGAGGACAATTACGATATTGTCTCGCACCTTGGGTTCGTACAATCGACATAGGAGTCGGTGGCCGAGTCGACTACAACCGATTCATCCCCGTATGGAACGGAGGTAAGATTCTGAACACTCGTGAATCCCCTGTCAGCGAGTTATTGGACTCCTTCGTTTGCATATATGCTGAGGACTTGAATACGGCTGCTTTAATTTCCTAGTAAAGGGCAAGGACTGGCCATATAAGATAAGGGTTCGGATTTCATCACCGTTCTCTTCTTGCCCGCCTTAGGAAAACGATACCAAACGCGAACCTAAGCTTAAAAATCGACTAGAACAAGACCGATAGGGTAACGAGCTTAATAGGAAAGTCATTCGAAAAATATTGGTTACTCTTTTAAGCATACTTCAAAGTTCATGATGGTTTCGTGAGTTGAATGCGTGATCGCGCCGCATTGTAATTCGGTGAGGCCTTGGGTATCAAAGCTCCACTGAGCTTCCCTCACCTCTATTCAACTTACTTTGACTCGGATTGATTCCAGAGGGGTTTGCTTAAATTGTAACGAATTCCCTTTCAAAGGATTAGAAGCTGGTCTAGAAACAATCTAAGTGGAGCCATCATGCTTTTTGTTTGATAGAAATCGGTAGGTTTGATTTGGTTGAGTGAGCCTTGTTTTGTGATTGCATAGAATCCCCTTCCTTATTCTTTTGCATGCCGGAACGTAAAAGAGACGCCCTAGGTAGATTTGTTAAAGAGAAACCTAGTAGTTCTAAGCGTCTCGATTACCTCAATTTAGAAAGTCCGATTTTTGAAGAGTCCGTTTTTGAACGTCCGTTTGAGGAGACAATCCTTGATATTCCGATAGTGCCGAAATGGCAACTTTGAAAAGCTTTATTGAACCCGTTTAGGACTACTCGTCCCTCGTGTATCAGGTTAGCTGAAACGGAAGCAACTTATGAACTTAAACCTGGGACCTTACAGCTACTCCCAATCTTCTTAGGGAAAGAAAATGAAAACCCCTATTTCCATCTTAGGGATTTTGAAGAAATTTTTAGTACCCTAAAAATTAGAGATCTTGATGATGATGCTCTGAAACTTAGGTTATTCCCTTTTTCCCTAAAAGATAAAGCCAAATCGTGGCTATATAGTTTGGATTCCGGGTCAATCGAAACATATGAACAACTTACATCTGCCTTTTTGAACAAGTTTTTCCCTAGGCATAAAACATCATCTATTAGGACGCAAATCTGCACGTTTTCTCAACGGGAGGGAGAATCTTTGTATAGGTATTTGGAAAGGTTCAATGATCTATTAGCCCAATGTCCTCATCATGGTTTAGAAAAGGTTAGGTTAGTTCAGATCCTTTATGAGGGTTTAGATTATTCCACTACGACCACAGTAGAATCTATGTGTACAGGTGGGTTTGAAAACCAAACAGTTGATGCGGCGATGACATTTTTGAATGAAATCGCCGAAAAGACCGAACAATGGGAAAATAGTAGGGTACCCCAGAAAAAAATTCTTCTAGGTAGAGGAAACGTTAATAGGGTAGAAGGAGGCTTTGAATTAGATGCCAAAATTGCAGCAATAGCTAAAAGGTTAGAAGCTATAGAATTGGGTCACACTAGTGGTAGAGTGGAGCCTTTTTGGGAAGGCGAGAATAATGAAGAGCAAGCCAATGCTCTATATAATAACACTAGATTCAAAAACCGTCAGAAATTTGACCCATATTCAGAAACCTATAATCCTGGTTGGAAAACCCATCCGAACCTTTCGTGGTCTAAGGGCCGAGTCAAGGTCGACTTAGTAATTCGAATGTTCCCCAGTGTTTTGGTTATAATAAGAACTCTCCAGGTCAAGCTCAGTTTCAAAACCCTTCAGAGAATAAAATGACTAGCTTAGAGGAATCTCTTAGTATATTAAGAAAGAGCCAGGATATGTTAGCACAGAGCCAGAAATGTTAATAAAGAGCCAAGTTAGTTTTGAACAGAAACCAAGCAGAATTTTCAAACTAATGCTCAGACTCTTGCTAAGTTAGAACTTCAAATAGGTCAAATAGCTAAGACTTTAAGTGAAAGAGATAACGGAAGGTTCCCTAGTAAAACTAATCCCAACCCTAGAGGAGTTCATGAAATAGGTACAAAACCATTACAACAGCTGAATTCAATTAGAACCCTTAGGAGTGGTAGAGTAGTAGTAACAATCGGTAACCATGCCGATAGTGAGCATATGTAGTACACCCCGGGACCATCCATAGCCGAGGGGACTGATAAAATCTCCGATGATGCCAATTCGGTTCCTGAGAGGCCCTATTTTTTGCCTAGAGCCCCATTTCCACAACTATTAGTACCAACAAAGAGTGAATCCAACTTTAATGACATAATGGAGGTTTTTAAGAAAGTTACCATAAACTTTCCGTTACTAGAAGCAATTAGGCAACTTCCGGCTTATGCCAAATTCCTTAAAGATATGTGTACGCGAAAGCGAAAGCTTAGTGTCCCTAAAAAATCCTTTTTATCTAGTCATGATTGTTTCGACTATTGATATATGATTTGAAAAGGTAATTAGCCATTTGTGGTATTTAACGTCTGGCTGAAGACTTTAAACTTAGCACTTCTTGGGAGGTAACCCAACATCCATGCGACATGGTAATATATTTCCTTATCTCTTTTGCTTTAAATGGTAACAGTTTCTCCTTGTTCATGCTTTAAATTTTATCTTTAGAACATTGAGGACAATGTTAGATTTAAGTTTGGGGTTATGGGAGAAACATTTTAGTTGCATTGTTAAACTCCGGAGCTTAGGAATTTATTCTTATTAATGATGGCACTATCCAATCTAAGTGGATGGAAGCATTTTGGTTGTAGGAGTTGAGGAACCAATCTGATTAGATGGAAACATCTAAAGAGTCTATTCATAAAAGCACAGAGCTCAGGTGTTAGAAATAACATGATAGTTTCACCATATCTCGTTGAGTCCTTTTCACTTCTGTTTTTATTTTGTTTTGTTTTTTAAACTATGTTTCTCTAAGTGATTAGGTGGGGCCCACGAATCAAGTTGTTACCAATGCTAGAGTGAAATAGAGTGATTGAGAAAAAAAAAAGTGAAAGTGAAAGAGGAAAAATAAAAAATAAATAAAAATAAATTGAGACCAGACCATCTGACCAACCGGAATAAATTCAATAAAGTCGACCACTGGAACCCTTGTATATGCCAGTTGAGTTGACCTAGAGTTAGGATTATCGACCACTGGTTCCCTTGTATATGCCAGTGTGTTGATATTAGTCAGACTAGTATCTCATTCCATTAGGATAGGTTCATTTTGGCGGAGGCCTTCAGACAGATATGAGAAACACCATTCACTTAGTAAACATCAAAACAATCTATGTTTTTCTCTATATCCATCTTCTTGATCTATCCATGTGATTAGTTTTGACTCCGGGTATTGATGTCCATAGTGCGACTATCTGAGTAGAGCTCAGAACTTATATATGAATTTTAGTATGCTTGAGTGCAAACTCGTGTACAGCAATTGGAATTTCGCATCATGGTACTTCCTCCTGTAATCAATAAGTATGCCAACCAAGGAGATTCTTTAGTGCCTTCCAAGGTTCTGTGTAGATAGTTAGGGTCTGGAGTGTAAAGGTTTTGTGGGTATATCTCTGGTAAACCCTCCCGAGACTATAACTCGGCCACTAGGGACACCTAGGGGTTTAAAGGCTTATTGCATACGCTAAATGCAATCGACGATGCCTGCAATAAAGTGAGTTAGGATTTTATTTTGTAGATTTGATTTGCTCGGGACTAGCAAATAATAAGTTTGGGGGTATTTGATAGACGCATTTATGTATCTATTTTCATCTCGATTTTCTATATTGTTAGTAACCATTTTTGTACTTATTATGGTATTTTGTGTATTTGTAGGTATTTTTGAGAAATAAACATTTTTGGAAAAATCGGCTCGAAAAGTTGCACCCGGAGGACACCTACTATTCGGACTCCTATTTTGGATAAGGGGTAACCTAATTACTAAGGGGCACCCCAATTTCCAGGCAACTACTATTTTCACCCCATCAGAGGATAAGGGGAGGTCATCTTCAAGAATTCAAATTCTCTATTTTGGCGGGAAATTTTGCAACAGACGAACAGATTTTGGAATCGATTTCTACTCGAGTTTTAGAGAGATTCAATTGCCGGAACTTGTTGGGATGGACTTGTTATAGATAAACAGGGCTGGTATGATTGTTTTAATGGCGTAAATTTGGCTGGATAATCGCATCTCGACAACAGGGGAGGATAGTTTTCTCGGGCTTCCTGGGAAAGATTAAAGTCGAGTTTTGATTGGAGTTTTTCACGGGAATGGACTTTGGTAGGTCTGTTGCGACAAGACAGGAGCAGTAGGGCTTTCGAATCGAGAAAAATAAGGAAGCTTACACGACTTTTGGTAAAACAGGGAAGAGTTTCTCGGGTTGGTTTTTGATTATTTAGGGAATGTACGCAAGCATCAAGGGAAGATATCCTGAAAGGATTCTTACTTATCTATTTTTGGGAGTTTAAGCAAACCCAGAAGATGCGTAAAACTGAGATAAAAAAGGAGATATTCACGTGACTTGCAGGGAGAAAAAAAAGATATTCTCGAGATTACTCGGCCCTGTTACGTATATAAAGGAATAGGGGGAGCCAGAGAAGGGGAGTCGAGACTTTGAGATAGTTTGGGGTAGTTACAGAGCTCGAACCAAGGCAGCAGAGGCATGTTTGATCATCACAGTCGAGAGGTAGAAGAAGAACCAGAGAACATCAGAAGAAGAAGGTCGCAGAATCCGTGACCTATTCTTTCAAATTCAAAGCCTTTGTAACAATTTTTCGAACAATTATATTGAGTTCGCAACAGTTTCTATGTAACAATTATATATATCTTACAAACTCGTTTGCTTTATTAGTTTTCTCTTATTTTTCACACTTTTGAGCTATGAACACCTATTTTGAGCACGTGAATAATATGAGGAGCTAAACCCCTTAGCCGAGGCGACGGAGGAAGCCATTGTTTCATGAAAAGTGGTATATTTCTATTTTAATTAATTTTTGCAATTTATTTTATGATTATTTGCATGGAACTAATATTGGAAAATTGATTTTTATTGAATGATTGTGATTCGTTTTGATGGAGCATGCTTAGTTTAAGACTTTTGATGTTTCATGCTTGATGTATACAATTGTTACTTTGAAAATCTACTAGAG
Organism: Papaver armeniacum; assembly: GCA_023531295.1. NCBI lineage: Eukaryota > Viridiplantae > Streptophyta > Magnoliopsida > Ranunculales > Papaveraceae > Papaver > Papaver armeniacum. Next base: position 23,946 of record JAJJWW010001697.1, read on the forward strand.
GCAATAAATTAGAATCACTTCAAACGCAAAGAATTGCATGAATATTGATTAGATTGAATCACTTAATTGGTCAATGGTGGAATCCTGAGTCTTGGTGCTTTTTATAATCTTGATAACAACTTCGTAAGTTTTTCTATTGAGTTTGAATCTAAAATTGAATCTTCACAAGTCTGAGTGAACGACATCTTTTACTACCACTTTCTACAACAATTTAAAACAACATCATTGGTGACATTCTTTGACCAGGCTTTAATTAATTTTATAAAATAAAAATACCGAGTTTACAACTATACCCTAAAACTGGCCTAGGAACCAACGGGTTTAATAAACTCACTTAGCCTAGGTGAGATCGAAATTCATTAATCCGAACCAACGGGTTTAATAAAACAGAAAAAAGAAAAATCTAACTTCTCTGCTCTTCTTCTTCGTCCTCCGTATCTGCTGGTTGTTCTATTCAACCACCAAACCACATAACCCTATTTATTCCATTTATTTGGTTTTGATCGAAGAGGTGATATATGAAGAACATAAAGAGAACCCTAATTACTCAAAAAATTAGGTTCAGTTTTTGAAAATTAGGTTTAATTTCATCAGTAGATCAAAAGGGTTTCTTCTAAATTAATCATTTTTGACAAAATCGGTGTGATTGAAGAACACAGAATATATGCTGCAACTGTAAGTAGACATCTTTCTTTAACAAGTGATACTGAGAAGTCGGAGAAAAACACGAAGTTGTTGATGGGTTTTGTGAAAAAGATGATTTCGAGAAGCACCTAAGTGGGTGCTTGATTATTTTTCTTCCTATCCTTGTTAATGTGTAATATTATCTGTGTCTTTGATTTGGGGTTTCTTTCAATTTTAAAAGATCTAAGTTTTCTGTCTCAGGGATTTCAAACAACAAATGGGAATAAGTTGGTGCAAGATCGAGACAACACAGAGAGGGAACTAGTGATTCGAGAAGTGAGAGTTTATGTGTGAAATTAAGACAAGGAATCAACGAGAAGGCATGTCCAAAATCTGATGATGCTGTCATGAAATGTCAACCGTATCCGGGGAAATTGTTGCATGTGGATGAATGGTGAACATCGATGGCTGTATAAGATGCTTGGGTTTCAGGCAACAATGGATTTTGGATTGAACAGGAATTGTGGGGTTTGGCATCAATTGAAATTGGGTTTTATTGGAAGCTTTCGAGATAGGGAAGGATTGATTAGAGCTGATGTTGTAGTTGGACAGAAAAGAGAAATTGGTAGCAACTCAGGTTGCTGTGATTACAGAAGGTGAATGTGTAAATAGGGATAGAGTGAAGGGTATATTTGTAAACTCGTTTAATAATTTAATTTAATATCAGTTTTTTAATAATTATTAAACAGAAATTCGGACTTAACTGAGTCAACGCGGGTCAACGTCCAGTCCAGGTACCAAGCCCTAACGTTGGACAAATGTTAGACCAAAGCCTAGTGTTGGTCAAAACCTGAGTACTAAACTCCAATTATCCCTTCTTATTTTCTTCCACATGACTCCAAAGTAGATATAAAACTTAAAACACACGTAAAATGCATAATTTACAAGAAAAATAGCAAAGAAAGCATAAACCATAGATAATAAATACGGTGTATTCTACACCTATCAAATCCCCCCACACTTAGACTTTGCTAGTCCTCGAGCAAACTAAACCAAATACATACAACTCCACTTCGTCGAGGATATGGTTAGACTTAGCACGTATAACAAGCCTTTAAACCCCTAGGTATCCCTACTGGACGAGTTATAGTCTCGTGAGGGCTTACTAGAGATATACCCACAAAACCTACTCCAACTTCAAAGCATTCCAGCATCCCAAGCATCCGAAGAGCTATGAGGACATATAATTTCTACATGCTAGTAATAAGAAGTTAGAAATACTAAAGAACATATTCTCATTCTTAAATGTCGAGTGAGAAATAACCACACCATAGTGAGAGAACGCGTGTTTGAGGGCGATCAATAAGCATTTCGCCTCGACTTCTGCCTCACCAAAAAGGGTTTTATGAAATTGCACTCAAAAGACGTACTTTTATGGTTCTCACATGCGTGCAGGTAGGAATGAAGAGAGAATTCCTGCAACACGTTGAATGATGGGAAGGACAACTTCCGAAATATTTTAAAAACCCACGTATTTTAACGTTTTGAAAAACTATTTTTTTTGACGATCTCTAAGAAAGGAAATCAACCACTATTATCTAGGATGAGATTACTTACTCACCTTCACATCCGATTGCAATGATGATAACACCACTCTCACAGCATCCAATAGAAACGTCTTCCGCTCCTGGTTTTCATCTTCTTGGTATTCGTCTTCGGCTTCAACTATTGATGATAAACTCTTGAACTTCATAATTCCTTGACAATTTGTAACTCTCTTACCTTAAAAATTTGTTGCATTGTTGAAGACAACAAAGGCTATGGATTGTGGCGCATACCAGAGTATTATGGAATCATAGCATGCATACCTTAATGCATGGCATGATTTGGCGTAGGCTCATATGATTGAAGAATTAGGCCAAGTCTTGTATAAGTCCTGTTATGTTGCGTGGTGCAACTAAAGTCGGAAAATGAAGGCAAAAGACTATGGAATTGATCAATGTGATCAGTTGGGAGATATCATTACTTGTGTACACTTAGGCACAAATGATTCATACGAAGTTCAAGCACAATTCAGGGAATTGGCAAGAGGATTTCAAGTTTGCGTTTGGTTATTGATGCATGATTTGAGTAGCCGTGTAAGAGTAGGGCACAACGCCGAGAAGTGGCTCAAGCATATGAGATCAATGAAAAAGCAGTGAAGCTAAGTGATGCTGATGCTAAAGCGTAGAAGTTGGTTAAGGGCGTTTTGCAAAAGCTAGCAAAGATTGTTGAATTTCAGAAAGGGTTCTGAAAGTGCATACAACAAATATTGAGACCAGTATAGCGAGTATGTTAGAGCACTGCTCGGTCAAACTCGCAAGCATTGCTATCTCAAGCTTGTTTGTCAAGTTTAGTTGCCAAAACTACAAGTCTTGATTTCTAGTCTACTTATAGCTAAGTCTCGGACTAGGATAGAAAGTGTAGTTGAGCTCTAGATTTCACGACGTTCATCATGCAAAGACGAAGAACTACTCAAGGAACTGGTGGATCTTCATCGAATAAAAGGTATGTGGAGACTTGAACTTATTTATCACTCAAAAGTCTATCTACTCTATCTACTATCTTGAGACAAAAGTCATATTGCTATACTTTGATTATACACATTTGTTATTTCGAGCCGAGTTTATCTCGCTTATCTATTTCTCGAAATATATGTTGGTAAGCTTTCGCATTGGCCAAGTTCGTCTTTACAAGTGACGAAAGTCATGTTGATTATTTTAATATCTTGAAAATCGCTTTGATGAAAAATAGTGTGTGAATAACCTCTATTTAACATCCTCTAAAAATATTTCAATGATTGAAATGAGAGTTTAGAATATATAACCTTGAATGGATATAAACATTGTATGTGAACTCATACTTGTGTAAGTCCAAAATCCTTGAACTAAAGTATGAGTACTTTACTGGTTCAAGATGTCCGGAAAGCTAAGTCCGCGCACCGTGCACGTACCGCGGAAGTTCACATCCCATGAATTTCTGCTGGAGTTTGTGAACTGAAAACTCAATCCGGGTACTTAAGTATGCATACTTGAGTGGGTTATTTTCTAAAAACGGTTTATTCGTGAACTAAGACATATATAAACTAAGGAATGCATATTTCCGAACCGTGGCTATAATGTTCATGAATCGATTCGAGTGAATCAAAATCATTTTTTCTTCGATTGTGTCTTGTATACTTTTATGAGATCTAAGCAATTGAACAACTCTCTAACTAGTTCTTTTGAGTCATTTGAACTAGTTATGGTGAAGATGAATAAGGTTGATATGAAAGTGCTCATATGGCTAACCATTGGTTAACTAATGTTGAACCAACTAGGTGTACATATTTAGGTACGGTTACACAAACCTAAATGAACGTGTATTTCATTTGTGTATAACAAGCTAAGTTCGACCTAACGGTTGAAAGATATTCGCTTGAATCTAATCAGGTTTTCATGTAACGGTGAATATTGAATGCTTTGTTACCATTGTAACTTAGATTGCAAACCCTGATTTGGAGACTATATAAAGGATAACTCTAGCAAATGGGAAACCTAATCCCCACACCTCATGTGTGATACTAGTTGTATAAGCTAGAGTCGATTCTCCTTTAACCTTAGGTTTCTACCGAGACCCTGTAGGTTAACGACTTGAAGACTTCATTGGGATTGTGAAGCCGGACCCAACTATTTTCTTTGGAGTTGCGTGATCTGATCTTGCTGTTTTTATCGTGATTGAGTGAAATCGTAAGATTGTATTGAGATTAATTTCTCAAATAGGCAAGATAGAAAAGTAGTCACAAAACTCCGGTATATCAATTGATATTTCTTCGTCTCATCGTTTGTGATTCCACAATATCTTGTTTCGCTAGTCGATTAAGATTATTGTGAGGTGACTGATATTTCTAGGCTGTTCTTAGGGAATATAAGTCCGGTATATCAATTGGTTCATGTTCACCTTGATTTATCAAAAGACGGAACAAAACTGGGAGACATATTTATCTATTCATGTAGACTTTTCTGCGTGATACAAATTTGTTTATTAAAGTCTTCGACTTTGGTTCGTAGCAACTCTTAGTTGTGGGTGAGATCAGCTAAGAGATTTAATTGCATAGTATCCTGCTAGGATCAGAGACGTAAGGAGCGCAACTGTACCTTGGATCAGTGTGAGATTGATTGGGGTTCAACTACAGTCCAGACCGAAGTTAGTTTGTAGTACGCTAGTGTCTGTAGCAGCTTAATGCAGTGTGTGTTCAATCTGGACTAGGTCCCGGGTTTTTCTCGCATTTAAGGTTTCCTCGTTAACAAAACTTCGTGTCTCGTGTTATTTATTTTCCGCGTTATATTTTGTTATATAATTGAAATATCACAGGTTGTGTGTTGAATCGATCAATTGGTAAATCCAACCTTTGGTTGTTGATTGAAATTGATTGATCCTTGAACATTGGTCTTTGGTACTGTTCAAGTTAATTTCTCTTGTATTCAATTAGACTCGCAGATTGCTATTTGCTTGAGTAAGTATTGAATCGAGAAATTGAGATATAACTCTTTGATATACTTTTCTTAAGATTGAGTCTGACTGTCTAGTTGATTCTCTTGAAAGTATATTGGAGTTAGTCCATACAGATTACTAAGCGAAATATTGGGTGAGGTTGTTGTACCCCCACTTTTTCAGAGTATAATTGGTTGCGTTCAAAGAGGGCGTTGAACGGATTAGGTAGGGTAGGTCTATTACAGGTCCGGCAAGTAAGCACAATGATTGTGCGTTACAAAGTTGCAGGCCAAGTCAGTGTGCAGCCAGAATGGCGCAACACTGCGTAGATTTTCAAGTGCTAAGGATGGCATAACCCCGCAGGGCCAGTGAAGTGCAAAGGTGGTGCTACACTTTAAAGTCATTTGGCTAAGTAATGAAGCTTATTTGCCGACACAATAAGGCTTCATTGAGGGATTGGCAAGACGATGCCAAAGTTGACAGATGCAACATGCGATGTTGGCATTGAGGCATATCCGTGGAATTGAGTTGGCCCAAACTCAAGGATGATGCAAGAGTGAAGAATAGTCCAGGAGTTGGTCTATGGCATTAGTTCAAGGCTGTCCAAAGCTTGAATAATGCAAACAAGCTAGTAATGCAAGAGTGATATTACTATCGTCAAGCAAATTGGCTAAGTGAAGCATATGTGGCATGAGCAACCCGAATGAGCTTAAGGAGTTGGCATCGATGATTGAAGCATTAGGATTGTCAGTGCATTATCTTAGAGTGATAAGCATGCAGGGATAAGATGGCTGAGCAATGGATCAAGGCAGAATTCAGTAAAGCACAACAGTTGTGCAATATGGCTCAGGTGGCGGTTACAAGTTGGTTATTGACTTAAAAGCGTTCCAAAGGTGCGAGACAAGTTGGAAGGGTTATGAAATGAGTTCATAACCTTATTAGATTGTCCCTAACCGTTTAAGACAAGTGTGGCTTCAATCTGAAAGATAACACAAAAGGTGGCAGTTTAAAAGCAGATTGGCATTTAAGAAAACTACCTGTAGACACATGGCTGTCTATAGGATGTGCAAGTGGTTGCACACAGTTTTGGCCTGATATTTAGCATGTATAAATAGCTTAGAGATCAATAAGAATAGGGTTGTTCAATTAGAGAAGAACCACTGATTTTGTAGAGAGAGTTAAGCATTCACCAAGAGGGTGAATGGCCTGTTTTGGTCCATGTGATGGACGAATTTTGTAATCTTCCTTTAGTGCAATAAAATGGTTTTGTTGAAGTATTATTTTTGTTCATTGTGTTGCTGATTTGTGTGAGAATTGTTTAAGTTTTATGGCAGAACCTTTTATGCTTATGGGGTCATGAAGAGTTAGAGAGAAGAAGAAAGACTTATGTTGTGCAAAACCTTTAGAGTGAAGGCAGATGCATATTGAAAAGACGAGGGTACCCAAATATACCTCAATCTAAAACTTTTCCACCTCTAAGTCCTTTCTCCGAAAATGATTGTCTATGAACTGAGTCGAGACAATACAACTAATCGGTTCACACTTCGTGTGATCGTCAATGAATACGAGATCGAGACAATACAACAACGAAGTATGTTTACTTGATAAGAGGTTCGGACTTAACCAAACACGATAGGATTACTATCAAGTTAATAGGAATTAACGTTTGTGTATTTTACTTCTAATTATAATAAAAACAATTATAATTGCGGAAATAGAAAAGTAAAAGACACAACAAGATTTTGTTAACGAGGAAGACGCAAATGCAGAAAAAACCCGATACCTTGTCTAGAATTGAATACTCCCAGGATTAAGCCGCTATACAAAATCAAACCAACTTCGTATAGTTGAGACCAAGCAACTAAACCTATAGTTCACCTAGTTTCGTCTGTATTCCCATGCCTCCAACTTGTAATAAGTCACTTGGAACAATTCCTTTGGTTAGTATTCCAAACAGTAAAGGAACAACAAATCTGTTTGGTATCAACTCTTTTCAACCAAGTGATGTGAGTTTGACAAACGGCTCTTCCGTTTATCACAATAAACTCCTTTGTTAGGTCCTTAGATCTATCTAATAACAACTACCAAAGTAATTGTCTAGATTTTGCAATCAATACTTTGATAAAATCACAAAGAATTGTATTGATGCCGATCTACTCAACTAATCAATCCAATCTACCACAAGGATAAACCGATTATAGTTGGATCCTCTTTAACCGAAACAAGTATTGTGCACACCAAAGATTATGAACCCAAATCAGAAATCTTCTTCGTCTTCAAATCTTTTTAGATCTTCAATAAACACCTGCACACAATCAACTTTAATCTCTTGTGATCGAGTCACGCATTTACGGAGTCTGTTAACAATGGATTATCACAAGACGTCTTTAGATCTACAAATAGTCTAAAGATCCCCGTCGAAACTTCGATCTAGTTTGAGTGAATCTTATATCAGAAGAAAAGATTCTCAAGCATAAACAAACTAGGTGCAATCAAAGTTCAACAACCATTAGTCAATCAAATCAATCGAAAACTATTAATAAACCACAATTATCTAGTTTCCCACCAACGGTACTAATAGAGCTTCTCAATCCCAAAGAAGTCTTTAAACCGAGCGGCCGTAAGAGATTTCGCCTAATTAGGTTACTTTCCTCTCCAAATAGGCGGCTCCACTAGTAACAACACAACTAGGTAGTTTTGCTGGCTCTGAGGATTAGTTTGCTAGAAATGGAAACTTTGATATTTATAGACCAAGGAAGTTTGGACACCAAGGAATTTCCAAAACCGAAAATATTCTCAAGATATGAATGAAAACTTTGATATTCTCAGGATTAGTCTTCCAATTAAGACTCCTTCATATGCTGTGACCACCAGAATACCACCTACCAGCTTCATAGCTCAACTGACAAACCATTCAACTCAGCCTCAGACTTACCATTCCTTGTTACAGCCCATACAACCAGTACAGCTAGCACAATCTCAATCTCTTCTTCTCCCTGGTCATATACATTTCTCAACATTCCCGGAAACCATGACAACATCTCATTCCTTATATCTATTTCATAGTCTGCAATATATCACAGACCCAAATAAACCCATCTGATTCAACACACAACTGCAATTACTTCTTATCATTAATCGAGAATATGAATTCACGACTCAACAAAGTTGCTGTCTCGGGACTTCAGCTAGCCCAAATTCCATTGATGCTGTCAATCATCATTAAATTAAGACCATATCTAGGCAGAACCCATTGTAAACACTCAAGACAAACACCACTGCAACCATTGATTTCAACCACCGTTAAATGACTAGTCTGAGAACACAAACTCAAACTCCATGAAATCCCCTTGTCCCTGTCATGGAAGCAACAATCAAATACTACTTCAATCACCTGCAGACTGTACTCATTTCAATCTTCAATTCCATGTCTTAACTCTCTCCAGAATTCCAATTACCAAATTTCAGTTCACATCCAGCCGACAAACTCAATCCATCTCGCACTGGCACAAACCTCACATCAAATCAATTCAATTAGACGGAGAACCCAAATCATTTCCCTTCTGCCAATTATTCCCAAACAATTACCGAGACCCTCACAGTACAAATTCAACATAAAGCCAATAATCAAGTCTTCATTCTCTCAAGAACAGCCCTCATTAAACCTAATTCAGTTCACAGCCAAAATCCCCAATTTCCATTGTTGTTCTTCGTAGCATTAACAATCAGATTTCTCGTAAGCTTCATTTTCATCTTCTTTCCAATTCAACTACATGCATCTCTAATCTCATTGTTGCTGCTGAATAATAGGCTTGCAGTCTCCATTTATCACGCATCTTGAACTGTAAACACCATCGATTCAACTTCGATGTACCCAAACCCCATGCAAATCCAGCAGCTAATTTGATCCATCTTGAACAATCAGTACCCCATCTCCATTCATTTCAAGATCTTCAGCTTCTTATTTTGGGATAGTAAAACTCCATGTGGTGACGGCAGCGACAACTGCTTGAATTTCCAAAGAGAATGCTCAGAGAAGGTTGAAGCTCGGATCCCCTTTCTCTTCATAATAAACTCCACTAGTTTGTTTAAGAAATGAGAATCTCTTTTGCCTCGAGAAAGAAGAGAAGGTGTTGATTATGCGATAGTGGAGAAGCCACGTCCCCCATTATCTCTTAGCCCGCACAAGTGAGATTCACGTGCCTACCAGCCCACAACTCTCCGTCTCCATTTGGTGCCGTGAATGACTTGAGTGGGTGTTGATATATAGAGATACCAGGCCATCCACTTTGGTCATTTATGTCGCAAATGTCAATTAGCTCATTTAGCCGTTTATTCTCCGGGTGAACGGATTTTACTTGTAATTCTTGTAAAAGCACTAAAATATATTTATTAGCGAAATATCGAGACATAGCTAGTATAAATGTGGGTATAAAAATGTCGCACTTACGTGCTTATCAGATTCCCCCACACTTATATTTTGCTAGTCCCGAGCAAAACAGAAATTAAACCCGCTCAACAGCTGATCATCTAGGCTTTTTTTTTAGAGACCCGCTCCGAAGCTGGTCATGAGACCCGCTCCATAGCTGGTCATGAAATGCAATAGGATTCCTAAAATAGACCCGCTCAATAGCTGGTCATAACATAAAAGTGAATAACCTACAAAATCTAAAGTGTTAACCGCTCCCCCACACTTAAACTTTACATTGTCCTCAATGTAATTGAGTCATCCAACGTAGAGTGAAGGTGGGATATTCCAAAATGCAATATGCAATAGGCAAACGAAGATAGAGTAAAGAGTAAAGGGAAAAAACTGATGGGTTGACTCCCACGAAGCGAATGATATTTATTCCCTGCTTGCGCGCAGCAAGTAGTCTCAAACAAAGTGAAGATGATATACAACAGCAACCTGCCAAGCATATATGTAAAGCCTGAAAAGTTGGGGATCAACCCAACATATCAGTTTAGCTACGAACATGAACCTGCAAACACTATCAACACCCAAAAAAATATGTGAATCCATAAAAAACTCACTCCCATAAACAACAAGTTCAGAATGTCTACTAGTTTTGATTCCCAGTGGAGACTCCCAATTGGGTTTTAGATCAGCTAAAATATTGTGAGAGGATTCACTAGATATCAGAGGGGGCAATGCATTACCAATGTCAACGAGCATAAGATCATAGGACTTGGAAAAAGGAGCTGAGCAAACAATTTTCGTTTCTAATTTGTTATTGTGAATTACCTGACCAATATCCAAATGTTCCACACTTACACAAGCATCTTGACAACTACTAGTCTCACAAACAACTAGTTCGCCAGGCTCGGCAAAGTAAGATGAGCAAATATCTTATGATTCAGTTTTTATTAACTCCTTACAACCTGCAAAGTTTTCAGACCTGTTTTCGAGATTCTCACTGTAACAGTGAGTATAATCATTCACACTATCAACCATGCATACATGTTCACAGGTTTCAGAAATTGAAGCTGAATTCAAAAGCTTAAACACATTTATCTCCATTTTCATATTTCCAAAAGTAAGCTTCATGATTCCATTTCGACAATTGATAACCGCATTCGAGGTAGCCAAAAAAGGTCTACCTGAGATGACAGAATCTGCCCACTAGGATTAGAAACAGGATGAGTATCCAAAACAATAAAATCAACGGGATAAACAAAACTTTCAATCTGTATAAGAACATCCTCTACCACCCCCATAGGGATTTTAATGGACCTATCAGCCAATTGGAGGGTAACTTTAGTGGGTTTTAAAGCACCAAGTTCTAATTGCACATACACAGAATATGGCAAGATATTCACACTGGCCCCTAAATCTAACAATGCATGTTCAATCCTATGTTCTCGTATAGTGCAAGCAATCGTAGGACAACCCGGATCCTTAAATTTGGGTGGGGTTTTTTGTGTTATAATCGAGCTTACCTGTTCAGTAAGGAAAGCTTTCTTATGTACATTCAATTTTCGTTTCACAGTGCACATATCTCTTAGAAACTTGGCGTAAGAAGGAATTTGTTTAATGGCATCTAAGAGGGGAATGTTGACTTTAACTTTGTTTAAATACTTCTAAGATGTCATTAGGACTAGTTCCTTTCTTACGAGGTAGTAATGCTTGAGGAAAAGGTGCACGAGGAACATAAGAAATTTCAGAATTACCTTTCTCGGTTTCTTTTTGTGTTGGAGTAACCTGTGTAATAGTAGGCGGGCTCCTATCTTGCACATTCTCCTCGGCATCACTAACATGATTATCAATGACCCGTCCACTTCTGAGAGTAGTGACGGCCTGGACATGATGAGTCGGCTTACCACCAGATGTGCTTACCTAAAAAGAACCCTTGGGGTCAAGCTGTATCTGACTCGGGAACTTATCCTTGTCTCGCTCATTCAACTGGCTAATAATATGACCTAGTTGTTGCTCTAAGTTTGCCATGGATCTTTGAGTAGCCTGCATAAACAAACTCATACTTTCTTCCAACCTATAAATTCTTTGGTTAGAAAAATCATCAGTAATAGGAGATGTATGTGTAATAGACTCAACAAGCTTACTTTTAACATTTCTTTCTAACAACTCAAGTCTTCGTGACACAACAACAATCTTGGCCTCAGAGTCTAATTCAGTATCAACTCTGTAAACCCCTTTGATACTAGTCATTATCAACTCAGAAATTACCGCCACAAAAACCCCTTTGATACTAAGCCTAGGAGTATCAAATCCATGGTGTGGACATTGTAGCAATAGATCATGGAACCTCTCTAAATAATCATAAAGAGATTCTCCTTCTTGTTGCGAAAAAATATTCAACTTTTGACGTATGGCAATAGTTTTATGCCTAGGAAAGAATTTATACAAGAATAGATTAATCATGCCATCCCAAGTACTAACTGATGAAAGAGCTAATGCATTTAACCATGATTTTGCCTTATCCTTTAAGGAAAAAGGGAACAATCTAAGTCTAAGATAATCATCAACTAAGTCCTTAAATTTCATCGTACCACACAATTCTTCAAAATCTCTAATGTGGTAGTAAGGATTTTCATTCTCCTTACCGTAGAATTTAGGAAGTGCTTGGATGGTGCTTGCTATAATCTCATATGTTGCTGTGGTGGTAGGCAAAACAATACATGAGAGTTGAGTGACTCTAGTTGGGTACATATAGTCTCTCAAACTTGTAACCGGAGGGTTCGTACCCTCATCATCTGTTCTCGTCATGTATAAAGGGTTACTTTAACAAGACGAATAATTGTTCAGTATCCCAACTACTTGGTAGATCTTGCATATGCTATCAAAATGCAGAATTCAGTCTAAACTCACCTTACAAAGCTTCGCAAAAGACTTACTTTTCTGCCTGTTTTGGAGAGATTCCAACTGCGCTCTTCAAACTAAGGTACCTAAAGAAAATCAAACAAGCTACGTAAAATGGAACTAAAAGAAATCTAAAAGAAAAAAATGAAAATAAACTATGTACAGAAAATAAAAACTAAACTACGACTAGAAAACCAATGATATCAATCAGAGAGTACTTTACAACCACTCCCCGGCAGCGACGCCAAAAACTTGATGGGTCGGAAAACCGACTTTGTTTTACCGCAAGTGCACGGTGTCAAAAAGAGCACACAATAGCAAGCACGGTTCGTTCCCTCAAGGAGTGTGAAAACTACTACTAATTAATATCAAGAGATATCCAATCAAATTCAATATTTAGAGATTGTTGTACCAAGAAAATAAGCTAACAAGTCGAGTAGAGCAAATTTATAAAGATTGTAAATCAGGGATGTGGAAATATTAGGACTTCGGAATCCGTTGCAAGCTATTTTTACTTATATTCTATCACAAGGTCTCGAGAAGCTTTCTCTCATTTCAGATCAAAAGCCCAGTAACATTGATTTGCTAAATAAACTTGTCACAGCAAAAGGAGTCCAGGAAGTACCAACTCAACAATATCAAGAAATAGAAAGACATAAATCTAGAGTTAAGTGGCTCAAATATGGTGCAGCAAATTCAAGATTCTTTCATGTTAACATGAAAATAAGGCAAATGCATAATGCCATAGTGGAGTTGGAAAACGAAGATGGAGAACTACACAACATGGTATTGCAGATATTTTAGTGAATCATTTTGAAGCCAAATTCAAACTTAAGAAAGTTCAGATTCCTGAGGAGTTGTTTGACTCAGTTCCCAATGTAATTCTAAATGAATATAATGAAAAATTAGAAGCCATACCTTCATCAGTAGAAATAAAGAAAGCAGTATTTGATCTTGATCCAGAGAGCTCACCTGGACCAGATGGCTTTGGAGGATGGTTCTATAAATTGGCCTGGGATATAATCATTGAAGATTTTGTTAAAGCCATTCAATTTTGTTGGGAAAAATAATTCATCCCAACAGGTATGAATGCTAACTTTTTAATGCTCATTCCTAAAGTTAAAAATGCAAGAAAAGCAAACCAATTCAGACCAATTGGTCTAATGAATTTTTGCTTCAAGGTATTTACTAAAATTATTACAAGATTAATCTTGATAATACAGAAGATAGTGTCTCCTCAACAAGGTGCCTTCATCAAAGGTAGAAATATTCAAGATCAAATAGTTCTAGCATCTGAAATGATCAATGAACTAGATACCAAGAGAAGAGGAGGTAATGTGGGATTAAAATTAGACATTTCTCAAGCTTATGACTCACTTAGTTGGGAGTTTCTATTTCGGGCTTTAAAAAAATTTGGATTCTCAGACAAATTTATAAAATGGACTCATATTTTACTTCAAACAGCTAAAATATCAGTTCTTGTTAATGGAGGACCAGTTGGATACTTCAATGTTAGCAGGGGTTTAAGACAGGGAGACCCTCTCTCCCCTCTACTCTTTGTTATGGATGAAGATGTTTTAAGTAGAAAGTTATCTTCAATGGTGATGAAAGGTGAAATACTTCCCATGGTACAAAGAAATGGAGTGCACCCAACTCATATCATGTTTGCAGATGATATTTTTCTCTTCTGTAATGGAGATAGAAGGAACTTGAGAAAATTATTACTGATTCTTGAAGTGTATCAGAAAGCATCAGGCCAAGAAATTAACTTTTCAAAGAGTAAATGCTTTGTGGGAGGTACAAGCAATACAAGAAAAAACCAACTAGCTGCAGACTGTGGTATGGCTTTAGGTGGATTCCCTGATAAATATTTAGGAGTTATGTTAATGCCAGGAATGATAAGATCAAACCATGTATGGGGGTGTGTAGAAATGCTACAAAAAAATTTAGCTGGTTGGAAAGGGAAAATGCTCTCATTTCAAGAAAGATTGGTGCTAGTGAAGTTTGTGTTATGTAGCATCCCTATTTTCAACATGTCAGTGTACAAATGGCCAAACAAAGTTTTGAAAGAAAGTGAGAAAATAGTAAGAAATTTTTTATGGTTTGGAGATCCATCAGTGAGAAAGACAGTAACTCTAAAATGGGAGAAAACTTGCTCTCCATTAGCAGAAGGTGGTTTGGGTGTCAGACAACTAGAAGTGATAAATAAAGCAATGCTTATGAATTTGTGTTGGAAGATTCAAAATGGTAAGGATGAATGGGCTAAATTCTTTCAAGGCAAATTTCAAGACAAGAATGGTAATTGGATTGATTATTATAAAAAGTCCTCAATATGGCCTGGGATCAAATGAGTTGTTGCTGATGTTGCAGAGCATACAAGGTGGTTGGTGGGGAATGGAAGCAACATTTTAGTTTGGAATGATAACTGGATAAAAGATAAACCTTTAAAGGATATATTCCCTGAAAATTCCATTATGTTACAAAACCCAACAATGAAAGTGAAAGAACTGATAAGAAATGGAGAATGGCAAATTCCAGCAAACTTTCTTGAATTGTTTGAGCCTGCAGAACTACCAGTGTTGGAAAACAAAGAAGATAGAATAATATGGAGTGCTACATCAACTGGTAAGTTTACTTTTGCATCTGCTTCGGAATGCATAAGGAAAAAATTTCAGCCTGTTCAGTGGGCAAAAGCAGTATGGCTGTTTATGGGTGAAAACTACTCCTGCAGAATTTGGTAATTTGGGGTGTGGATGAGGAATGAATTTAAACCTTAAACAAATGCACTGCGCGGTGAGTGCTTGTAGATTCGAGAGATCAATCTGTGCAAGTCCGGCCTAAACCAAGAAATGGCCGTTCCAGACTTGTTTCGGTCACAAAGTGAAGGAGATGGGGTTGATTGGACCATGTTGTTCATCTTTCCTGAGTCTCCTGCGGATACGCGATCTTTTTGACTCTTCGCCGGTAAAGGTGTGACTCCTGACTGAGGATTCAACATTTCTTGCATTGCCTGAGTAAATGCACGCCGTCCCTTCTTGTAATTGTGATGTTATATCATTCAAAAGGCGGAATGTTTCGCTCTGCCTTCTGGTGATACCGACTTGATTTGCCAAGACATCCTCCAGCATTCTAACTATACTTCCCATGATATCTGAACCGCCTGTGGACTCCGGATACATTGCGAGATGGAAACCGAAAAAATTGAGAATTCGATTTTGTGCAACCGAGAGATCAACCTCCCACTGTGGTCGCCAATTGTTTATGGGTGAAAACTACTCCTGCAGAATTTGTTAATTTGGGGTGTGTGGATGAGGAATGAATTTAAACCTTAAACAAATGCATTGGCGGTGAGTGCTTGTAGATTCGAGAGATCAATCTGTGCAAGTCCGGCCTAAACCAAGAAATGGTCGATTCTAGACTTGTTTCGGTCACAAAGTGAAGGAGATGGGGTTGATCATAGGGAGGGAAGCGAAGAAGGTGTTGAGATTGTGAAGGTGTTGGCTATGAATGACTTGTAACAGAAAGATGAGCAGGCTTACGATTGATGCAAGCAGGCTCTGGGTGTTGGAATACGTTTTTTTGTATTAACACTTGTTTTCTGTCTCATCTCGACTTGCTCTGTTGTTTGAAATAGGGCGGAAAACCTATTTATACAAGTCATTGAGCCTTATTCACGTCTCTCGTGGGAAGTGGAGGAAGTGGAGTGATGGAGTAGTGGAGTTGTGCGTTGGTGATACACGACCAGCCTTGCCCACTTCTCCTGTTCATCTCTAACCGTCCATGACTTCCTAACACGTTCTTGTGATGGCGCGTTGCACGCTGCACGCTGTAAACCGCCAGACCAATACCCCCAGTATGTATCCCCCAGTTTGTGACATGATTGATGTCTGGAATGTGTGGATCGTGGATCCACGAAAGGTAGCATGTAATGCTAATGTGAATAACTGCGTTATTCAAGAAGTTGATACTTGTGAAGTATTGTGATGCAGGTACAGCATCATGGTGTGGTAAAGTGATGGGTAATGACGCCTCACTGACCAATTAACTCCTGACCAGGGTTGTATAACCAAGCTGGTGAAGTTGGACGGATGAGATGATCTTTGATACACTCATCTGCGACCGTTAATGAAATTAGGGTTTTGAAGAGGTGCGCAGGCATCACTCTTCAGCTTGGTCAAAACCAAGCATGGGAAGGATTTCGGAGAGGACCGACAGGGCGTGCATGTAGATAGCATGCGGTGTACACGTCCATGTCTCTTTGTCCCATGAAGGTGCGATCTAGGCCACTCAATTTGACCGGCAAAGAGGAGTGGTTGAGATCGATTTAGCAATGGGAATTTGATGCCGCAAAAGGCCGCGCACCATGCTCTTTTCCGGCGCGCGTTCCAGGACGACCTAACTTGGTCGGTCTTGGCCGATTGGTTTGACGTGAAGATGGTAGGCTGGTGTTCATGCCTATACCTGATTATCTCATGAAAACGTGATCTGAACCACTCAAATCGTCCGGCGAAGTTGAGCGGTCGAGATTAGTTTGCGGTTTGGGAGGTGTGACCACGCAAGTTTGGACGTGCGTTTTGGGATGGTCGGGCATAATATGCCTTGGCCGATCAAGTGAGGGGATAGACGGGCCCACGGTGGTCATCTTTGGTATGACAGGACTGCTTAATCTAATCTGTGACCCTCCATTCGTGCCGGATAAGATGGACGCTCGTGATGGCTTGAAACCCTAATTTGGCTTTCATAGCCGTGTGACCATGCTCCCTTTGGGCGTACGAATTGGGACGACCAACCATGGTTGGTCCTGACCGATTGGTCAAGTACGTAGGCGGGCCCACGGTGATCGTGTTGACATGCTCTGGGCCCTTTGAGTCTACATCTACACCCTCCATCTATACCGCGAAGATGGATGGTTGAGACTGCTTTGCAACACATGCAATATGCCGCAAACCCTAATTTAGGGTTTTCCGTCCATAATGCTTGGTATGAACGGTTTCTTGGCAAGCTAGGCCAATGACCGACCATGCGGGTCGTCCGTGGGTATTCCATACCTTGGGGTGATGGAATTGATGCGGGGTCATCCAATCATTCTCATGGAGTTGGATGATTTGCGATCGGATCATATCCGACCGATACGGTCGGTCGGGATGCTCAATCGGGCTAGTATAACAGTCGGGATGCTCAATCGGGCTAGTATAACACACCGAGAGGGGCTCAATCGGGCTAGTATAACACACCGAGAGTCGGCTGTACGGGTATTTCAGTACATGGTTTCATTATAGTGCTTGGATGTTCGTGTTACTCTGTAAGAGTAACACTCGATCGTCATGCCACACCGATAATGAGTACTGGAAATACAAAGGCGATATGAAATTCACGGGAAGGGATTGTTGCCACATGCTCCAACCTGGAGGAATTTCATGTATTCACAGAATGGGATTGTTGCCACATGCTCCATCCTTGGTGAATTAAGTGAGGGAGTATCCAACACTTATAAATGGCTTTATCTTTTACAAGATGTCAGCGCATGATTTTTTCTGGTTTTTTTTTTTTTACAAATTTAACCTTGAACGAAAATCTACCATCAACATTAAGTCCCCTGCCTAGCACATAATGGTTACACTATTGTGTGGTAGGCATGAGATGGTGACATATACGTGAGAAAGACAGGATGAAAGAAGTTTACCGGAAGAGTGTTGGCCAACCGCTAGTCGCCCACGCCGTTATGCTTGTATGGAATCCTTTGGTGGGACCGGTTTCCTTCTTTGGGTATTTGAATCAAAAAGAGGAATCCAAACAAAAGAGGTATCCTTGTTCCATTGGGATTCTTCTAATTTTTGTCTATAAAAAAGAGACCAACCCCTTTTCTTTTCTCTCGAGTTTTTTTTTTTTTTTTTTTTTATTGTCAAGCAGCTCCCGTCCGTGACCTTGCTGCCGCCCACCGACCGTCGTTGTTTAGGAGTTGTTGTCACGGGAGTCCGCCGCCGTCCGTCCACGGTAAGTTTCGGTTTTTGATTTTTTTTTTTTATAAAGGTAAAACCCTAGTTTGTTAGGTAAACACCTTTTGTAAGACATGTATATGCTTAGTTTTTTTCCACCAAGGTTGATACGTCAATATTTTCTAGAATTGCTTAGTAAAACAACCCGTGAATCCATGATCATGTTGTTTTTGCTTCTTTCCACCATTGCATGCAAAACTAGCTTCTTAGATTGTAGCTTGGGAAGAGACCTTGGTTTGAATTTCGTAAACATAATTCCCACGATCATGAGAAAAACCGTGTTGTAATACGTGCCCGTGAATGTAACCTCACCTTGTGCGTTTGATCTGAACGTGGGTCCCACCCACATATGCTTGAACGATTTGAAACCAGTACCAGACTTCAAACTTGTACCGGACTTGAAATCAATACCAGACTGAAACTTGTACCGGACTTGAAATCAATACCAGACTGAAACTTGTACCGGACTTGAAATCAATACCAGACTGAAACTTGTACAGGACTTGAAACCAATACCAGACTTGGAATGATACCGGTGCTTGGACCCAATCCCAGCTTTTGTGTATTTCAACGTGGGTTGTGTCTTGTCATGCGTGACTACATGCCCCATGCGTTTTTTATACAAGTTCTAACTCCTATTTTCATTGTGGAATGAAGAAAAGAACTCTGTTGAGATGTCTTCGGAGATAATCTTTGGTTCCAAGCCAAGAAAGAGTTGACGGCTTCAAAGATATGCCGAACATCGATGATGAGTTGTTTACCTCGCCTTTTCCAAACATCGAAGGCATCCTTCTCATAAGATAGTCCTGCTTCCGATTCGAGAAAATATGGATCTTTGATCCATTTTCTTCTTCAAAGACTTGTGATGAGATTTTGTATCAGGAGAAATGAATATCCGCCTTCCCTATTGACTTCAAGATCTGCCATACTCCACTGGGTTCTTATGAAGGATGGATGAGACGCATGTTGAGTAATAAGGACATTAAAGATAATTTTCTTTCGGCGCAAATCCTCAATGCGGTCATGGCATCTGCTGCTCTTGAAATTAAGAAAGACGCTGCGGGTTTGATTACCTTCATTTCTCGGTGGCGTATTTCTACTCATACTGACCATATCTAGATGGGGAGAGATGACTATTACCCGGAGAGTGTAGCTGCATTAATGAACTCCGCCTTGTTCTTTGGAAGTCTTTCTTACGATCTCTCGATACGGAGCAACGTAACTATGATGCTATACTTCAAAAGGTGGCGGAATTCGACAATCGGACAAGGAGGAGAAAAAAAGATACGAGATGCTTTTACACCTGGTGGGTGTCGGAGTGGTCTTCTGCAGACCCAGAGCCGGATCAAGAGTTGGAAAATGAGCTCAGTGTGATTGCGTTCCTGTCTTTATGGTTATCCAGAGATATATTCGACGATGGTTCTGCAAAGAAAACCATTAGAGGTGACCTTTTTAAGATCGCTATAAAAGCTGGCAAAAGGTAAAGTTCTTCCCCTGGGTGCCTTGTTCCTTGGATCGTTGTATTCTCATCTGGACGCCTTAGCAATGGACATGTATGTTTCTAACGGGTACAAGAAGGTGGAATCGCACGTTCACTTCGCTTTTCTTCAGGCATTCTTATGGGAACACTTCAAAAGCTATGCTCCTACCCCTACAAATTTGCTCACCAACTTGTATGGTGGCTCGAGAATACTCCGCTGGAATAAGAGGCGTCCCAAAGCCGGTGCGAGACTCGTGGACGCATTTGACAATGTGTCTTCTGTAGATTTCCGTCCATGGGGGCCGGTCCACCCTTCCGTTGTTCAGCCAAAGACTTTTGCTATTGCTTGATGGTCCCGATGTTGTGTTTGCATCGATGTTAAGACTATGAGATCCGGGGAAATTGTTTACATGTGCAGCTGCATCCCAAGATATGTCCCGTCTTTATTCAACGAAGAATTTACTATGACTCCGTACAATATTGACAGGGCGGCTCGTCAAATGGGGTTTGATCAGGGTGTCCCATTTATCCGTCCACGGGGGTTCCGAGAGAATTCCTCCCGAATATTCTTAATGCTTGACGTGTTTTTGGAACGGGTGAGCCTTCCCTTCTGGCCTATTGGGAGAAACCCAGTGGCAACCGATAAGTACAAGGAATTTTGGAGCAGGCAACTGTTGATTTTCCAGGAATTCTCGGAGAGTATTGTGACAGGTTTCCGTAGTGAACCATCTTCTAACGTTTTGAAAAATCATTTCCGGTTGAAGCCACTTCCGGCCCAAACGGACCATAGGCGAGGATTGCGGTCCCCAAGCGGAGAGAGATCCAAGAGGCGAGGCATGTGGTTCGGTGATCCTCAATTCCTCCAATATGCAGGTATTTAAATCTCTTCCGTTGGTTCCTTTATTTCTCCGAGTGAATCTTTTTAAGAGTAATTCTTGCTTGAAATCGGGGATTCCGAAGAGAACGTCTTTACAAGGTTGGCGCGCATTCGAATGAGAAGGTGGCGGATCGATCTTCATCTTTGAGAAGTCTGGAGAAACCGATCTTCATCTTTGAAAAGTATGGAGGCTGCTCTTCATCCGAGAAGTCCGGAGAAACCGCTCTTCATCCGAGAAGTAACCGCTCTTCATCCGAGAAGTCCGGAGAAACCGCTCCTTTTCCCGACCATGACGAGAGATGATGCAAGCTCGGTTGGACAAGCCGCCTCCCGAGTGATCTTGTTGACGGGGTCGTGATGGAAATTAGTACCCGGAGCGAAGTAGATGCCGGAAGGAGTATAAGAAAGGTAGCGTCACGCAATACCGTGGTGAGGCGGCTCCCCTTGAAATCCGTCCCTGAGCGGGTTCCGGTGAATATGGATATTGTGGTGACTTCTTCCGAAAGGCCTCCCGCAACCGACAAGGCTCATGTGGTTGATGAAGTGTTGGTAGCGCAGCCTGGAGCTTTGTTTGATCCTCCATTCATTGTTCCTTATCCAGGTCATGTGTTGGTTGGAGGGTTCAGTGTGCCAGCACAGTTCGAAAAGTTGTATACGGCGATATGGGAGAAGCACGGCCACATTGCTACCACTACGAAGCTCAAAAATCGTCTTGCGTTGGTCAACCGCGTTCAGGAAGCTTTATTTTCTATCCAGGGGATGAGCGTCACCACTGGTCGAACAGTTTCTGAGGAGATGATTGAAGACTGGAAGTGCCATCGAGATGTGTTCGCGCAGTACAACTTCAATGCTCCTTGGTTCTTCAAAGGGTTCTCCAAGATTCAGGAGCTCCAGAAATTACAAGATGAGGTCCCTTTTGCAGAATGTGTTACTCGCCAGGAAGAAGAGGTCAAAAAGTTATCTGAGGAATTGAAGCTGAAGCAGGCTGTATTTCAAAGGATGAAAGCCTCTCTTGCCCAGAAGGATGAGTTGCTGCTGAAGGACTTTCCTTGAAGGATTCGTGCCGCCTTCTTGTCTTTTAGATGTTTTTCTTTTTGAGTGATAGTGAGGATTTCCTTTCACAATTTGACTTCGGGTTTTGATTTATTAGGTAATTGGATAGGTTTATTTTGAGATAGTTTTGTGAATGACTTTTCTGAAAGAGATTATTTTGAATGGAATTTGCACTTTGGTCATGAATGATTGCACATATCATATAAAATTGCAAATGTCGGAAGCATAAAGGGAAACAAACATGGCATTTGATCATTAAGCTTATTTCTATATGTGTGGGATGTCAAGTCCCCAGTGAATCCTCAAAACTATCTTTCTTGTAAGATTGTTGAGTAGAACTTACTTGTCTTTGAAGCCTCACTTGTATAAAACCGAAGTAGCTTCTCTAAGGAAATCGTCCGCATTAATTTCTCAGGAAATGAGAGCTATCCCTCGAACCAAGCTTCTCTCTGAACAATGCGCTTCAGAGCGTTGCATTCACTGGTGGGGTGGTGAAGGAACCGGTGGAAATGACAGTACCTTGGGTCCATTACTTCTTGATCAGTGGGTGGACGCCATACCGGAGGTAACTCCACCTCTCCGTTTCGCACCCACGCTTCCAGCAACTCCAAAATCTTCTTCATTGGGAAAGGAAAGTGTAGGTACCTTGAGTCTAGCTTTCCTTGTGTTAGTGGGCGTTGTGACGTCTCTCTGCGGCTTTGATGTGGAACAGGAGATGAAGTTGAAAGATTTGCAAGTGCCGTCATATCTGCGGATCGCTTGCCTAGGTAAAGGGATGTGGAAGGTGTCGTAATGTCACTGCTGAGTGACCGAATTGAACGCTCCCATCCTCTGTATTCAGGCATTTCCTGATTGATTTCTCCTTCCTCAAGCATTTCTTCAGTCGGTCGGAAGGCCGACGTGGATTGGACAGTCTTCCGGGCTTCAACAAGGGTTTTGAGATATAAATCTTCTAGCAGAGTTTCATAGGCTGCAGGCTCCCCTTCTTTATCTGGTAGACATTGTAGTACTCCGGACAAGTCCTCGCCTCTGTGGAGTTGCCTCGGTTCTTCATTGTTGACTGGACCATGTTGTTCATCTTTCCTGAGTCTCCTGCGGATACGCGATCTTTTTGCCTCTTCGCCGGTAAAGGTGTGACTCCTGACTGAGGATTCAACATTTCTTGCATTGCCTGAGTAGATGCACGCCGTCCCTTCTTGTAATTATGATGTTATATCATTCAAAAGGTGGAATGTTTCGCTCTGCCTTCTGGTGATACCGGCTTGATTTGCTAAGACATCCTCCAGCATTCTAACTATACTTCCCATGATATCTGAACCACCTGTGGTTTTTGGATACATTGCGAGATGGAAACCAAAAAAATTGAGAATTCGATTTTGTGCAACCGAGAGATCAACCTCCCACTGTGGTCGCCAATTGTTTATGGGTGAAAACTACTCCTGCAGAATTTGGTAATTTGGGGTGTGGATGAGGAATGAATTTAAACCTTAAACAAATGCACTGCGCGGTGAGTGCTTGTAGATTCGAGAGATCAATCTGTGCAAGTCCGGCCTAAACCAAGAAATGGCCGTTCTAGACTTGTTTCGGTCACAAAGTGAAGGAGATGGGGTTGATCTTAGGGAGGGAAGCGAAGAAGGTGTTGAGATTGTGAAGGTGTTGGCTATGAATGACTTGTATCAGAAAGATGAGCAGGCTTACGATTGATGCAAGCAGGCTCTGGGTGTTGGAATACGTTTTTGTATTAACACTTGTTTTTTGTCTCGTCTCGACTTGCTCTGTTGTTTGAAATAGGGCGGAGAACCTATTTATACAAGTCATTGAGACTTATTCACGTCTCTCGTGGGAAGTGGGGAAGTGGAGTGATGGAGTAGTGGAGTTGTGCGTTGGTGATACACGACCAGCCTTGCCCACTTCTCTGTTCATCTCTAACCGTCCATGACTTCCTAACACGTTCTTGTGATGGCGCGTTGCCCGTTGTAAAACCGCGAGACCAATACCCAGTATGTATCCCCAGTTTGTGACATGATTGATGTCTGGAATGTGGATCGTGGATCCACGAAAGGTAGCATGTAATGCTAATGTGAATAACTGCGTTATTCAAGAAGTTGATACTTGTGAAGTATTGTGATGCAGGTACTGCATCATGGTGTGGTAAAGTGATGGGTAATGACGCCTCACTGACCAATTAACTCGACCGAGGGTTGTATAACCAAGCTGGTGAAGTTAGACGGATGAGATGATCTTTGAGACACTCATCTGCGGCCCGTTAATGAAATTAGGGTTTTGAAGAGGTGCGCGAGGCATCACTCTTGACTTGGTCAAAACCAAGCATGGGAAGGATTTCGGAGAGGACCGACGGGCGTGCATGTAGATAGAATGCCGGTGTACACGTCCATGTCTCACTGTCCCATGAAGGTGCGATCTAGGCCACTCAATTTGACCGGCAAAGAGGAGTGGTTGAGATCGATTTAGCAATGGGAATTTGATGCCGCAAAAGGCCGCGCACCATGCTATTTTCCGGCGCGCGTTCCAGGACGACCTAACTTGGTCGGTCTTGGCCGATTGGTTTGAGGTGAAGATGGTAGGCTGGTGTTCATGCCTATACCTGATTATCCCATGAAAACGTGATCTGAACCACTCAAATCGTCCGGCGAAGCTGAGCGGTCGAGATTAGTTTGCGGTTTGGGAGGTGTGACCACGCAAGTTTGGACGTGCGTTTTGGGATGGTCAGGCATAATATGCCTTGGCCGATCAAGTGAGGGGATAGACGGGCCCACGGTGGTCATCTTTGGTATGACCAGGACTGCTTAATCTAATCGTGACCCTCCATTCGTGCCGGATAAGATGGACGCTCGTGATGGCTTGAAACCCTAATTTTGGCTTTCATAGCCGTGTGACCATGCTCCCTTTGGGCGTACGAATTGGGACGACCAACCATGGTTGGTCCTGACCGATTGGTCAAGTACGTAGGTGGGCCCATGGTGATCGTGTTGACATGCTCTGG
Source organism: Papaver armeniacum (assembly GCA_023531295.1). Classification (NCBI taxonomy): domain Eukaryota; kingdom Viridiplantae; phylum Streptophyta; class Magnoliopsida; order Ranunculales; family Papaveraceae; genus Papaver; species Papaver armeniacum. The sequence goes on from JAJJWW010001697.1 coordinate 48,810, forward strand.
GCCCTTTGAGTGTACATCTACACCCTCCATCTATACTGCGAAGATGGATGGTTGAGGCGCTTTGCAACACATGTAATATGCCGCAAACCCTAATTTAGGGTTTTCCGTCCATAATGCTTGGTATGAACGGTTTCTTGGCAAGCTAGGCCAATGACCGACCATGCGGGGTCGGCCGTGGGTATTCCATATACCGCTTGGGGGTGATGGAATTGATGCTGGGGTCATCCAATCATGCTCATGGAGTTGGATGATCTGCGATCGAGTCATATCCAGGACCGATCACGGTCGGTCCGGATGCTCAATCGGGCTAGTATAACACACCGATAGGGGCTCAATCGGGCTAGTATAACACACCGAGAGGGGCTCAATCGGGCTAGTATAACACACTAGAGAGGGCTCAATCGGGCTAGTATAACACACCGAGAGTCGGCACACGGGTATTTCGTACATGGTTTCATTATAGTGCTTGGAGGTTCGTGTTACTCTGTAAGAGTAACACTCGGTCGTCATGCCACACCGATAATGAGTACTTTGGAAATACAAGGCGATATGAAATTCACGGGGAAGGGATTGTTGCCACATGCTCCAACCTGGAGGAATTTCATGTATTCACAGAATGGGATTGTTGCCACATGCTCCATCCTTGGTGAATTAAGTGAGGGAGTATCCAACACTTATAAATGGCTTTATCTTTTACAAGATGTCAGCGCATGATTTTTTCTGGTTTTTTTTTTTACAAATTTAACCTTGAACGAAAATCCACCATCAACAATGGAACAAAAGTATTCACCCCAATATATCAGGTAATGTTTGGAAGCTAGTGAGAGGAGTTGTACCTTCATATGAAAAAAATGAAGAAGAAAAAATTTCAATTAGCATCAAGATGCCCATTCTGCAGGTAAGAGGAGGAAAACTTGGAGCACATCCTTTGTTAATGTGACTTCAGTGAAATAATTTGGAGTTGGTTGGGAGGAATCTTCAAATTCACTAATCCTAAATAATTGGAAGAAATACTTCATTTTGCAAAGCATAAAAGTCCATCTATTAAAGAACTATGGAAAGTGGAAGCTCTGATTACATTGAAAGAGATATGGTTCTTGAGAAATAGAATAGTCTATGAGGAAGAGGAAATTAAAATAGACTCACTGAAGCAAAGGATTCTACACTTTACAAAAGAATGTGAAGTGAGAATGGCTGGGAATATGTGGAATTCAACTTATGATCTGCAGATTTTGAAAATATTCAGGCTAAACTGTAGAAAGGTGAAGATAACAAGAATAATAGAGATATACTTCCATCTCTCAGCTGCTCCATTCATTCTGATATGCTGTGATGGTGCTTCAAGAGGTAATCTCGGTGAGGCAGAATATGGATTTGTATGCAGAAAATGGGATGGAGAGTATTTATATGCTATATCTAGAGGCTTGGGGCTAGCCACTAACTTTATGGCAGAAATCTTTACAGTTTTATGTGCAGGAGAGCGGCCTGTTAATAACAACTTCTTCAAATTTTGTTTTAAAACTGATTCTCAAGCAACAATGAAAGCATTCCAATCAGGAATATTTCCTTGGTGGAGCATGACAAGATGGAACAAAATTAAAAGCTCCCTTCAAGAATGGTATTTCTCTCACTGTTATAAACTTCTCAGCAGACTCAATGGAAAAGAGAGGAGCCAATCTAGCAAAGGGAGAAAGAAGAATTTACAATTCAAGACCTGATTTCATTAGATCAATGGAAATCCCAGATAAACTATACTACAGAACTTGTTAAAAAAATAAATTTAGTGGGCTTCTTTTCTCTGTTTTGTTTTAAGCCCAAATATAATGGGCCTGCTTTTGTAAACTTTGGTTATTATCTTTGGTTCTAATGAAATTTTATATTACCAAGCAAAAAAAATAATTAAGGAATATCTTTGAACAATAAAAGATAAGCGTTACTCCACATGTTCAAAGTATGTCGACATCTTTACTTTGTAAGTCATTTTTCATACTTACAATCTTGAAACCGATTTGCCACACTTCCAAACAAGTTTAGAATTGGTTCATCTGACTTTCAAAAAATATGTGATTGATCAAGAACACTCAATCACCAATCATGGGTTTCATGGTTCTACCAAAAAAAGTTTCGGTTATACCTCCATGTGAGTACTGGATTTAGTCACACTAGCTTTCCAAAAATTTGGTTGACTAGGTACTAGGATCGGTTCCCACATATATATGGTATCTAACTTGTATTTGTTGCACATGTCCACAGGATCGGTTCCCAATGTCTAAAAACGTGTTGCACATGTTCATAGGATCGGTTCCCAATATCTAGAAACTTGATGCACCTCATACAAGGATCGATTTCCCTATTGTGATAGGTTGCACCTCTTACTAGGATCGGTTCCCCTTTGCCTAGAGTTGGTCATACCAATAACATTAAATCGATCATACCATCTCATGTGATTACTTAAGATCAGTTTCACTAATAAAAGTCATACCAATACAAAAGTCAGGCCTTGTGAATAGTTTTACCAAGAACATAAACAAGTCATGAGCGGTTATACTAATTACACATATTGGTAGTTCAAAAGATATGCAATGAATAACAATACCAATAAGCCTGGCGATTTCCCTTTCGATTCACAAAACAAGTTCATGAATTAACTTCCTTTAAACGAATGTAAAATATTGTTTCCTAGGATGAAATATTCACCTCATACCCATACATAATCACAATAACATTCATACGATTATGTCGATGTCTTATATACAAATTTTAATGGTTAAGAAATAAACCTCGTATTGTATTCCTTAATGCTACGTCTAACTAGAGTATAATCATTCATACTTCGCAATTATGTTTTCAATATGCACGACTTGAAAGATACGTTAGGGAATAAAACAGTTCAAGTCAAATATCACTAACCTCAAGTTGAAGGATGATGTTGTCGTTGTAGCTCCTTACTTCTTCACTTCTTCAAGTCTTCGTAATACTTGTAATGTCTCATATCCTAATACTTTCAAGCTAACCTATACGAAGTTACATAATCAAGCGACTCTTTAAATTATTTTTGGTTCACTAAAATATGACAACCAAACTTGACATACCAACGCTTGGTAGGTTCAACCGAGCTATGCTCTAACACATACTTTAATGAAAGTATGCAAGGCTGAGTAATTATGGGTGAAGTTGATTCACTGAACCACAATTATTACCGGTCATGTCCCATGAAAATTTTAGGTGATTAAATGGGCATATGACATTTACCATGATTGAAAGTTAACATGAAAACACCACAACATTTAAATCTAACATTGAAATTCATGGCGACACATTAGCACTAACGGATTTCCAAATAGTATAGTAGATGTACTGATTATCTAAACAAAGCCTCTGTGCTTATGTAGAATTCCAAGATATTTAACATGTCAATTACATAGATACAACGCCAAAATGACTATATGCTACCTAGAAATTATTGTTGTGTTGAACTCCTGCACCATCTTTCTTCACAAACGCTTTGTCGCATCCTTTGTGTCACCCTATACAAATTTGATTTTTTAACATATTTATATCCAGACATAGTAGTCGTTCTAAAACTCTCATTTAATCATTGAAACATCCTTGGAAGACAACAATGGTAATCTTACACATACCACTAACTTCAAGTAATTTTCAAATGATTAATCGATCAATAAGAAACTTCTCAAGTTGACATCAAATTATTGTCTGACACAAATCATGTAAGATGTTCAAGGTAATTTTCACATGATCATCTTTGACTTAATATTTAGTTCCCAACAAATAAATTGTTTCCAACTAAACTTGTAAAGTATACGATGAACTTAGCTAGAAGCTAGAAGCTTCCATCACGTATTTCGAGAAATAGATATACGAGATAAACTCGATCTGCTCGAAATTTCAATTGTGTATAATGTAAAAGTCTATATAGATATATGACTTAGTCTCATTAGAAGATAGAATAGAATAAACTTATGAGTGATATATAAGTTTTAGTCTCCACATACCTTTTGTTGATAAAGTTCCTCCAAGCTCTTCAGTAGATCTTCTTCTTCAATTGGTGAACGTCGTGAAGTCTAAAGTTCAACTACACACTTCTATCCTAATCCGAGACATAGCTATAAGTAGACTAGAAATCAAGTATATAGTTTTGATCAACTAAACTTGACAAACAAGCTTGAGATAACAACGCTTGCGAGTTTGACCAAGCAGTGCTCTAACAATACTGATTAATTACTAATTATTATTGTTAAATTATTCTAGAATTTCATTAAACATTATATCTAGGCAATATTTTATTATTATTATTATACTAGTACAACCATTGCCACGGTGGAATGGCCGACCGAAGAAGAATCTGAAATGGGGTTTGTATGCGACTACTTTCATCCCGTTTCGGAAAAGTGATACTTTCGCCTTATTTCAGAAAAAATGATATTTTCGCTCCATTTCTGAAAAGGAACGAAAGTATCACCTTTCCTGAAATGAAGCGAAAGTATCACTTTTCCTGAAACGGAATGTGAAAGTATCACTTTTTTAGAAACGTAAAATTAGTCGATCCATAAACCAAAATATGGTTGCATGATGTGTTATGCATTCTTTGTGGTGGTTTGCATAATAACTACTAGCAAAGACGCACTCGCGATGCACGTGCCGACTTGTTATTCCGTCACCTTCCTTTTACATGGCGTAGGTATTCCACCAACACCTATCATCCCCTCCCCATCCCTATGACAACAACAAATGCAATACATCCACGTAAATGATCCACATGAATGTTGAAATGGAATAGTAAATTTTATGATCAGTAAAAATGTTTAGGTAAAACTATAACAATTATGCTAATATAATCAAAACAAACGGGCTCCAATACACAACAGTTCGCACAATTACACTTCTAAGGCCCATTAATTGGTCGCCATCATATTCGTCTCTTTTTGCAGAGGAAGAAGAAGAGATAAAAGGGAGATGGAAGGAAATATATCTAATAGAGATGCAATTAGGAGGAATATCATCACAAATCCCTCTTCACCTTGAACTGGTTGTGTATCTACCAAGTTTCTCCATATCTACTCTTAATCTCTCTTCCTAACCTTCTCTACACAGTAATTATTTTATTTCTTTTTCAAATCCGGTAGATTCCCATTAAAGAAAATATTGTTCGTACTTCCTCTGTTTTTGGAAAAGTGATACTTTCACTTTTTCATTTTAGCCTAAAAATTGGCCAAATTGAAAAAGTGAAAGTATCTCTTTTCCAGAAACGGAGGGAGTATTTTTTTTTGGTAGATTCCTTTTGAAGGAAATTATCGTTATTGTTTGTGTGATTTGATTAGTTGTGTTTGTTGTTTGGTTTGGTGTTTTGATTGAGATTAATGAATTAAAAGATTCTTAATTGGGTCGATTTTTTTTTTTGAATCTGATGGTGTCGGCGGAGGTGTTGCTCGTAGCGGTGGTTGTGTTTGTGGTGGCATGAGGTGGTGGTGTTGTTGCTAGCAGTGGAGGTGGTGTGGTGACGATGATTGAAGTGGAGGAGTGGTGGCGGTGCTGCTAGCAGTGGTGACAGAAGTTTTGTGTGATAGAGAAAGTTTTTAAGGGTGCGGCAGTGGTGTTGTGGTGGAGGTGTTGATGGACCGCTAATTGCTGCGGTGTGGTGGTGGTGGTCCGGTGGAGGTACTGTTGGGTGGTGGTGGCAATCTTATTCTTGAATAACGTATGTGGTGGTGCGAGCAGAGGTCAATGTGTTACTGTTAGTCGTGTTGATGATGAGACGGCGTCGGAGGTCCGGCGATAGCAGTAATGCATTGTTTTTAATTTAAGTGTCAAATTGGTGTAATAGAGTTATTTGACGGGGGTATTGTCGTCCAAATAAAAAGTAACCAAAAACTCATCGGAGTTCAGACACCAAAAATAAGCCTTTTCTTTATTATTGTATAAGATAAGATGTATTCAATTTTCGAGAATTGTGCCTAAAGTGAAAGTATCATTTTTCTTGAAACAGAGACAATACATCGTTGTATTAGTTGCAATGGAAAATTAGTTGATGCATAAACCAAAATATAGCTACATAAAGTATTATGTATCCTTTGTGGTGGTTTACATGATGAATATATTTTTTAAAATTGTGTCTAAAAAGATAAATACCTCCGAATTTTTCGTAAAAACTCTAAATTTGATATTGTTGTTTGTACTCGTTGCGTAGAGTTTTTTATAAACTTTCCAACGAGATAAAATTTGTAAAATTCCAAGGCACGGATTTTTAGATATGTTATATTAAAGTTTGCTTTCTAATTATACCGCTAAAAAGATAGGATACATATGGAGTTATAATAATTGGACTCAAAGGGAGGGACATTTTTTGTTTTTCGGCCCTAAACATTTTTAATCTTTTTGTGTTAATTGATCACTTAGATTTTACAAAAAAGTGGCCATATAAGGTCCTCCCTCGCTTCGCTTAGTCGGCCCAAAAAGTATATTAATGCATAATTATTGAGTTGTGGTTTGTGAAAGTCACTTTGATGCATTATATTAGTGAATGGAATTGAGGTTAGATTTGTGAAAGTGAGTTTAATGCATTAGTGAATGGATCTTACTTCGATTAAGTCTTTGGGATTCTAAACATGGTTTGGTGTGTGTATGAAAATTGACTGATTTGAAATATGTTATAGAAAAATATGTATATGTTTGCTGCTGAAATTTCAGGCCTTTATGGCATCCCACCACTGGTGGCTACCACGGGAAGAGTGTTTTGGGAACAATGATGGTTTGTTTATAGGAATAACCCTGACAACTAGATTTAGAATCATTTGAAGAAAGAAAAAGAATATTGTTCGGGGAATAGTAATGGTTTGTTTACCGGAATAACTCTGACAACTAGATTCTGACATTCCATCTATAAAAAATTTTCAGAATTTCTAAACCCTGCTTTAAACCTTTCCAGATCCAAGATAAATTTTGATGTTTTTCCTGCAAGTGTAAGAACTCACAATGAGGAGAGTACTTAGACTTCATACTTTGAACCCATGGTTTTTATGTTTTTGTTTTTGTACACAATCTCCAAGATAATTTTGTTATTAAAGCATTATTATACTATTCTAGGTTCCTAAAAGCTAATCCCCCCATCTTCTTTAGATACACACAGGGAATCCAAGCTATCAGGTTTAATCATTCTTTGTTACTATGCCCCCACCAGAATCTTCTTTGTAAAGTATTAAGATGCTTCAAGGTGTCCTTTGGGAGTTTAAAATTACTCATATAATGAGCATGAATTTTGTTCAGGATAGATTTTAACCATTGTAGTCCTTGCAGCTTGATTAAGAGTTTTAGAACTCTATCCCTGAGGCATGTTTGCAAAATAATCTTGTATAGAGCTAAAAGAGCTAGACTTCAATTTTCCAGAAGAATATGGAGACCTAAATATATATATATTAAGAGCATAAGTGTTTTACTCCCAAAGTTTTAACTATGTTTAGTTTTTCTTCATAAGACAGATCTCATGTGATGAAGGCTGCTGATTTATTAAAATTTATCATCTGACTCGATAAGTCTCCAAAATTCTTGAGTAGAATTAGAATATTGTTGACACTTTTTGAATCAACTTGAAGGAAAAGAAGAAAATCATCTGCAAAAAACAAATGATTTATGGAAGGAGCATTATGCGCAACTCTAATACTTGTTATTAGGTTATTGGCTTCAGCATGCATTAGTGACTCCTGGTGACAGGTTCCCTGTGTGTAGAGGTATCCGACAAAGAGATCCTCTTTCACCATACCTATTCATCATTTGTATGGAAGTTATTTCCAAACTTGTTTTAAAGGCTGAAGATGATAAGTAAATCTCTGGAACAAAAGTTAATAAAATAGTCCCTTATGTTTCTCGCCTTTTCTTTGCTGATGATTGTTTTCTTTTTTCAAAAGCTAGTATTCATGAAGTTTAAAATATAGTTAACATCCTAAATCTATTTAGTGAAATGATTGGGCAAGTCATTAACTTTCAAAAATCTTGAGTTTACTTTACCCCTAAAATGCATAATAAGCATTGTAAAATCATTTACAAAATTCTTAATGTTAAGAAAAATTCTAAAAATGACAAATACTTAGGGACTCCTCTTTTCTTTAACGGTAACAAAGTCAATAATTTTGAACCTTTACTTATGGTTTCCTTCAGGGTTGGATTGACAAAATGCTCAACCATGCTGGTAGAACTGTTTTTATTAAAACCGTGTTAAATGATTTTCATAATCATCAAATGCAATGTCTAGATTTTCCCAATCAAACTTTAGAAAACTTAGATAAAATTCAAAGAGATTTCTGGTGGCAGAAAAATAACAAAAAGAAATGTTATTACGTTAAAGCCTAGACTGGTATGACTAAAGATATTAGACAAGGGGGTCTTGGCATTAGGAATCCCCATAAACATAATCTAGCTAGCTTTAATTTTTAAACTTGCTTGGAGGCTTCTTCATAATCAAGACCAGCTCTGGGCTAAATCCATAAAAATAAATACTACTATAATCACAATTCTTTGAGAAAATCTAAAAAATATAAAAATTTCTTGGATCTGGTCTAGTATTGGAAAAGGCCTGGAGGTTATCAAGTCTAACTGTGCTTGGCAAGTTAATAATGATTCTGACATTAATATTTGAATAGATATTTGGCTTCCAAGCCAAACTTTGGTTTTGACCCCTATTAAAATAGATGATAATCTACCTTAAACAGTTAACAATCTTATTGATGATAATGACAACTGGTATACTAACATGATCAATAATTACGTCGATGTTTCCATGCATAATGCTATCTTTTTTTCTTCTGTTCCTATTAATCTTGATGAGTCTGACAGAATTAGGAGGTTGTTTATTCCCTCATGTGAACTAACAACTAAATCTGCATATAGGTTCCTTACTAAATTTGAAGTTGATAAAGATGAATCTAGATTCTAGAAACAAATTTGGAATTTATATATCATGCCTAAAGTTAACATATTTTGTTGGAAATTGTTTCTTATGTTCTTTCCCTTGGTTACAAAATGGCTAGATATGTTAAGGATGTTAATCCTTTTTGCCTTCTTTGCAGCTGTGATTTTCTTGAAACTAAAATGCATCTTTTTATCAACTGTCTGCTAAAACTATTTGAAATGCTTTTAACTTCAAAAATGGTTACATTTTACCTTGCCAAAATGACATATATCTTTGGTTTAAGTATTGGATGAACAATAGGGGTTTCAAAAACAACGGTGATAAATTCTCTTTTATCATTTGGTCTATCTGAAAACTCAGAATTCGTGTTAATTTTTATAAGATTATGCCAGATCCCCTTAAGCTAATTGACTCTATTAACTTGGCTTATAAGAATCTAGCTATCTCTAGACCAGCACCTCTTATTACGACTAATGCAGTTTCCTGCAATAAAGTTAACAAACTCCTTATGTTAGAAATGATTGCAGAGATTTTAACTGGTTCATTCACTTTGATGCTTCCTTTTTAGAATCTCATTTTTCTATGGGATATGCCATTTCCATCATGGATAAAAAAGGCTCCAGACAAGATTGTAGAGTAGGCGGCGGTTGGGCTCTTAGGTGGATAAAGGATTTGAATCTCAGTAAATGTTGCTTAAATAATGACTGTCAAAGCTTAGTGAAGATAGTAAATGGTGGTTCTAATCCGAAGACTCAGGCACACAGATCCCTCACTAGCATCAATCAATGCAAATTTTCTTTTACTTCTTGTAATTCGGTTTCCGTTGTTTTTTAAAAGTAGAAAGTTTGTAGACTTAGAAGACAGACTTGCTAAATAAGTTAGAAGATCTTATTTTCTCCACGGAGAACCTGTCAAATCTTGAAAAGTTGATGTTATTATAAAGGGCTAATCTCCGATTAGAACCGTTAATCCAAGACGTAAACTTCCTCTTTTAAATAAATAAAAGTCTTCTTATCTTAAGAAAATAAAATAAATAAATAAATATATATATATAAGGTGGAGTTAGTTTTCCCCCTTGTGACACAATCTCAGCCCCCATCCGCTTCGGTTCCCTTGGCTAGGTTACCCATGAGGCTCGCTGGTAGGCTAGCACAGCAACTTGTTCAATTAATGTAGTAATATGTTGTTGGAGCTTAGCTTGTTAGGCTTCCAACTAGTTAATGTAATACACTAATACTACTCTTTATCCAATAATCTTCTTATCTTACTAATTCTCTATATAAAAATAGAGTTTTTTCGATCGCTCTCATTAACCGGAGCTTCTGATTGATTCTGGCCCCACCATTTATGATTTCAGCCAATAGAAATAGAAGAGAATCTTCGGGACCCAAAATATCCCATTCGGCCAATCACATTCTAACATATAAGTACCTAAAACTAATAAATCTTATCAACAACCTAAACACCCAACCACATCTATCACACCACGTCGAGAGTTGTGCTAACCTCCTCTCCCATTGGTCGGTGAACGGAACCCTCGCTCCTGATTGGCTAAAACCAAAGTTAGCCCCCTTACATTTCGTGACCGTTAATTTTAGATCGGATTGATTCGATCCGATGCTTCAAATCGATATTGGATAAATAAATAAATAAATAATCGGAAAATCTTATTGATTACCATAAAATGTGCAGAAAATCTTTGGGAATCTGATAATTTCCGTATTTTGATTTTTTATGCCAAATCTTAATATATAAAAAAACGGGAATAAATACCAAAAAAGAATTTCAACAAAATTCTTACACCATATTTACATAGTTATAATAAAATTAGGACCGTGAGATTTGCTGCAACTAACATACTAAAATTTAACAAAGAATAAAAGTAAATCAACGAAAATAAGAAAAAAATATACCGAAATAAAAGAACATATAGAATCTTATAAATTTCCATAACAAATATATTTATGCGCAAAATCTTAGAACATTCTTATTAATTTCTATGTTTTGATTTTTATGCCAAAATCTTAGCCCAAAATAAATAAATACTTTTTACAGGGCATTAATTCCAAATTTAGCGTGAAATATTTTTACACGGCATTTTATAATCTTTGAAAAATGTTAATTTTAAAATAATAAATTAATTAATTTTGATGGTATAAAATAATAAATTAATTAATTTTTGAGGAATTGTTCAAAACGTAGTGTATTCCGAAACAAGGCTGAAATTTTCTTTTTATATATATCTCAAATCTATGAATTTTCTTAATGGTCAAGTATTTTATAAATCTATATAGAGGATTGGAAATTGATGGATGTTCTACAGTTTTGCAACCGCGTAAATAATTCTAGATCACTATGCAATCATACAATTCTATGTTTCGTTGGAAATAGCAAACAAAGGTATGTAGCAGTGATCGAAATTAATATTGATTCATGAGGCTCATTAAGTGGTCTTCATCCAAGTTATTCCTTGATTTTATGTGAATATAAATCTAACCGTGTATGACTAATGGTGCAGGAACGCGGTGTGTAAATATGGTGGTGAAAATCAAATGAACCTAGATGGGATGGCTGAAATAAGTATTGACTTTCTACACAACATAACTTATGTCACTTTTTTGATGTCATTGATGTGCTTGAAATCAATGTACCAGAGATAGTCGATTTCTGGTTGATCTCTGTCCCTATGTTGCTATTTCCTTGTGTCGACAGAAGTCATTTCGTGCTCTATTCAATAGTTGATTGACTTTTTTTTTGTTATACATGGGGATTGATATTGGGGATGCCTAAACCATATTTGTAATCCATGTGGACTTCAGGTACACTATAGGAAGCATTGCGTCTGTTGTTAGATAAGACAGTAAACTCGATGAGACTCTTCTTTGAGAGGTAAATGTTTTGAAGATTTTATGTAAGTGTTTGTCAAGAATTTTAGCTTTTGTTCACGAACACAACCTTCCAGTCAGTCTGAAATGTATAGAAAAATTGTTGCAGATTATGTCAAGATCCTAATCGCCCAAAATTCCAAAGTTTCAAGGTATGGTCATCCATTTTTTTAGTTTCATTGTTATATATATTGTGTATGCAACCTTTTACATTATCAATAGATTCACAAACCTCTCCTCAATGATGATAAACATTATTGTTCTGTTACATTGGTTTTGATTCATTATGTACAGAGGCAGAACTATATCCAAGCTAAAGTGTGATGTAGCACACCCAAATTTCCTCAAATTACTTTTTTGTAGGGAACTTTGTAACTAAATTTCCAAGACAGATATAAGAATGTATGTAAAAAATAATGTTTAGCCCAGGTGAACAAATATCTTTGATTCTGTCACTATATGGTGTCAGTAAACCGAAGTAAGCTTGACTACCTTGATGATATCCAATCCGAAAATTGACTACCTTGCAGAAACTAAGAGACTTGGTTATACGGCTATACAGCTATGCTCGAAAGCTATGTTCTTCGGCTTATGTCCTATTGTTCTCATCTAGATCTTTACAAGTGGATTAGTTACATCAAAATTTTCACCCCGTCAAGTGGATTAATCACTTAGGCTTTCTCATCTAGATCATTTTCCCCGTTGATTCTTTTTCACCCCGTCATTCATCAAGGTTATTTTTACGTGTGCTTAGTTAAGCATACAATATTGGGTAGAGAAGGATAAATATTAACATGGAGGAAGAAATGAACAAGGGTGGATTTCTTTATTAATAAATTCATTTTTTTTTATTCGGGTTTGGTGGATTGGTTTCTTGAATTAGAGTAATTTGTGAAACTGATTATTATTATTCTTTTTATTCGATTCTTGAATAGCTAGCTTTGAGTCCTCTGTATTAGAGAAATACCTGGATGTAAACTAGGATGGTTTGGGATAGTGGAATGCATTGGTAACTCGGATGGCTTGGGATAGTGGAATGCATTGCGACACATGCAGCTGGAACTTGGAACCTCTCCTACTTCAATTGGCAGGGACAATGCTGTAACAATGATCCACATATCAATGCACCTTAAGTTGGTGTTGAGGCGTTTGGAGAAGAGTGGACAACACATACATATTGTAAGGTTGATTTTACTCTCATTTATGTTTTGAAAACAACGATATAAACTATGATGTCATTCCCACCTTTTTGAAAGTGTTTTTTTTTCCAGGTCTTCTATTGGACATGCATCCATATCATCCGTATCAGGTGATTTCTTTTCTTTTCTTTTCTTATAAGATTTTAGTATTTATGTATGCTACATTCATTTACTATGACCGGATTTTTACGACTGATATACAGCTGAAGTACATGTGTTCTATTGAGAAGACTGGCACCAACTATTAAGAAGACCGACACCAAAGGTAAATCCTACTTATGTTTTATGCTAAGACAAGTCTTTTAATCCATTGATCTGTGGCGTAATGGTAGCGCGTATGACTCAATGTCAGAAGGTTACGTGTTCGATTCATGTCAGTTCCATCCTCAATATTTTATTGACCGCATTCAAAAAATACTTCACATTTCTTTTCTTACTGCAAACCTTCATTTTTAGCATTGAGTTGAGTCTCCACAAAGGTACAATGTTTCGTGAGGTTGTCGAAAAAGTTTTTGGTCGTCAAGGAACCATTTAAGTTTTTTGTCAAATTGAAATACTAGAAAATAATAACTTCAAAACATGATCGTGTACCATAGACTTATTTTCTTCGTTTAGCACTTTAAGTGTATATCAAATGACTGCAACACTTGAATCATAACACATCGAAAATAATCTTCTGAAGTATGGAATTCTGAAACCTTATCGTATCCTTCCTGGGAGGTGGATTTAGACATCCTTAACTTCCAAAATCACTATGGAATTCTGAAACCTTATGTATGAGTTACCTACCTTGCTTCTTTTTTGTTGATCCAACTATCCAGTATATTTTTGTCTACATTACATTTCTGCTAAAATAGACTCTTTTTAAATGTAGTTCGAACTGTATTACTATCCTCCGGCTTCATCTCATATCCTGCCTCATCTCTCATATTTTTCTTAATTCAGTTGTCTTTCTGCTGGATTTTTTTTTTAAAGTATTTCTCTTTTCTCTCGCAATTCTAATTATTCTTATTGTTTTTTTTTGTTTTTCTTTGTAGGTGGAATCATGGTTTTATCTCCTTTTGGTGTTGCATCTTTTGCTCTCGCTGTGTGAAATCCATTAAGAGTAGCTTAATTTCTGTGGATTTCTATTGATGTGTATTCACTTATGAATCGAAGGCATCTTTAATTTCGCATTTTTTGTAGGGTTTGAGATGTGATAGGGTCGAATTGCGGTCCAGGATTCTTGGTATATATATTTAGCTTGGTTGTCTTATCCTGGCTACTACTGTTATCTATGATTTCTCGAGCTTCTTGGTTAATGGGGTTAGCAGAAGTTTCCAGGGCAGAATAGCTTAGTGGCCATCAAATATGAAGTTATGGCAATATAAAAAGTAAAAAGGAGAAGGCATGACCAGAAGAATTGTGTAAAATAGGTAAATTGATCCAATTGAGGCATGATGGATAGAGATTGACCCTTTCCATGGGAAGAAGAAAACTCTCTTTTTTTGTTGGTTGTTGACCAACGGAAAGCATGGGAGTTTCCTGACTTCTTGCTCATGAAAGAAGATACTTATTTTACGATATTATTTGTGATATCTACTTATTATAGGCTGTTGTCTCTTTTCGAACAAAGAATGACCCTCATTCAGATGCATAGTGAATCACGAGACAGGAGTGAAGACCTTTGATATTGGTCTACAAATCGCTGCAACCAATGTCCCGAAAGTAGCCCCCGTCCTTTAGCTACGCACCGGGGCTGGTGGGAATTGTCGATTAGTGTGGCGGGGCTTCGTCCCGCGCCCGTTTCCCAAATGTAGTTAACTATTTTTGATGGACGTAAAAGTTTGATACCTCAAACTATTTTTTTTAGTTATTAAAATGCTACATGTATAGTTAAAAATGATTTGCACATGAGGAAAGTATAAATTCTAGATAAGTATATTATGTACACCTGACAATAGAAACTAATAGCATCAACGAAATATTTTATATATTGTTGTAGCTGGAATATGCATAGGAATAGGCTTGAATGGTATATCCTCACTTGCAAATTAAAAGTCCAAGTTGTGAATTTACATATACGGGCCTTTGCGTGAGACTTCTTGGCCATAGAAGCCATTGCTTATCTTATGATGCTTATGCAGTTACAAGTGAAAAATTCATGAATTGTGTTGGTACATGTACATGTGTTTCTTTTTATAACATGTAATACTTTGAGATAAATTTTTGTTATAGGGAAAGCCAAAATGACTATGGGGAAAGATGACTACGGTCAATTAATGTTGATTTTGGGTCAGTACAGGTGGAATTAAATTTTTAAGAAAAACCCTACAATCTGACAATTACTTTTCCATCGAATTTGTGATCTATTTCTTGAAATCTTTGATCCAGATTATACAGTTTAATTTTAAAGAGATTTAATCTATTTCATCCGATCTTTAATTATACGGTTTAATTTATTTCATCCCATCATAAGATATAAAATTTGTGATTCTTAGCAAGTTCTTTATAAAGAATCAAACCAATTGTAAAACGAAGAAAAATGGGTGATCACATATGAGTAACTACGAAAATCCGTGATGGCAATCC
Source organism: Papaver armeniacum (assembly GCA_023531295.1). Lineage (NCBI taxonomy): Eukaryota > Viridiplantae > Streptophyta > Magnoliopsida > Ranunculales > Papaveraceae > Papaver > Papaver armeniacum. The sequence goes on from JAJJWW010001697.1 coordinate 64,385, forward strand.
AGTCCAGTTGGGAAATTAGGAATCAATCTCTATCAGTCCTTTCATAAGTGACATGGTGGGCAACGTCTAGAATTTTTTCTCGGATTATTCTTACATTCTTTATTCACGGATCCCACTTGGTAACATGTTTTATTGGTTGATTCTACTGATCAGTTTTTTTCATATTTATGAAAGGAATTATTTAATGATGATGGTGCCGTGGTCGTTGTGTTCGGTGACGATGGTAGTAGAAGATAGAAGATATAAAACACAGAGATTAAGAGTGCCCAAGACCATTTTCTATTTCAACCCAAATTGAAAAAAAGTCCGGTCCTTTTGGCCAGAAATTAGCTTTCCGCCAAAACATTTTAGCTTTCCTAATAACAAAAATCTTTATATACTGACGTCCCTTTCCTTGCGCTATACCTACGTCTGAATATAAAAAATACCGTCCAGACCAGGTACCAACCTGTACTAATGGGTCATGTTTCAAAATCCTCTTTACGTTATCTCATATATCTCAAAATTTCAATAGAACCTTCATGCATGATGTCTCAAATTTCTATAAAACCATCATGTATGATGTTGAAAAGATATCCAAAAGACATTTAAAGATACAACGCCAACATGTATAATTTATTTATTTTTACAAATTTTATTCTTCCATTGGCGGGTTTATTCTAACCCTAATTATGTTCTTCTAAACACCCAGGAACGTTGTAGTAATGCTCAAAATGTTGAAGTTGTTGAAGCACTGCTAACCTATGTTGTAAAAGGCGAGAGCGCCTTTGGGGGTTGAGTTCCAAAGGCCCACTAAGAGCAGGACCAGCGCCTGGCGAAAAAAGGAACCCATGCGCCAAACCCCAAACAATTATTTTTTCCTTTCTGGGCGCCTAGGGTGACTTAGGAGCGCTTAATCCCTAGGCCTGGCGCCTCTCCTCGCCCAACGCCTTTTACAACATAACTGTTAACAACACATGCATAAAAAGTTATTTAAAAATAGGTGTGAGTATGTTATATGTAGCTCAAATTCCTTGATTCTCCTATCTTTTTCTCTTGAGCCGGAAGCCCTGAAAATTTCATTAACTTTTACAAAAATTGTAGTGAAATAGTGAAAAAGATAAGGTTTATTATTAGGTGGGAGATATTTTGATTGCAATATGGAATGGATGAGGTGCAGACAACTTTCATTTCCACTTTGCTCATCTTTACCACCTTCTGGCGTTGGTTCCATTTGTATCAACCAAAAATCCAAGGTTGCGCCTTGCACGATATTGCTTATAAGGTCCATCACTATGTCTATTATGTTATCATGGACAAGACGTTGAGCATCGCGGGGGCAATGGAAAAGAATTTGATTGCATTGGATGGCCAGGTTGGAAGTTGAGAGAGATGATGGCTAATGTTGAAAAGTGAGAGAGCGACTTAGTTGTTGTATCAAGATGAAGAATACCTAACTAAAAACCTCCCTCAAATTCAATGAGGATACAACTCATTTATGATTGAGAATTTTTGCATTAATAAGTGCCCCTTAGTTTGTATTTTGTAGGAATGGGATTCTGTTTACTTTTTTTTTTTTTTTTATGTGATACTATTTTGCAGAATGAAGCGCAGATATTAGAAGGTTAAGAAAGAGGAGAGAGGAACCAATTGTTACCATGAAAAGAGGTCCAAAGAGGAAAGTTGTACACCCAGATATATATAACACTTTAATTTTCTGATTTAGATTTTAAAGTCTTATATTATGGGCAGTGGTGTTTGAATCACATAATATAGTTTTAGTGGTTTGGCATTGTTAATAATATATTAATTCTCATTGCAGGAGGTCCCGAACTTTGCATCTCAATTTTTTTCCACTGAATTGTTGGAATCCAAGCCTTTAAAGGGGCCGAGAGTTGACATAGTCAGTGAAACTATGGGAAATGATGTTGATAGGCCTGTAGTGTCCACCAATATGTGCAGTTTGTAACTCTTGGTTGGAAGAAAAAGCTTCTTTCTCTCTTGGGATTATTTACTACCACTAATTTGAAGAAGAAATAAGGGTTCCAGTTGATTTTTGTGTTGTGGCATGAATTTAAGACACAAATAAATGTACAGGTTGTGTTGCCAGTCAGGTGCTGAAGCGTTGATTTTTATATAATTATTATGTTTTTTCGCTTCGTAGTGTTAATGTTGAATAACTTGCATTTCCTCCATCAGAGGGAAGAGTTGCGCGTCCATTTCCCTGTCTGTCTGGTGATTTTGTGATTATCTTTATAATGTTTCTGAGGAGGTGATTTAAACTTTCCAATCACTAATAGTTCCAGATTCACCTTTACGGTAAATTAAATTTTTTTTTTCATTTTTCCAGGTAAGTGGGATACTTGCTTAGTTGAGCTTTTCCAAGTTGGATAATGTTATCCGACCAACAATTTTATTAAGAAACCGAGACATATTTCATTGACAAAGACTCAACATCCCGATCTCAGTAACATTTTAGTAGTACATTTGCTGAGACCCTTTAGATTTCACTTGCATAAATCCTTAGAAACCTTACTCATACAAATTCTCACATAATTTATATATGCTCCGAATGACTTCTGGAATGTTGGGTTACCAAAATGGAGCTGCAAATGTTCACACAAATGTTCCTGTCTTGAATGACATTTTGTTCTCTGATCCATAGGTAAAGATAATCTTTATTTTACTTAATTATGAGAAAAAATCATACATTAAGTTTGATTGGTTCTTTTGAGCTTCATATTTATTTGAAAGATAAGACTTGTTGAACTTTTATGCACGCGGGGAGAAATTAGCATTTGTCGTTTTTATTTTTTATAAGTCTCATTTCGGAATAATGTTAATGTTTCGTCCCACTTTTCCGTTGAGTTGGAATTTATTTTACTCTTTCATTTTTGTTTAACGAGCAATAAAAATGTACTCTCTCAGTTTGTTCAAATTGGGGGATACAGGTCCTTATACATTTAACGAAACTCTTAAAGAATGAATGTTTATTCCAAAAAATTGTGGTAATTAGGTAATACCCTCTTATTTCATTTATTTATGGATGGTTTTACTTTGTAATGATGGGAATATGCTTACAATGTCCTGATGATTGACTGGATTAGTGAATGTATGATTGTAACAGTTTCTCCAATTGATACGGTCTTGAGTGCTGCAAAGAAAATTCTTGAACTAAAAAGTAAAACCATTGTAATCTTGACAGTGGATGACATACTGTGGGGAATATTTGCGTATTTTCTGGAAAGTATTTGAGAAACTCATACATTATTAGTTATATTGTTTTTAAATGGATAAACTTAGTATTTGATGATACTTGATAATTAACATGTAATAATATAATACGTAAAAAGTTTTAGCAGGACACTAGATGAAAATAACTTACTATATATGGGTTGATGGTGTTACTATGGGTAATTCATCTTATGGAAGTTCTTGATGTTACCTTTTATTGGTTCATTTTGTTATCAAAATGACCGCCGTCAAGAATATATGGTTAGACCCCTAGGACGAACATCGTAAACATGTAGTACATTTTGTAGCTTAAGTATTATACCATGTCCTGTTACTATTCTGCTAAAGTTTTATACATCGTCATTGTTGTTAAGAAAATACGGTATGTAATTGTAGTTTTGTAACATTGATATACTCGAGGAAAGCTTATTAATCCTCCTAGAATGGCTGCCTTCAAAAGAGAAAATATTAAAATATGTCACCAAGTTAAATTTTATTTTGTGTTCTATATTCTATTCACCATTTTGTTGACCATTCCATCAGTAATCTGTGGTTCCAATTAATATTATGGTTAGATCAAGACCATCTGTAAGAAGTCTTTCTCTTTTAGTCAAGCAAAAATCTAGGTCTGGAACTAAAAGAGAGTAAAGGTTGAAAAAGCTACGAGGTTTGTTTAAATATTGATTGGGTTTGATATCTTCATCGTGAAATACTAAAAGGATAGTAACTCAGGATCAAATCTTATTATCAAGTATTAGGATTGACTTTGCATTCCAATCACAAATTCTTAAGAATTCACGATATATTGTGGTAATTGTTGTAGGAAATCTTATGAATGATGTAATGTTGCAAGGATTGCCTATATATATAAGCACTTCAGAAGTAACACTTTTGAGTATATTACACAAGCTATTATTTATTTTTGTGGATTAATTATGGTTAAATCTTAATGAACAAAATAATATATATGACGTTTTAGCTAAAAAAATAATGGATAACAGCTTATGATTTTTACTTATTTTTCTTTTCTTATCAGCGACGTCAAGCTACACATTATTCTCTAGAAATAAACCAAAACATTGAGAAGTCCAAATCTAAAACCAGTGAGATAAACTATATATTATGACTTTCGCGTGACCGAGATTTAAGACTCATGTTTTATGGAAAATTTTGATGAAAAAGTAAATTGTTTTGTTTCTATGTGAAAAGATTACAGGTCGCGAGTGTTTAGATAAAAGTTATGACGGATTTTATAATCGTTATTTCGCATCTATATATTGGATAGTGCTAAAATATATTGACATCCAAATGAATCCAACTTTATAAATGAAAAAATTAATAATGTTCCAATGCATTTGGGCAACGTTTGCGTAGCGAAGCCCCGCCACACCATCCATTCCCACCAGATCGTTGCATAGAACGGGTTACATACTAAATGTTAAAAATGCTTTTTAAGAATATCCAAAATGAATAATTATTTTTTACAGATGTTGTTGGGATGCTAAGGCCTCTTCCTATGCACATGCCAAAACATGGTATTTGGCATATATGCACCCACTATGGGTATGCCAAACTGCCAAACTCATATGCCAATATGTTTTTCCTGGCATATAGGCATACACGACAGAGTTTCCAGCGAGCGATAGAGTCTCGGTCGCTCGATGGTCAAAGAATCGTTCGATGGTCATTCACTCGACAACGACAGTCAAGCTATCGCTCGATACTATGATAATCGTTGACCGGATCTTCATCTAACGGCTACAATTTCCCCCCTCTATAAATACCTGATTTCAAACTCATATCAACTCACACCAAAAATTCTAAATCTCTCTAGAATTTCTTAATTTCTCAATCTTTTTCAAATCTAAAACTATCACAACTCCTCTACAATTATATTTTCTTGTAAAATGGATTCACAAGCACAAACTCAAGGAAAAGGTAAGAAGAATCGAGTCCGTGGTGCAAAATACACCATGATAGAAGATGAATGTATTTGTCGTAATTATGTTTTTTTTACCCAAGATTGTATCGGTGGTGCACAACAACATGGTAACACCATGTGGGATAATATATTTCGAAAATATGAAGAACAAACCATGAACATCAATGGTCGTGATGCAAAAGGATTGTCGAGAACACTTCATTGTAATCAATAGGAAGTAGCCGCTTATGTTGCATTGATAATGCAAGCCAAGAGAAAAGGAAAGGACAAAGTGGTCGACTGATGTTGATTTTGAAAGAGAGGTTCGTATGATTGGCAATGAAAACATGGTAAACGGTTTGCTTTCGAAAGTTGTTATCATATTTTGAAGGGTTTGAACAAATATAATCCCGATTACTTAGTAAATAATCAAATAGTACACGAAAAGTCACCATATAATTCTTCTCCCTCAACACCAAATTCTTCACCATTTTCACAAGGTCCATCAAATTCTTCACCAGATACCCCTACAAGCTCAAATTCCAACGTAGTTTTCAATAATTATGTTGATGGTAATAATAAGGGAAAACTTCCAAGGAGGAATCGGGCAAAACTGGCTAGAAAATTAGCTCAAGAAGGAGGGAGTTCCGGAGGATTTAACATGGCGGAGTTTATGGAACATCAAAAGACCGTCGAGAAGCAAAGATCAATTGAAAGGAAATTTCAAAACCGGGAGAGTAAGAAAAGTCGTCTTTCTCAAGAAAAATTCCAGTTTGACTATGACAAGCATAACATTCTTCAAGCTAACACCTCAATTATGAACGCCCAACAACTGCATGTATGGCAAATCGAATTTGACAGGTTCAAGCCTGATTGAAAAGCAAGTTTGGATTATTTACTAACAACCGTGATGAAGAAGATGATGATGATGGAACTGATGATGAGTTTGATGAAATAATTCCTCTAAATAATTAATGTACTAATTTAGTACTAGTTTAATGTAAGCGATTTAAGTTTTAATGTTCTAGTTTAAGTTTTAATTTGATATGTTGTTATTCATTCCAATTAATATTAGTTTGAAATGAAATGTTGAAGCTTATTAATTAGAAAAATAACAATACATAACATAACTTAAATCTGAAGCTAAAACATTAAGAAAAATACATAAAATCATCTTCCATGCTCTGCCCAAAGATTCAATCTCGGATCATCTCTTAATTGGTCATACAAATTACGGTTCGAATGTAGTTAGTCATTTGACCATAATTCCTTGCAGGAGGCCTCTTTCGGGTCGAATCTCCGGCCTCAAATCTTCATCATCATAGTTAATCCAATCCGAATCACGTCGGTTTCTGAATTACCATGTTATGAAGAATTATGCAAGTGAGCATAGTCTTGTGCATTTCATGAGGACTCAACCCACGATATGGGCCACAAATGATAGCGAACTTCCTCTTCAAAATTCCAAAAGCGCGTTCAACATCCTTCCTCAGTGCCATTTGGGCATCGTTAAAATATCGGTATGAACGGCCCAATGCACCCGGCGGGAGGTCGACGGTAGCATTGAACCAAGGTGGACCATTTTGGGTAGATACCATCCGCAAGATAATAGCCATGAGTGTGCGATGGCCGTTTATCATGAAACGGACGAGATGGAGAAATTCCATACTTCAAATCTTCAAACGAGAGGCGACTTGTGCAAAACATTAATATCATTTTGTGAACTAGGAAGACCAAAAAAAGCGTGCCATATCCAACAATCGTAAGAAGCAAGCGACTTCTAGGATAACTGTTGGTTTTGGATAATGACCTTTATATTGACCAGCCCAATAAACAGGGCATCCATGCCATACCCAATGCATACAATCGAGACTACCTAGCATTCGGGAATCCCCTTTCCTCATTCTCCCTTAATATTTGTCTAACATCTTCGTCGGTTGGTTTTCGTAAATATGTTGGACCAAAATGATTAATCATTACTTCACGAGAACAATGAAAGGTAAGTCTAAGAAGTTGTTTTACCCATACGAAGGTACTCATCATTCGCATCCATTGGAGTGCCATAACCTAGAATCCTTAAAGCCGAAGTAACTTTTTGTTCGGGACTATGACCTCTAATATTCGGTGCATCAAACTGATAATTGAATTGAGGTTCCACTCGACAAAGCTCTTCAATAATCTTTTTCACCGGATGACGAGGCATGCGGAATCGACCTTGAAAATCTCGATCGAGTACACACAATTGGGAAGAAAATAATCGTGCATGAGCTTCGATGGTAAAATTCCCTCCCTCGATATGTATATCTTCTTGATAATACTTCTTTGGGCTGGAACTCTTGGTATTTGACCCGTATGTACAAGCATCAAAGTTTCGAGTTAGTTTCTCATCTTGACTTCCTCTTCGTCAATTTCTTGCAACCTCATACGATAACTTTCTTCTTCAGTAATCTGAACCTATTCATAATAATATCCCTTTCTTCATTGGATCTCGACATTGTGAAGCTTAAAATTGAGAATAAAGGAGTAATATCTTTAGAAGCAGGTGTGAGTTTTCTGTCGAGGTAAAATGACGTATATATAGGAACCATATGGGAAACTAGCCGTTGCAGAATAACTACTTGGCGATAACCATTTTATCGCCAGCGTTATTATTATTATCGAGCGATATTGACAATATCGCCAGCGATAAAGACTTTATCGCTGGCGGTATTGTCAATATCGCTCGCTAGGGATTCGATCGCTCAGCGGTTTCCCCATAGTGGCGCAAATGGTTTGGCATGCCACCTGGCATGCCAAACACCATTTTTTTGGCATGTGCATAGGAAGAGGCCTAAAGGGTCTTTCAAAGAGTCAGATGAAATGTTAAAAAAAAAAAACGGAACTGATGTACCCGCACCTGATGTACTGATACAAAGCCGCAATGAAATTTAGATAAAGATAACTATATGGGAGAATCTGACCACCCAACTAAGTGATTATATGTTGGAAGATGATGGGGTTACTCAATAGTAATAATAACTTCAACAACGGTTGAGCATTTTCAAGGTACGTATAACATTTGTATAAGATTGAGTTGATATTTTAGCATAGATTGAAAGCCAAGCACGACATGACAACATTTTTTAAGTTATGTCCAAATCTCGATGTATGTATATTTCCACCCTCTTATACATACGAAAAGACAACATTTTTTAGGGTAGAATTTACATAAATCTCGATGCATCGGATTTGGAAATTTATAAGGAAATATACGTTATGAGGCATACTATTTGAATTAATCAACTTAATGTGTAATAAATTGTTTGTGATTTTAACACTGACACATTGGCAACAGGAAATATCTGCCGGTGGAAGAACTAAGTACTTTAGGAATTTCAAACCAAGCAAAGGAAAAATTGATGTTTGAAAATCGTATACCATTCAACGAAGCACTGAAAATGTTACATGACAAGGAAAAGTTTTGGTGAGATCTAAAAAGTAACTCAATTTAAATTATATTTCGCTACCAAAGATATCTTATATATGAATGAATCAAATGCAATGCAAGGTGCAACTTTTAACATAAGCGATAATTGGATTTCAGGCAGGATCTCTGTGGTACTCTATGGCATGTCCAGGGTGTAGAGAGAAACATGTGTACATGGAAGGAAAACCATGGTGCAATACATGTGTAGTCATGGTAAATGCACCGATACCACGGTAATAAGTAGAAATATTAAACGATAAAAGTTCATATGTATTATTTATTTATTTTGATCGGTAGTTTCATATATATCTTATTACGTTTAAATAAAATAAAAAATGCAAAACTAACTCATGCTATGTGACAGTTACATTCTCCAACTAATAATATATGACGGCAACAACAGTGGTGTAATCGCAGTAATGGGACGAACTGCTAAAATGGTTGCAGACAACATTAGAGTAACAAAAATGATGTGATTGCCAACGGTGGATGTAAAGATAACTAAAATTTCTTAAATAAGCAAAATTTGCGGTCAAGGTAACTTTTGAGTAATGATTTTCTTTTGCAGAAAAACATGGTAAACTACGTTGAAAAAATATAAGATGCAACAGGGAAAACAATGGTCTTTAGACTCATTCTTGATGAAAATAGCTTCCTTTATCATAGTCTAACCGCACATGACATATTTCATTATGATGATGCTTTAGAGAAAGCATATCTAATGAATAGAAAAGAAAAGGTAACTACATGCTAGCATTATTTCAGACATGCCAATACAGATCATGTAAAAATTTAGTGAAACCGATTTGGACACAAATTATAAAAGTATATGTTTTGCAGGATATAAATACAATTAGAGACCAATCGTTATGTACATACATATCACTAGAGAAAGGTCTCCACGAAAAAAAAAAAAAAAAAAAAGAACAACTCCAAACGCTTCCTAAGAAAGACCTGAAAAAAATAAATTATAGTGACATATCAACATTGATAAGGATAGAAAAACATAATAGTAAAGTGGACGATATTATGGATAGGGATCCTAACATGCCATCATTGGTCGACATAGATGAAGATGGAAATGAAGTGCTTACTTATTAGTAGGAATTATGGATAACATGATTATTTATTTTAAGATACACCGCTTTTGAAACATATTATTATTCTACTATAGTATTGTTGATGGTGGATTTTCATTTAAGGTTAAAATTGTAAAAACCAGAAAATTATGCGCTGACATCTTGTAAAAGATAAGGCCATCAATAAGTGTTGGATACTCCCTCACTTAATTCACCTAGAATGGAGCATGTGGAAACAATCTCATTTACGGAATACACGAAATTCATCCAGGTTGGAGCATGTAGCAACAATCCCATATACCCTGTGAATTTCTAGCATTATTAATTAATGCGCAATCGGCCTTGTATTTCTCGTACTCATTATCGGTGCGGCATGACGATCGAGTGTTGCTCTTACTGAGCAACACAAACCTCCAAGCATTATAATGAAACCATGTACGAAATACCCGTACAGCTGACTCGGTGTGTTATACTAGCCCGATTGAGCCCTCTCGGTGTGTTATACTAGCCCGATTGAGCATCCGGACCGACCGTATCAGTCCGGATATGATCACAGTCATCCAACTCCACAAGCATGATTGATGACCCAGATCAATTCCATCACCCCCAAGCAGGTATGGAATATCCACTGCCGAACCAACGCGGACCCCGCACGGTCGGCCTTCCCCAAAAGATTGGCCTAGCTTGCCAAAAACATCCAAACCAGAGCAGTATGGACCCACCTATCCCCTCACCCGATCGGCCAAGGCATATCATGCCTGGTTGTTCCAAGACGCGCGCCCAAACTAGCATGGTCACACCTCCCAAACCGCAAACTGATCTCAACCGCTCAACTTCGCCGGACGATTTGAGTGGCCCAGATCACGTTTTCATGGGATATTCAGGTATAGGCGTGAACACCAGCCTACCACCTTCACACCAGACCGATCGGCCAAGACCGGCCAAGATTGGTCACCTTGGAACGTGCGCCCGAAGTGGGCATGATGCGCGGCTATTGCGGCCTTTGGTTTTTTTGTCACAAATTGATCTCGACCATTCAACTTCACCTAGGACGAATTGAGTGGGCCCGGATCATACTTTCATGAGGTAATGGGTATAGGCGCCTACACCGTCATGTTGTCTACACACATGCACGGTCGGCCTTGTCAAAATTATATCCCATGCTTGGTTTCGACCAAGCTGAAGAGTGATGCTTGCGCACCTCTTCAAAAACCCTAATTCCATCAACGGTCGCAGATGAGTGTCTCAAAGATCATCTCGTCCGTCCAACTTCACCGGCTTGGTTATATAACCTTGGTCAGGAGTTAATTGGTCAGTAAGGCGTCATCACCCGTCATTTTACCACACCATGATGCAGTACCTGCATCAAATACACACGATACTTCACAAGTATCAACTTTCTGAATAACGTAGTTATTCAATTTAGCATTACATGCTACCTTTCGTGGATCCACGATCCACATATTCCAGACATCAATCATGTCACAAACTGGGGGATACATACTTGGGGTATTGGTCGGCGGTTTACGGCGTGCGGCGTGCAACGCGCCATCACAAGAACGTGTCGGGAAGTCATGGACGGTTAGAGATGACGGGAGAAGTGGGCAAGACTGGTCGTGTAACACCAACACACACCTCCACTACTCCATCACTCCACTTCCTCCACTTCCCACGAGAGACGTGAATAAGGCTCAAATGACTTGTATAAATAGATTCTCCTACCTATTTTCCAAGACAGGGGAAAAACAAGAGAACAGGAGAAAAACCACACAAGTCCAGACGAGACAGAAACCAAGTGTTAATACACAACGTATTCAAACACCCAGAGCCTGCTCGCATCAATCGTAAGCCCGCTCACCTTTCATTACAAGTCATAAGCAAGCCAACACCTTCACAATCTCAACACCTTCTTCGCTTCCCTCCCTAAGATCAACCCCATCTCCTTCACTTTGTGACCGAAACAAGTCCGGAACGGCCATTTCTTGGTTTAAGCCGGACTTGCACTGATTGATTTCGAATCTACAAGCACTCACCGCGCAGTGCATTTGTTTAGGGTTTAGATTCATTCCTCATCCACACACCCCAAATTACCAAATTCGGCAGGAATAGTTTTCACCCATAAACAATTGGCGACCACAGTGGGAGGTTGATCTATCGGTTGCAAAAAATTGAATCCTCAATTTTTTCGATTTTCATCTCGCGATGTATCCTCACCAGGAGACCACAGGTGGTTCAGATATCATGGGAAGTGTAGCTAGAATGCTGGAGGATGTCTTGGCAAATCAAGCCGGTATCGCTAGAAGACAGAGCAAAATATTCCGCCTTTTGAATGATATAACAGCACAATTACAAGAAGGGTCGGCGTGCATCTACCCAGGCAGTGCAAGAAACGCTGAATTCTTAGCCAGGAGTCACAACTTTACCAGTGGAGAAGCAAAAAGAGCGCGTAATCGCAGGAGACTCAGGAAAGAGGAACAACATGGTCCGGCCAACAATGAAGACTCGAGGCAACTCCACAGAGGAAAGGACTTATCCGAAGTACTACAACGTCTACCAGATAAGGAAATAGAGCCTGCAGCTTACGGATCCCTGCTGGAAGATTTATATCTCAAGACCCTTTTCGAAGCCCGGAAGACTGTTCAATTCGCATCGACCTTTCTACTAAGTGAAGAAATGCTTGAGGAAGGAGAGATCAATCAAGGAACACATGAGTACAGAGGATGGGAACGTTCAATTCGATCACTCAGCAGTGATATTACAACACCTCCCATCACCGAGCAAGAGCAGCCGCAAATCCCGGCATCTCATCAAGTGTAACACCTCCGGTAGTCACCAGAGCAACAACTTCCACTCCTTCATCGGGACGAGGAGCTGGGAGGGACGAGAGGAGGACCATCCCCCATTACCGTTGCAGTCTTGATGGAGAAGCAGGAAGTTCTTGCTAAGACTCAAACGGATATGTCCGCAACTCAGAAAGAGGTACTCACTTTTCTTAAGACATTAACTGATCGATTTCCACAAGAGCCATGACAGCCCCTGGAGCAAAAAAGGAACGCATTCAACGCACCGGAGAAGGTACTTCGGCGGCGCGGACCTCCATGGACCCGATCAAAGAAGTGACATCAGATATGAGCGGTCCTGTCATGGAGACTCCTACACTGGGGACTGATCCTCACAACGATCCTAAGTCAATAAGTTTCACTATGAACCAGAGTCCGGTGGATCGAGAAGCGGTTTCTCTAGTGGAAAGTTTATGAGAACTTTCACACCTCTCGAAGAATCAGCGCGCGGAGACGTTTTGCTGCAATCAACCAGAGGAAGGTCACGACCGTGCCCTACATGTCACCGCACGCATCAAGGATTCAGAGTTCAAGACGGCCCTTATCTACACAAGAGCGTCCTCGAATGTGATTACTCTCAAGGTTCTCCCAGGAAAGGTCGTACAGAAGCCTACCACAATGACGGACTTCGAGGGAAACCAAACCAGCACATACGGGAGAAGCTTCGCGGAAAGAATCAGACAAGTTCGTTGCGTCCCACTCCCCACGTGGGCGTCAATTCAGGAAGAAGACCGGCTTGCATCATTGAGGGCTAAAACCCACGATGCATCTTTGCCGACGAAGCATTCTTCTCCATCCCGTGAAGCCACGACCCACGTTCACACGAAGAGGGAACGAACTTTTATGGCGAGTCGTGACCGAGAAAGGGAAAACGGTATCCGACACCTTTGCCATTATCAATTAGTAGGGAGACTGTTACCCGTCTCTCCACCCAATGGAATGCTACAACAAAGAACGAACCACAAGAACAAATGCTAGATGCTCCACAACAAGTGCAAGATGGCTCCAACTCCACAACCGATGAGATTGAAATCATTGAGGAATCTCCTAGGCCTATCTCCATCGGCTCAACCTTGTGTACGGATAAACGCACGAAGCTCGTGGAACTTCTCAAAGAGTACCAGGACATATTCGCTTGGACATATGAAGAAATGCCGGATTTAGATGAAAATTGGTCACCCATCATCTACATGTCATACACGTATCCAAGTCGGTTAAACAATTTGTAGTTCAGACATGAGGAAAATGGATAGATCAGGTGCTGCATATACTTCGGAGACTTGAACAGGTGCTGCTCCAAAAAACGATCCTCCTCTACCTAACATCGACATGTTAGTAGATGCAACCAGCGGACACGGCATGTTCTCCTCCATGGATGGATGTAGCGGCTACAACCAGATAAGGATGTACGAGCATGATGCAAGTAAGATAGCTTTTCGAACTCCTCTCGGAAATTTTTATTATACCATACTGCCATTTGGTTTAAAGAATACCGGTGCAACGTATCAACGCTCTATGACGGCAATCTTCCACTGGAGCCAATACCTCAAGGGAGCAGCCTCAAGAAGATAACGATGTCCACGCGTCATATCGAGCAAGATCCGGGCGAGTCACTCTATCAGACAGTGGTCGAACAAGATCCAGGCGAGTCACTTTATCAGACAGTGGTACATGTCTATCATGCTATGTTGGAGAATCCGCGCTTTTGTTCATCCTCTGGAGCTGTTGAACGCTCATATTCAACAACATATGCCCTGATAGAAAGAAACAGGCCTGCCGGTAATGAAGAGCCTCATAATGTTTGTATGGGCATATATCTCACCAACGGGCGATACAACCTTCAGCCTTGTGTAAGCAGTTCCCTGAAGCAGCAAGAGTAAAACCACCAAGATACAACATCCTGCGCGTTCGTCAACTCCAACTCCAGTGCAGCGTGCAACGCGCCATCACAAGAACGTGTCAGGAAGTCATGGACGGTTAGAGATGACAGGAGAAGTGGGCAAGACTGGTCGTGTAACACCAACACACACCTCCACTACTCCATAACTCCACTTCCTCCACTTCCCACGAGAGACGTGAATAAGGCTCAAATGACTTGTATAAATAGATTCTCCTACCTATTTTCCAAGACAGGGGAAAAACAAGAGAACAGGAGAAAAACCACACAAGTCCAGACGAGACAGAAACCAAGTGTTAATACACAACGTATTCAAACACCCGAGCTGCTCGCATCAATCGTAAGCTTTGCTCACCTTTACGTTACAAGTCATAAGCAAGCCAACACCTTCACAATCTCAACACCTTCTTCGCTTCCCTCCCTAAGATCAACCCCATCTCCTTCACTTTGTGACCGAAACAAGTCCGGAACGGCCATTTCTTGGTTTAGGTAGGACTTGCATGCATTGATTTCCGAATCTACAAGCACTCACCGTGCAGTGCATTTGTTTAGGGTTTAGATTCATTCCTCATCCACACACCCCAAATTACCAAATTCGGCAGGAATAGTTTTCACCCATAAACAAGTATATAATTTAAATTTCTTTAAACCAAAAAACCAACCGTGAAATTTTTTAACTAAATGGGATTCAAGTCTTATAATTAACAATGCTATAATAATGTACTTTCTTGGGGACCATTTCCCATTTTAGATAAGGTATGTTAGCTTTTTCTACATTCATGTTCGCTTAATTCAGTTATAACTCGAGGAAACTTACAGTCGATCCTGTATATCTTCTACCCTTCCCAAAAATGACCCAAAACAAAAAATTTATTGTTTCTACAGATAACAGTTTTGCCTAACATAGTACCTTAAAAGGTCGTGACAGTACCTGGAATAGAGACTCTTCCCAATTTTTGAAGATTCATAAATGACTTTCCGACATTCACACCACTCCTTAGCAGGAAAATGCCCCTAGGTAGTCCTCTCTTCCTTGTAATAAAAAAATTTAGCTTTGTAACTGAGCAGCACAATTTAATGCCATTATGCAAGTGACACATAGATAATTAAGACAAAATAAACCAAATTAAATAAAATTAACTTCCACTTGATACATAGATAAAATCAACTGTCAGAACTTAAAACCACACATTAAGATGGATAATGTTAATATAATTTGCATTCGGATTATTTCGGAAAGCATTCCTCCACATAGTATACATATAGAAATAATTGACACTTCTAGCTTGAAATGTCTGTATATTTGCATCTTCTTCCACAAATTTGATAAATCCAAATTTCAATTTGCTATGTTGCAATTGGAAAAAATTAAACATCATTTGGAAACCATAATACGTGTTATACATCCTTAAATTGAAAGTATTAGATGAAATCCCCAATTCCAATAAACCCTAAAATAAATTTTGCACAAAACCAAAAATTCATATTACAATTAAACGAAAATTAAACAAACAACTATGAAATATAGTAAAACATGGAGGTGTGTTTGATGCACTGACCGGTATAGACAAATTTTAATCTCAATAAGCTTCTTTGTCAGCTGTAATAAAGAACAAACCCAACTATGTCTTCAAATTTTCTCAAATCGTGACAAAACGTCTTTAAAAATCTATGTACTAAACATCGTTGACTCGATGTGTCTCTCCTCTCGATTTCTCTTGATCTTTTGTTCAGAAACAATTTCTCTCGACTTCATTTTCTTCCGTACTTTCCAAATGACAAGGTTTTGTTCTCACTTTCTCCCGATGATAAATGATGAATAAAAAGTCATTTTTGATGTCATTGGATGATGAAACACGTGTTGTGGACAAGTGCATTCACAATACAAAGGACCCAGTAAGAAAAATTTGATATGGGTTTGACCGGTCAACATATCATTGACTACTTAACAGTTTTTTTGAACGACTAGGAAAGATTTCTTAATTTTTAACGTTCCTTAACTCAAACAGTGAAAATGCAACATGTTTTTAATTCTTTTTTTAGGTTGTTGATCCTTCTGGTGGATACCAAATCCGAAAACTCAACTTTCCCGACACGAAAAAAACCAATTTATCATAAAAAACCAAACACTGAAATTAAAATCATGAAACATAAACTTCAGTAAATCAAAATGAAATAATATAGTTGGGATCAAAGCACCTACTTAACTATATGCAACATCCTAGAAACCCCTATTTCTATTAACATAAAAATCAACCCCTATCCAAAATTAAATGCATTAATCAACTGCTTAAAAATCAACATAAATCAACATAAATTAATATAAGTGTGTAATTTTGTTCAATTGTAAATAAATATAGACATATAAAATTTAAATTAATTATGGAGTCAACTTCTTTTTAATTTTTTTGATATCTACCCATAAAACCAATACATTAAACCATCAAACAATAAGACACCTAATGGGTATCAAAGTTTCGCATCCCTTTAAAAATTAAACTAATCACAAATTATTCAAAAAAATATTAATGCATTTGTCTACGGGTGCGGGGCGAAGCCCCGCCACACTAAATTGGCCGATCCCATTGGCCCCGGTGCGTAGCACGGGTTAGATACTAGTATAATCTTGGAAACATCACAAAAACAAGCCAACTTTGATATTGCAAAAAAAAAAAAAAAAAAAAAAAACGATTTTATATAGAAATATTCTTGCGGAACATTATAAAATTAAAATATACAATATTCATCAAGATTTCATCATAAAATTAAATCGATCATAAGAATTAAAAAAATAAATAATCCAATGTCCAATGTCCGTTTACAATTTTTAGAATAAAACTCGCCTAATTACAATGTAAAGTAAAATACTTCAATTTCATTGTTGCAATTATACTTTCAATTGAAATTAAATAGCTGCACCATTGATAAATTTAAATCGATTAAAAGAAAAATAACTGATTTGTGGATGTCATACATTAAAGGGTTGTTAATCCTGTACAAATAAAAATAATACAAAATCATCAAGTGTAAAATCATGATGAAAGTTTTAGGACATTGTAATTAAGTAAAAATCACCAAACAATAAAATTAGGGCAGTGGAAAAAGTAAAAGAAATAAAAGAAAAAGAGAATCGTTATTAGAGATTAAAAAAAAAAATTGCATATTTTATCTAAAGATATCAAAATAATGATATGGATATTATTTCCGTAGATAAAGTTCTACTTTGTTTTCTTATAATATCGTTCATACCATAAAAATAAAAAAATTATATGCGATCCAAGATGTGTGCACAAAAATTCTCAAAATATTTTTGGAAAAAAAAACATTGTAACAAGTAACAAAATGTTGCCATCCGAAACTGTAAATATTTATATATTCTAAGCCAATCAAGAGCATATCTTGATATATTTCCTAATAATGAATTACCAAATATTTTCCCGAAAAGATTTATGGGTATAAATAAATAAAATAATCTTCCAGAGTTTTTTATTTTTGGCAAATACAACATTACTTCCAAATTACTCGGTTTAATTTCCCATGTGATTACAAAACTAGTCCAAAACTACTCCTTTTATCTCGGCTCGGCATGTCTATATATAAAACGTGCAATTAAAACCAACAATCTCATTGGTGTCATTGGTTTTCTCTTCCAACATGTTTTTTTTTTTTTGATCGTAAAGAAAAATTCATTGATTATTCATTTTTTTTTGCATGCTTACATTAATTATTTTTTTTGATTCATGGCTGTGTAATTTTGCAGATCAATCAGAAGACGTGCACAAAATCCACGTTGTTACTTTCCATTCTAAATAACCAAGCAGAGGAAAGAGTCATAGGGTTTTGTCATGTGATAATCAGTTGTCGTTAGTCTTGAAGATATCATAGAAAGTGCATTCGGTTGATGCTGGTTCCCTCTTCGAAGACATCTCAGGTGATTTTTTTCTTTCTCTTGGTTCAAAATCTTGTGAATAGTTCTTTGTTGTGCAGATCTGATGGATCAAAACGTTAGAGAAGCTATTGGTATCATGTTCTCAGTGCTATATATCCCGAGAAACAACAAGTAATCTTCCTTTTCTCCCTGACCGTGTCTACACAACCTTAATATCTAAGAATACTAGTTTTTCACCCGTGCGATGCACGGGTCTGTTTCTCGCCTATGAAATATAAGATTCATGTTGGGAGATTACTTCTTTTAGGTCTTCCTTCAAGGATACTGTCGATATTGCAATTCACAGTTTAGACTAATCATGCAAAAGAAACTAAAATACTTTCACGTCATATTGAGATTGAAGGCAGAATGTACAGCGGGTAAATGATATGCTGCCAAAGCCAGAATTCAAAATTCTCAAAAGGTTAACAAATTTTTCATAAAGCTTCATGCACACCTGGAATTTGGATAATACTGATGCATGAAGCCAATTTGGAGGGCCTACGACAACTGTGAGTGGAGGAACCAAAACACAAACCTTCAACAGAGATTTGGTTTTTTATTCCCATGGATGTATTATTACGCTGATGCCGACACCACATTGAATTGGTATAACTAAATTGGGTTAGGATATATGTCTAAGCACATAGGCCTATGGGGGCAGCAAAGACATATAAATACTAACTAAATTCAGTTGGTTTATTAAGCTTCATATTAATAAACATCATATTTGTAAATCTGTAATATGTAGATAGACTCTGGCTCTCCTATATGACTCTATAAAGATCTCCATTAGCTGCTACTACAACATTATGTGCATCTAAATCAAAGCAAACTTGTTGTAAAGCTAGCCTCTCTTCTCATCACATAGCTTGCAAGCCCTCTGATTCAGCATGCTCCACATCTAAGTATTCATGCGCATAGATACATCGTCCCACTCTGTGTGATATCTTTTCATGGTGTAGCTACAATAAGAGGCGTATCATCTACATATCGGGTCATCATTTGTCGAAGATGCTCAATGATAGTGACATTATATTCACATACCCAAAAATTAATAGTACTTACATAGCCACAAATTAACACGGGACCATTAATACTGAAATACAGATTGCATTGTTTCCCATTTATGGTTCCATTTTATACTCGATATATCTCTAGCCAGTAAATAAATATTACTAATTTCATCAAAAATAATTATAGGATAAAAATAAATATGTCTTTAATTGCAATGTATTTTCCAGATCGACAGATACCCAACCACGGTCGATGTGGATGACATGGTGGTATGGTACGAAAATTCAAGCTTATTAAATTGGTTTATCTTCTACCAAGTGAGCACTTTCATGCGAATCTTAATAGTATTTAGCTCTACGGTAACATATAGTCGATTAGGTTAAATAAAATCCATTTGGATGTAATTGGGAATCCTATGTGCGCCTTAAAAAAAAATTGTCAGTTTAATATGCTAAGTGTGTTATATTTTCTGGATTTAATTTTCTTTGCCAAGATCATAAGTTCAGATGGAATCATTGGTTAACAAAAGCAGAGAGCAAAACTTAGTATCGAGTATTGTACGACATCCTCAAGGTGAGGTTGAGTTGAGAAGACCCGGCCAGAATTGCTTGTTTATAACTTTATATATCTTTTTTATACACTACATTCTTGCAAGGTATTGTTGACTCTTCATATTATTTTTATAGCTGGGGTAATTTGCCAAGATATTGTCAGTAGGAACATTAAGGTAAATTACCAAACGTCTAGCATTCCCTCATGCTTGGCGCCAATGAGCTAAGAGACGGTTAGTAGGCACATTTAGGCTTTTAGTATTCAGTGTCGGTTTAATGAGCATTTTATGTTCCTGAATCATTATTTATATGTTTTGTGTTCTTCTTTCTGTTACTGTTCTTTGAAATATTAATGTGCAAGTTATTTGGAAATGCTAAACCATAAGTCCAGAAAATATCTCCCCTTAGATTGTTGTCCACCCGAAAATTCACACATCAAATTCTGTCTCGTCTCTCTTTTTGTCACATGCACACACAGACACATCCATTCAATTTCACTCCATGTACAAATTTTATATGATGTGAATTGGTAGCCATGCAATAAAAACAAGAAAAATGTGTAATATATTACTCATATCCCATTTCTATAGGGATTGAACTCAAGGGGATAGTTGTACTTGTAAAATTTCAAATGCAACGCTGGAGGGCAGACCAATTTGAACCGGTGCATTATGACCACAACATCCTTTGTCTGGTTCACTGGCTCCGCATAAATGTAGTGAACAGATTAAAGTATATGGATGATGAACCACAGATCTGAAGAATCTTATCATTACATATCCAAACCACTATAAATGACCCGAAAAATACACTTGGATGGTTGCAAATTGAATTTGGTTTTTTTTGGAACTGTCAAGCAAAACTATAAGAAACAATAAAATAAAATATAATTATAACCCTCTTTATATTATAGAGCTCAACTGTTAGAAGAATATAAATTTACTATCATCATCAAAGCACGTAAAGTAAGTTTCAAATGTCAAAGAAAACTCATGCCCAGGATCCCATCTTGAAATTTAAAAAGTCATATCATCATTAATCGGATACCAGCTAATCTTTAATTATTTCTTTGATGAAAATTTAATTATATGAGTTAGTGTCCTTTGCTCAATTAGTTTTGTCTATATGAGTTACAGTTACCACAATCAATATAGTACATAAAGATCTTAATTTATGTCAAGAGATTAGAACTTGAAATACAACACAAACTAATTTATAATATAAGCTTAAAACCTAAGCTAAATGGCTTCTACAATCATTTAATTCGCAATGTGAAACTAAACGTCATTTAGAAAACATATTTAATTGAATAGATAAAAATATCCCAAAAAGTCTATTGGACAGTGTTTATAGATGTGCCAGAAGCGGGATTGTGAATTTGGCAATCGGAGATCCTGGATATTAATATGAACCTTTAGATCTTGCTATTAACCAGAAGTAGGTAACCTAAGAACCAGGACTACAAAAAAGAAAAACAAACAAAAAATAAAAATTGAGAGAAACGGAACTGTCAAGACATCAAATGAGGCTCAAAACACATATTGGTTATAAAAAAGGAAATGTAGATGGAATAAATATCAATTCTTACAATCTTTGGGATTTTTTGAATCTAGACATTCAGAGCGAATATCAAATGAAGATGATTTCCTTTCACCCCATGGGAAATCTCAAGCTCAATCTACAGGCATAACCAAATAACATTTAACCCGCCGACTAATGCTATATGGATACAAATGAATATATATATATATATAAGAAAGATTGGATTATATTAAGTGGTATTAACCGAACTGTTGCTTTGGCCTGATTGCTTATTCGGCCGCCAGTGAATCCCCGAACTGAAAATCAAACAACCAAACCAACAAATATAAGAGAACATATAATTGAAATGGATGATCATTAACTTTTTGGAACCATCTATTTTAATCTATGAGTTCTATGACTAAGTATAAATAGGAGGGCCAAAACTTATCTTAAAAAACCTCCAAAAAACTGAAAGTTAGGGGTGAAAAAACGGGACTACGGGACTACCACCGACTTTCTTCTCCGTTAAGGATATTGATTACATGTACTTGATGACTATTACTTCAACAACTACTTGTGAAATTGAGTCCCTTGTATTATACAAACGAAAACTAAATAGAGAAAATAAAAATCAAATAACAAAATTTGAGATGATGTTGATATTATTCTCTTACCACCAATCAAAATAAAGGATATTATTCTCTTACCGAAGATGCAAACACATAAAAATCAATGGTGCAAAGAAAATATAATAAAAACATAAAAACCAAAAACAATGATAATAATCATCTGCATTACTAAAAAACTTAATATAAAAAACATTTTAAATCAAAATTGTGATATTAATTTGTTGATAAGATTACCATGATTAAATCTGAAATAAAAGATAAAAAAAAATATGAACAAAAGTGAGAATCAACGAAAAATTGTTTTCAATAAGTTATAGCTAGGGGGGCCACCTAATCAGGATAGACATGGCTATTCAAAATGAAGTAAAATAATATTACCTCCATGAGAAAGACTAAATATGATGCAACTTAATATAAATGAAAGAGACTCCTAATAAATAACCAATCCATATGATCGTTACCTGTTTGGGTAGAACATTGATTAATCAATAAATTAACCAACCTCCTCAAACCATTGGAT
Organism: Papaver armeniacum; assembly: GCA_023531295.1. Classification (NCBI taxonomy): domain Eukaryota; kingdom Viridiplantae; phylum Streptophyta; class Magnoliopsida; order Ranunculales; family Papaveraceae; genus Papaver; species Papaver armeniacum. The sequence goes on from JAJJWW010001697.1 coordinate 86,970, forward strand.
ATATGAGTATGAACATCACGATCCACCAGCTCCTTTCACTTAATTGAAATATTTTCCATTAGCCTACACAAAAATTAAGCATTTAAAAGTACTGTTGATGGTGGATTTTCGTTCAAGGTTGAGTTTGTAAAAAACCAGAAAAATCATGCGTTGACATCTTGTAAAAGATAAAGCCATTTATAAGTGTTGGATACTCCCTCACTTAATTCGGCCTTGTATTTCCGTACTCATTATCAGTGTGGCATGATGGTGAGTGTTACTCTTATAGAGTAACACGAACCTCCAAGCACTATAATGAATCATTATCGGTGTGGCATGAGACGGAGTGTTACTCATACGAGTAACACGAACCTCCAAGCACTATAATGAAACCATGTACGAAATACCCGTACTGTGCTGATTCTCGGTGTGTTATACTAGCCCGAGCCCTCTCGGTGTGTTATACTAGCCCGATTGAGCCCTCTCGGTGTGTTATACTAGCCCGATTGAGCATCCGGACTTGGATCGTATCGGTCTCCGGATATGATCGATCGCAGTCATCCAACTCCACAAGCATGATTGGATGACCACAGATCAATTCCATCACCCTAAGCATGGTATGGAATACCCACGGCCTTAGCTTGCCGAGATATGATTCGATCGCGGTCATCCAACTCCACAAGCATGATTGGATGACCCCGCATCAATTCCATCACCCCCAGCGGTATGGAATACACACGGCCGACCCCGCATGGTCGACCATTGGCCTTTGCTTGCCAAGAAACCGTCCATACCAAGCATTATGGGCGGAAAACCCTAAATTAGGGTTTGCGGCATATTACATGTGCCACAAAACGGTCTCAACCATCCATCTTCGCAGGTATAGATGGAGGGTTTTGATGCAGAACTCAAAGGGCCCGGAGCATGTCGACACAATCACCATGTGACCGCCACACACTTGACCAATCGGTCAAAACCAACCATGGTTGGTTACAACACATTCGTCACTTTGAAATAGCATGGTCGCGCGGCTTTGAAAGCCAAAATTAGGGTTCAAGCCATCACGCGCGTCCATCTTCTCCAAACACGAATGGAGGGTCACAGATTAGATTAGCGGTCCGGTCATACCAAAGATGACCACCGTGGTCCCATCTACCTCTTCATGCGGTCGGCCAAGGCATATCACGCCCGGCCAATCCAAAACGCCCGCTCAAACATGCGTGGATACACTTCCCAAATTGCAAATCGATCTCGACCACTCAACTTCACTAGGATGAATTGGGTGGCTTAGATCACGTTTTCATGGGACGGTGAGACATGGGCGTGAACACCAGCCCACCACCTACACGCTAGAGTGACCGACCAAGACCGACCAAGGACGGTTGTCTTGGAACGTGAGCGGGAATATCACGCGGTTACCAATTCCTTTGCGGTAAGAGATTTGCCGCAAACCGATCTCAACCACTCCTCTTTGCCGGTCAAATTGAGTGGCCCAAGATCGCGCTTTCATGAGGGAACGGAATACGGCGCCTACACCATCATCCGTCAACACGCATGTATGGTCGGTCCTCTCCAAAATCCTTCCCATGCTTGGTTTCGACCAAGCGGGAGAGTGATGCTTGCGCACCTCTTCAAAAACCCTAATACTCATTAACGGTCGCAGATGAGTGTCTCAAAGCTCATCTCATCCGTCCAACTTCACCATCTTGGTTATACAACCTCGGTCGAGTCAATTGGTCGAAGGCGTCATTACCCATCACCTTACCACACCACAATGCAAAGACTGCATAAAATACACACGATACTTCACAAGTATCGACTTCATGAATAACACGATTATTCAATTCAAACGATTACATGATATCTTTCGTGGATCCACGATCCACATTCAGACATCAATCATGTCACAAACCGGGGGATACATACCGGGTATTGGTCGGCGGTTTACGGCGTGCGGCGTAACGCGCCATCACAAGAACGTGTTAGGAAGTCATGGGAGGTTAGAGATGAACAGGATAAGTGGGCAAGACGGTCGTGTATCACCGACACACAACTCCACTACTCCATCATTCCACTACCTCCACTTCCCACGAGAAACGTGAATGAGGCTCAATGACTTGTATAAATAGGTTCTCCGCCCTATTTCAAACAGCAGAGACAGAACAACACAAGTTCGGATTGACGTAAACCAAGTGTTAATACAAAAACCGTATTCAAACACTCGAGCCTCGCTTGCATTAACCGTAAGCTTGCTCATCTTTGTTACAAGTCATAAGCAAGCCAACACCTTCACAATCTCAACACCTTCTTCGCTTCCCTCCCTAAGATCAACCCCATCTCCTTCACTTTGTGACCGAAACAAGTCCGAACGGCCATTTCTTGGTTTAGGTAGGACTTGCACCTGATTGATCTCTCGAATCTACAAGCACTCACCGCTGTGAGTGCATTTGTTGAAGGTTTAGATTCATTCCTCATCCACACCCCAAATTACCAAATTCAGCAGAGTAGTTTTCACCCATCAACAATTGGCGACCACGGTGGGAGGTTGATCTATCGGTTGCACAAAATTGAATTCTCAATTCTTCGGTTTTCGGCTCACGATGCATCCTCATCAGAAACCACGGGTGGTTCGGATATCATGGGAAGCATAGCTAGAATCTTTGGAGGATGTCTTGGCAAATCAAGTCGGTATCACTGGAAGGCAGAGCGAGACATTTCGCCTTTTGAATGATATGGCGGCACAATTACAAGAAGCATCGACAGGCATCCACTCGGGCAATGCGAGAATCTTTAACCAGAGTCACATCTTTACGGTGGAGAAGCAAAAGGGCGCGCAACCGCAGGGAGACCCGGGGAAGATGAACAACATGGTCCGGTCAACAATGAAGACCGATGCAACTCCACGGGAGAGGAGACTTATCCGAGAATGCTACGATGTACGCGGATAAAGAAGGGGAACACTGAGCCTATGGAGCCTTGCCAGAGGATTTATACCTCAAAGCTCTTGCCGAAGCCCTAAGACTGTCCAATCCGCGTCGGCCTTCCAACCAATCGAAGAAACGCTTGAGGAAGGAGAAATCAATCAAGAAATGCTCGAATACGAGAGGATGGGAGCGTTCAATCCGGTCACTCAGCGAAGTGACATTACGACACCCTCTACATCCCTCTACTTAGGAAGACAATCCTTGAGACATGATGGCGCTCGCAAGTCTTCCAACTTCATCTCCTGTTCCATATCAAAGCCACGGGGAGACATCGCAACGCCGCTAACGCAGAAAAGTGGACACAAGGTACTTACATTTCCCCTTCCCAATGAAGAAGATTACGGAGCTACCGGAGACGTGGGTACGAAACGGAGAGATAAAGCTACCCCGATACGGCGCCCACCTCTCGGTCAAGAAGTAATGGACCCGAGGTAATTGTCATTACCACAGGTCCCTTCATCACCCCACTGAGAGTGCAACGCTTTGAAGCGCATTGTTCGGGAGAATCTTGGCTCGGAGGGATAGCTTTGAGAAGTTAGTGCGGAGGATTTTCTTGGAGAGGCTACTAGGTTTGATACAAATGAGGCTTCAAAAGCAAGTAAGTTCTACTCAAAAATTTTACAAGAAAGATAGTTTAGAATTCACTTTGGGGACTTAGCATCCCACACGTGGAGAAAGAGGCTCGGTAATCAAACACGTAATGTCATTTCATTCATGCTTTCCTTTCACACAACGTTTGCAACTTCATGTGACATGTGCAATCATTCATGACCAAGATGCAAATTTCATTTAAAATAACCTCTTTGAAAAAAAATCATTCACCAAACTATCTCAAAATGAACCAATTCAATTACCTATTAATTCAAAACCAGGTAGTCAAAGGAATCCTCACTATCACTCAAAAACAAGAGCATCTAAAAGACAAGTAGGTAGCTACGATCCTTCAAGAAAAGTCCTTCAAGAAAGCAACTCGTCCTTCCGGGGCAAGAGAGACTTTCATCCTTTGAAGTACAACCGCTTCAGACTTCAATTCCTTAGGCAACTTTTCAACCTCTTCTTCCCGGCGAGTAACACAAAGATACGAGAAGGGGGCTCCGTCCTATAATTTCGGAGCTACCGTGGTCAATACACCTTATGCAGCCATCACTTCTACCACCTATAAGGTGCCAGCGTAGCGTGGAGATGTTCCAAAGTAAGTGTAACACCTCCCGTCACGCAGAGTCGGAAGCCGGCCGCAAATCCCGACAACTCCTCAAGCGTAACGCCTCCGGAGTCACGAGCAACAACTTTCACTCCCGCATCGGGACGAGGAGCCGGAGGGACGAGAGGAGGACCACCATCCATTACCATTTCGAGACTTGATGGAGAAGCGGGAAGTTCTTGCTAAGACTCAAACGGATATGGCCGCAACTCGTAAAGAGGTATTTCGGCCGCGCGGACCTACGTGGACCGATAAAATGAGCGACATCGGATATGAACGGTTGTCATGGAGATTCCTACACTGGGACCGATCCTCACAACGATCCTCCCCAGGTCAACGATTTACTACAAATCGAGACCGGTGGATTAGGAAGCGGCATCTCTAGTGGAAAGCTTGTGTGAACTCTTGCGCCTCTCAAAGAATCAACGTGCGAGAGATGTTTCTGTAATTAATAAAATAGCTACGGACGTACACCGACTCCTTCACGTCCGAAGTCTTAATCTGCATCAAAACACACCGTAAATAATGTTACATTTACGAAGACGACATGATGGCAGAAAAAGATCATGACCGGCCCTACATGTTACCGCATACATCAAGGGTTCAGAGTTCAGGAGGGCCCTCGTCGACACAGGAGCATCTTCCAATGTGATTTCTCTCAAGACTCTCAGGACGGCCAAGTTTAGCCCATGCAAGATTGTGCGTCATCCCACCACAATGACGGACTTGAAGGAAACCAGACCAAAGCACATACGGTGAAGCCTCAACCCATACTCACACCAAAAGGGGACGCACTTTCGAAGCAAGACGTGATTAGAAGGGGAAGACAATATCACGGCGTCATTGTTAGCAATTAGCGGGAGAGACTCGACACCCGGTCTCCGCCCAATGGAATGCTCCAAAAGCGATTCTCCTCTACTGAACATCAACATGTTAGTAGATGCAACCAGCGGACACGTCATGTTCTCCTCCATGGATGGATGTAGCGGCTACAACCAGATAAGGATGTACGAGCGTGACGCAAGGGCATATATCTCACCAACGGCGATACAACCTTGACCTTACGTAGCGGTTCCTCGAAGCAAGCAAGGGGAAAACCACCGAGATACAATATCCTGCGTGTCCGCCAACTCCAACTCCGGTGCCACATGTACGACTCCCGCAATGATGCAACAACGTTCGAGATATTCCATACCAGGCTCGACAAAAACCACTACGAACAAACCATGTAAACCACGCTTAGGGATCGAGGCTCGGCATGAAGTTCCTTCACCGTCGATCAAGGACTTCTTCAACACGAGAAAGATGGTCCGTCAAGAATCATGGAATTCGCAAGGGTAAATCGAATCGGAGAGGAAGCCACTTCAACTCTCCCTCCCGAGAAGGCTGCTTCAATAGTCTATTCAAGAGACGCCTCAATGCTCTCTCCGGGACCCCTGTTCGCTTCGAATCCCGCTTCAACACTCTCTCCAGGATCTACCTCAACGTTCGCGCCGAAACCACTTTAACATCCTCTCGAGTCGTTTCAACACTCAAGCTACATCAATAATCCGCACTCTAAGTTATCTTTGATGTACTCATTGCTTAAACGTACGTCTCATCCATCCTTCATGAGGACCCGGCGGAGCATGAAGAACCCTAAAGTCGATATGAGGTGGGTTGTCCGGGTGGAACGAATATTTTCATAGTTGAAAGGGCGCGGTGAACAGCTTCATCATCAACGTTCGACATATCTTTGAAGCTATCAACACTTCCCGACTTGACACCAAAGCATTATCTCGAGAAGACATCTCAACAGGATTCTTTCTACCGCAATGAAATAAAAGACAGGAGTTAGAACTTGTATGAAGGAATATGAGAAGTGTCGCCACACACGGCAAGACACAACTCACACAATGGCCAGTCCAAACATCATTCAAGTCTGGTATTGATCAAGCTTCGTACGGTACAAGCCTCAAGTCTGGTATTTCTCAAGTCAAAAGGCTGGTATTGCTCAAGTCGCAAAGGCTGGTGTTAATCACGACATAAGGCTGGTATAATAGGCGCACACAAAGCAGGGCGGTTTGATCGAAGCACATGGCCGACATTTGAAGCATGTACACATGAGACCCACTTTCAACCGAAGGCAGACACAACAAGCCCACGTTCGATCAAGCAGCGCGCAGATAACCCCACAAACGAAGCAGCGCAATGGTCGGTCGATTAGGCACATCCCCACGATTGAACGAAGCGGGCGCAATAGCCCCTCGACCGAAGCAGTCATAGCAAGGTCGATCGAAGCAGAGCAAGACCGACATCATGCTAGGGAACACTTTTACGGACGTCTCTTGAACGTGACATGCTCGAAGGACGGGACGACCCGTCTCTCCCTGGTAACATCTAACATTGTCTCATAAGTTTTATCTTTAATCTGTCACCATCTCATGCCTACCACACAATAGTGTAACCATTGTGTGCTAGGCGAGGACTTAATGTTGATGGTGGATTTTCGTTCAAGGTTGAGTTTGTAAAAAACCGGAAAAATCATGCATTTGACATCTTGTAAAAGATAAAGCCATTTATAAGTGTTGGATACTCCTCACTTAATTCAGCCTTGTATTTCTGTACTCATTATCAAGTGTGGCATGATGGTGAGTGTTACTCTTATAGAGTAACACGAACCTCCAAGCACTATAATGAATCATTATCAGTGTGGCATGAGACGGAGTGTTACTCATACAGAGTAACACGAACCTCCAAGCACTATAATGAAACCATGTACGAAATAAAATGGCTGATTCTCGGTGTGTTATACTAGCCCGAGCCCTCTCGGTGTGTTATACTAGCCCGATTGAGCCCCTCTCGGTGTGTTATACTAGCCCGATTGAGCATCCAGGACTTGACCGTATCGGTCTCGGATATGATCGATCATGATCATCCAACTCCACAAGCATGATTGGATGACCACAGATCAATTCCATCACCCTAAGCATGGTATGGAATACCCACGGCCTTAGCTTGCAGATATGATCCGATCGCGATCATCCAACTCCACAAGCATGATTGGATGACCCCGGATCAATTCCATCACCCCAAGCGGTATGGAATACACACGGCCGACCCCGCATGGTCGACCATTGGCCTTTGCTTGCCAAGAAACCGTCCATACCAAGCATTATGGGCGGAAAACCTAAATTAGGGTTTGCGGCATATTACATGTGCCACAAAACGGTCTCAACCATCCATCTTCGCAGTATAGATGGAGGGTTTTGATGCGAACTCAAAGGGCCCGGAGCATGTCGACACAATCACCATGTGACCGCCTACACACTTGACCAATCGGTCAAAACCAACCATGGTTGGTTACAACACATTCGTCACTTTGAAATAGCATGGTCGCGCGGCTTTGAAAGCCAAAATTAGGGTTCAAGCCATCACGCGCGTCCATCTTCTCCGGCACGAATGGAGGGTCCAGATTAGATTAAGCGGTCCGGTCATACCAAAGATGACCACCGTGGTCCCATCTACCTCTTCATGCGGTCGGCCAAGGCATATCACGCCCGGCCAATACAAACGCCCGCTCAAACATGCGTGGATACACTTCCCAAATTGCAAATCGATCTCGACCACTCAACTTCACCGGATGAATTGGGTGGCTTAGATCACGTTTTCATGGGACGGTGAGACATGGGCGTGAACACCAGCCCACCACCTACACGCTAGAGTGACCGACCAAGACCGACCAAGGACGGTTGTCTTGGAACGTGAGCGGGAATATCACGCGGTTACCAATTCCTTTGCGGTAAGAGATTTGCCGCAAACCGATCTCAACCACTCCTCTTTGCCTAGGTCAAATTGAGTGGCCCGGATCGCGCTTTCATGAGGGAACGGAATACGGCGCCTACACCATCATGTTGTCAACACGCATGTATGGTCGGTCCTCTCCAAAATCCTTCCCATGCTTGGTTTCGACCAAGTCGGAGAGTGATGCTTGCGCACCTCTTCAAAAACCCTAATACTCATTAACGGTCGCGAGATGAGTGTCTCAAAGCTCATCTCATCCGTCCAACTTCACCATCTTGGTTATACAACCCTGGTCGAGTCAATTGGTCGCAAGGCGTCATTACCCATCACCTTACCACACCACAATGCGACACTGCATAAAATACACACGATACTTCACAAGTATCGACTTCATGAATAACACGGTTATTGATTGAGCGATTACATGATATCTTTCGTGGATCCACGATCCACATTCCAGACATCAATCATGTCACTGGCGGGGGATACATATTGGGTATTGGTCTGGCGGTTTACAGCGTGCAGCGTGCAACGCGCCATCACAAGAACGTGTTAGGAAGTCATGGGAGGTTAGAGATGAACAGGATAAGTGGGCAAGACTGGTCGTGTATCACCGACACACAACTCCACTACTCCATCATTCCACTACCTCCACTTCCCACGAGAAACGTGAATGAGGCTCAATGACTTGTATAAATAGGTTCTCCGCCCTATTTCAAACAGCGAGAGACAGAGAACAACACAAGTTCGGGACGACGAAACCAAGTGTTAATACAAAACCGTATTCAAACACTCGAGCTGCTTGCATTAACCGTAAGCTTGCTCATCTTTCTGTTACAAGTCATAAGCAAGCCAACACCTTCACAATCTCAACACCTTCTTCGCTTCCTCCCTAAGATCAACCCCATCTCCTTCACTTTGTGACCGAAACAAGTCCTGGGAACGGCCATTTCTTGGTTTAGGCCGGACTTGCACAGATTGATCTCTCGAATCTACAAGCACTCACCGCGCAGTGCATTTGTTGAAGGTTTAGATTCATTCCTCATCCACACCCCAAATTACCAAATTCAGCAGGAGTAGTTTTCACCCATCAACAAGTACCCACAAATAATTACACAAAATATGAACTTAGATATATTTAGCTTCACATTTTTGTTGTAGAGTCACCTGGATATCGAGGGAAGAGATTGGGTAGTAAAATTGAAACTTCTGGTGACATAAATTAGATTGGTTAGTAGATAACATGCACATATGGTGAGAGTTAAGTTTTTGCAGTAAAGTACACATCTTTTCAGTAAATATTTTGATAAAGTAAAAAATCGTACCTGCAAAATAAAATAAAATAAAAAACTAAATCTGTGAGAAAAAGTAGGGCACGAATTTACGAGATTTTCTCAATAATCATAAAAAATAGGCTGCCTCTGTTGTTTCAGATCCATGTATCATCACCATAAGTTGCATCCGTTATTTCAGATCCATGTATCATCACCATAGGTTGCCTCCATTGTTTCAGATCCATGTATCATCACCAGCTATATGCCGAATAAAAAAAAAGAGTCATCATCCGCTATATTAAAAATATAAGAAACTACTTGTAGGAACAACTTGTTGAAGTCAAAAATACAAACACGCGGATCCTCCTCCATCTAATAGAAAAAAATTGATATTAAATTTGTGTATAATTAGACAGACGAATTATATAACTAAACAGAGAGAATCAAAATAAAATATGAAAACCAAAATATATAACTAAATAGAGAGAATCAAAATAAAATATGAAAATCAATACTATGTTGACATAAGTTACCTTGTTCTTTAACTGCCGTAAAAAACATAATTGAAGCTGTAAAAACACAAAAAATATATCGTGGGCATGTAAGAAATTGAACGAAAAAATAATAAAAATATCAAAACCAAATACAACGATGTTATTGTTGATTAGTTTCATGACCTTTATGAATTACTGAATGAGTTCCGTGATTTATGAATTAAAGAGTACTGAAGTTTTACCTGAGTTTATCCCTTGATATTGCTTTACGTATGTCGTGATAAAAAAATTATCATAGGTGCATAATCCAAGCACCTGCACAATAAATAATTCTATTAGAGGAAAAAAAACCAAAAAAATCATGAAAGAGAAAAACAACGTGGAAACATGTTTTGCCTCTTCTCGAAGATTTATATAGAGATACTCATAAAAAAAGAGACTTGTTTTGGAAATAATATCAATCGAATATAACAATTTTTCGGTAATAATATTAGTCAGAATAGAAATTCTCTTTATATTTATTCATTCATTATATGGAAAATGCTTTATATAGAGACAACATAACCACAATTTCCATAAAATAAAGATTTTTCTATAAAAATAATTTTGATACATGTCTAAATATATCAAAAATTCTTATATAATAAAAATATTTTATTCCAAAATTCACACAAAAAATAATAATGAAAATAAATATTGTTTATTCTTTTTGTATACTAGTAAGGCCACATGTGCGATGCACATGCTTGAATTGGATTCTTTTAACAACACCAAATTTGATAATAATGGGAAAAAAAATCTTAAAATAAAAATTTAATATCCTTGTTTGTACTCATTACGTAGATAATTTAAAGAGCTTTCCAAATATATTACTTTTACAAAAATCCGATATGTATTTTTAAAGATATCTAAGTTTTAATTTTTTTGATTTATTTTTAAAACAATGGCATTCCTATAAATATACAAATATTATCTAAAAGCTTAGTTAATGGGGGTATTATTGTCATGTGAAAAGGCTTCACCAAACAATTGCCTCTTTTCTTTATATTAGTATAAGATTATTGTCAAAAATAAATAATACATACTAAGAATATCGTGCATGTCTAGGGATAGTGATTACTTTTTTTTTATTTTTTTATTTTTTCTAGAATGAATAATACTAACAAAAATTATTGAAGCCCATTTTGCTATTCTTCCCATGATTTTTATATTTTTTCTATATTTCCTTGTTTTTTGTGCTCTGGATTGATGTTTACGGTTTTGCTTAAAAAGAATCATTAATAAGTTTCTTTTCAACTATTTGACAGGATTTGCCTATTTTTCTGCCGAAGAAGTACACTTTGATCATCAAAAGGTATTTTTATTTTAAGTTTTAATCATTAATCATCTAAATTTGGTGGATAATTTTCTATTTTCATCCCAGTTGTTATTAAAATTTGTTTAATTATTAGCATATTGGAATTGTAATTAGGAATTAATTTAATTTTAAGAAGTGTAATCGGACATTGGACCTTTCTCTTAATTTTGTGATTGATTTAATTATGTGATGATAATCATGATGCATAATTTAATGTTTATAGTTTAATCATAATGAATTGTATAAACATGATTTTATTTAATTACTCTATTTATTTGTATGTTTTAATGTTAGGAATTAATTATAATTTTATATGAATGTTTTTGAATTTATTTGGTAATTTATATGATTTCTTAAAATTTACTTAATTTAGGAAATATTTTTCTTGAATATGATTGTCCAGAAAATATCTTATAGGTTAAAAGATATTTTCTCGGATTTTTTTACCCGAATTTTTATAAAATTACCAAAATAAATTATAATGGTGGGGCCAGAATCAACCAGAAACTTCGATTAACCATAACGCTCGAAAAAACTCTATTTTTATATAGAGAATTTATTTATTTATTTGCAGTTCTAATCATTTTTTTTTCAAAAAAGTATAATTTTCTTTACCGTTAAAAAAAATCATTTTTTTTTTTGCATTCTTTTAGAACGCGCAATTGGGGGATATATAATCTAATTGGGGGATATGACTAAATGACAAAATAGGGATCCAAATATCCTAGCTGGGTTACCCCTTATCTAAATAAAATTTTAATTCCTAATTTAACCCTCACTAATCAGGATTAGTTACTAATGATGATTAGTAAAATATTAATGATTTGGGGGATATAATGTGTGTTTATGTTTATTTGAATTTGTGTGTTTTAGTTTAAAGGGAAAAAAATTTTGAGTATTTTTTTTTTTTTTGAAAATGGAAGATGATTGTGATGAGAGACTTGCATTCTTTGAATCTTTAGCTCAATTACAACAACAATCATATCTTCAATCTTCGATTAATGATAACAACTCACAATTGTTGTATGATGAACCAACACCTTTGAATCATTATTTTCTTGACCATGAAATGTTTTGTGAAGAACCAACTCAAGAAAGTAAACATGTTCAGCATACAAGCAACCCCAACACACAGGTAATGCTTCAAAGAGGTCGAAAATTTGATTTTTTTCTTTTGAAACCGCCATTTCTGTCTGAAAAAACCTTTGTACCGGCATGCTCGTAGTTTGAATACTATGCCGGTATCATGTAACCAAGCATAGTATTCATATATATATGTATGCCTGGCACTAAATTTCCCCAAAGTATTCAAGAACATACCGGCGTGGTATTCAAACCAAGATTGAGTGCTTGGGGTACAAATTTATTTTTTTACCTACCAAATAATATTTCGAGGAATATTCAACCCGATGTTAGTACATGACATTCTATGCCGGTTTTTTATACCGCATAGAAACTTAAATGTCGAAGATCTTGGGTTTTACATGAATAACATACAGAAGCTAATGATATTTTGAACTTAAATACCGGCATTTAGTTCTTTCAACTTAGTATGCCGGAACTTGATACCGGTATATAGAGTCAATTACCAGTTATGCCGGTTCTTAATAACGGCAGTTTCCTTTACTTATCGACAATGCCGGTTTTGAACTAATCCAAGTTTCTTTTCATTCATTCCTTAGATTGTTACCTACAACGATCAACCAAACTCCAAACCGCTCCATCGGGATACGTCGGAGTACTATAAAATGCCGCGGGTATGTTACCAAACAATACTTTCACCTAGTGCTTACAATTTTATGTTGGGATTTGCTTGTAATCTCTATAATGTTGTCCTTATGTAGGGAATAAAATATGAAAAGGAAGCAATTGCTTGGGCAAAAGCAACGGCTCTTAATAACATGTGTGTCTTAGTGAGGAATTCCCAACGTTCATCAGTTCGTTTTGAGATGGTTTGCGAGAGAAGTGGAAAATACAATGAGAAAAATAGTCATAAGAGAAAGGGTTATGTATATGAAAAGAAGACTAACAAGGTATACAAGACAGTTACGCGGAAGGATGACTGCCCTTTTAAGCTTGTATTCTATCTAAGAGGTTCAAAAGTAGAAGAAAAAGAATGGGAATGTAAGGTGTGGTTTGGCCGTCACAACCACCCCGATCCGAATGATTTTGAAGGTCACTCCCTAGTTGCGAAGCTAAAACCTGATCAATTCGAGGATGTAAAGATGATGACCAAAGCATGTATCAAACCAAGAGTGATTCTCAGAACCTTCAAGGAAAAGGATAAGACCAACGTTTCTTCACTCAGTACAATTTATAGCGCACAAGCAACCATTAGAAGGTTGGAATGGGAAGGGAGGAGTGTTATGCAAGAATTTGAAAAGATAGCTTGGGATCACAATTACACGCGTATCATTAAAAGAGGTCCGGACAACAAGCCGCTTCAAATATTCATTTCGCATCCTTTGCTTTCACAATTGGCTCATACGTGTTGTGATGTTCTTATGATGGACTGCACATACAAGACAAACAAATACAACATGCCGTTGTTCAACATCGTGGGGCAAACATCGGACAAGGTAACATTCACATTGGCTTGGTGTTTAATGGAGAACGAGAGGGATTACAATTATCATTGGGCATTGCGGCAATTGAAATTATTGTTCCCGGAAAATCGTTCTCCGAAGGTCATCATAACCGATCAATTTGACGCACTAATGAATGCCATATCCGACGTATATCCGGATGCACAAAATTTCCTTTGTACATATCATATAGGTGAAAATGTGAAAAAACATTGTCATGCTTTGTTTGAACCCTCAAAGGCTGATATTAAGAATAGAATGATTGCTCAACTAGAGGAAGATGTTCGCAAAGAGAAACTATCACCCGAAGAAGAAGAAAATGAAAGAGGAAAGATTAAAGAGCGAGTCGACAAAGAACACTATGAAAATCATAAAAGGTGGTTGGAATTTCTAAAGGATTGGGAGAAAGTTTATTGGTCTCTTACCGAGGACATGTATGAAAAGAGATTGAACAACTTTATTGCCAAATATAACGAAGTGTATCCATGTGCCGTCTCATATTGTCGGGATAATTGGTTGGATAAGTTCAAGGAAAAATTTGTGCGTGCGTGGACAAATCGTTATAGACATTACGGGAATGAAGCAACTAGTATAGCGGAGTCCTCTCATGGGAGATTTAAAGATCTCATCCGGTCCCGGCCAGGGAAATGTGGTTACGGTCATGGAGGCAATGGAGCAACACTTTAAGGCCGATATCGATAGGATCAAGAAGGCTTTTGAGAAAAGCTCAATGGAAAGGATGACTCAATTTCTTGAACATACTAAGTTGCTCCAAGGAATAGAGTTTAACGTCTCCCGTTGGGCAATAAAACATATGATGAGACAAATGCAATATGAGAAGCTTAACGGAAATCCGGGTGATGTGTGTATTTGTCCCGACATGTCTTCATTGGGGCTTCCGTGTCGTCATATGCTTGTGAAGTATGAAGTAGTGATACCTATTGATGTTATTGATCCTTTTTGGAAGCAATTATCTTTCGACCTTCCCCCTACCGAAGCTCCTGGACAATCACCATGGGATACAAAGGAGGCTTTAGAATTTTATGAAGCTTACTCACGTGGCAACTCGGCTAGCCGACAAGTATTGTTGAGCCAACTAAGACTAATTACACGGCCATGGATAGCACAAAGTGAAGAGCCAACAAAGGGAGATCCGGCGGGTAGACCACAAACTAAAATTGCAAGGAAGAAACAAAGAAAAGAATTAAAACAAATGACTCGACGTGAAGAGGAACTCGCGGCAACTAAAAAACGAGATCTATGTGCAAGTGAGATTTCAGAAGCAAGATTCGCTGAAACGACCGTTCCAAACAAGAGGGGTAGGCCGAGGAAGGAACCGATATCAAGTCAACAACAATCGACGAGTTCCGAACCTACACCCATAGTCGATGTATCGGAGGTTAAAAGGAAAAGGGGAAGGCCGCCAAATGTACCAACATTAAGCAACCAAAGACAACAAGGTGAGCATTCCGAACCTACGCCAATAGTTGATGTATCCGAGCTTCAAAAAAAAAAGGGGCCGAAGGTACCAACATTAAGCAACCAAGGACAACAAGGTGAGCATTCCGAACCTACACCAATAGTTGATGTATCCGAGCTTCAAAAAAAAGGGGAAGGCCGCCGAAGGTACCAACATTAAGCTACAAAGGACAAAAAGGTGAGCATTCCGAACCAACACCAATCGTCGATGTATCCGCTGTTCAAAAGAAAATGGGAAGGCCGCCGAATTTACCAACATTAAGCAACCAAGGGCAACAAGGTGAGCATTAGAACCTACACCAATAGTCGATGTATCCGCGGTTCAAAGGAAAAGGGGAAGGCCGCCGAAAGTACCAACTTTAAGCAACCAAGGGCAACAAGGTGAGCATTCCGAACCTACACCAATAGTTGATGTATCCGAGCTTCAAAAGAAAAGGGGTAGGCCGCCGAAGGTACCAACATTAAGCAACCAAGGGCAACAAGGTGAGCATTCCGAACCTACACCAACGATCGATGTATCCGAGGTTCAATTGAAAAGGCGTAGGGGTAGGCCAAGGAAGTATAATCTCCGTCACATACCGAAGACATTTGTAGGGTAGAGATTGCGAGAGGATGGTTTGGATATAATTAAGCTAAAAGTTGGTAATATGACGATGTATAAGGATTCGCAAACGGGTAGGACTTATAGACACTACCATACGAAGATAGAGTCTTACATAGATCAACTTCCTGAGGTTATTCGCGAGTTTGTTGTGTACACGGATGATGTCGATGGAGATGGAAATTGTGGCTATCATGCCGTCACTGAACAATTAGGAATCTTCGAGACGGCTGTTAGTAAAGGAATGACACCATGCCGATATGCTAGAATGAGGATGGCCGATCAACTTGTGAAGAAGAGGAGCTTTTATGAGCAATTGGTTGGTCACGACGAGGTGTTTGATGATATGTGTGCTCAAGTGCTAGGACCCGAGCGGAGATGGCATTTCTTCCTTCTCAATATTGGATGAGGATGCCGCTTTGTGGGCATCTAGTAGCGGATACATTTAATTGTGTTGTTCATTATTTTACCCCCACCGTAGTCACTACATTTACACCAAAATGGCAAAAATGCGAGGGATCCCTTAAGACGAGAAGAGTTGTTTTGGCGTACGTGAATGGCAATCATTTCGTCGTTCTTAAACTCAGGGACAATTGTCCATTGCCACCTGTTTGTGGGATGGTTAAAAACAAGGAACTAGATCCAAATATATGGAAGGGATGGATGGCGTTGAACGAGGAGAATCACCAATTATGGGATGCTTTGGCCTTATCAAAGAAACCTCCTGAAGAGGAGGAGTTGCAACTTCATACGTGTGGAAGCGATGATGAGTAATTTGGATTAATGTTGAGTAATTTGGATTAATGTGGTTCACTAATACGCCACCTTTTGTTTTTTTGGAAGTTTGAATTGTAATCATTGAACCATATGCCATGTACGTGCCATTGTGATTTAATTCAAACTTTACTACGGTGGTGCTCGTCCGGCGTTGCAAAATATGTTCTCGTTTGTCTTTGGAATAACAACTTAAGTACACGGATATGCAAAGACCAAATACCATAAAATAACATACGCAAAGTGTAAACAAACCAAATGTAAAGTTAAGATGTTCCAAACCGAAAACAAATGAAGCAAAGATGTTCAAAGTTTACCAATCCACACAAACAAACATAAACCAAACTAACACTATTAAAGAATCACAAGATCACTCGGTTCTTGGCCTCTTGTATACCCTCTTCTTCTTTTCGCCCCACAAGTCTTTTGCCTCAGTATCTTCTATTTGGTCTATCTTTTTGACGACGTTCTCCATTTCTTTCTGGGTCAACAACTCTCCTTTCTTGGTCTTCTTCTTAAAGAACCTTGCCAAGTTTCCAATCCGCCGACGCCGTTAACGGATTTTTCAAAGCATGTATTTAGTACGTACAAATTTATAAGTTGGTAGATATAGATTAAGAGAATAGTAATGAACGCACCAACAACGTAACGAGTCTGTAGAAGTCAAGTGCAGTATCCGGAGTTGTGGAGGGACGTCTTTGGTGGTGGAGGGACCTCTACCGTATCCGGGCGTACAACATAAGGATGTGAGTACTGTAGATGCCCGTTTAGGAATGTTGGTTCACTATCAAAACCGTTCTCAGCCAATTCCCAATCACCCCTATCCAGCACAAGTTCTTCTTCTTCCCTTTCGATCCAATGTGCGAGAATTGGTTCCGGGTCGTAGCATACCATAGTATGGTTCTCATTTGATTGGCATTTAGTAAAGTCGTGAGAATATTTATGATAAGATGTATCCGTGAGATCTTTCGCTTGTAACCGAGTTGGCGCATCACGCGAGAGGGTTATGCATAACAAATCCTTTTGGATGAAAGAACGGTCCGTTGTAAAATGAAACATTTTCATGTCTCGAAGGTGAACTCCTCGACATTCCTATAAGGGTCGAACACAACATGTTCCACGAAAACGAGTCCAAAGCCAATCTCATTTGTAAAAACCGTTTCTTGTTAGGCGAAGGGGTATTTTTGAAGTAGTATTTTGAGCTAGAGCCATATTCGGTTGGTAATCATGCCAAATTTCCAATCCTTTATACCCTATGAACAAATCTCGGAAGTGTTCATAAGCCCACACCTGTGCCCATAAATTGTATAAGAAAATAAATAGTTGGAAACTAACAAATGTAACGATAACAATCACAAAATAGGTAGTTCACCTTACCTGAATCACAGTGAAATTCCCATTAAATTGACGGCCTTTCGCCTTAGAAGCTCGACGCATTTCTGCCAAAAAATGAGCCAAGAAAGCAGTGCCCCATGAATACTTATGAACGTCTTCCAACGGATCCAAGTACTGTAGGTTGTTCATATGCACCCTGTTACCATTAGAGTCAGGGAATATAGCGGTTCCCAAAATGAACAGCATATATGCGGCAGCAGTTTGTTGAGCTTGTGCGGGAGTCAATTCCCTGTTCTTCGTATTCCCAAACAGTTGAATGAGTTTGACGAATGTTATAGTCTTTGTCTGAGCAGTTCGTTTCTTGTACAAATTTGCCAACGTGGTTTCCTTGTTCCATCCAAACAACTTTTCTGTGAGTTCATAGATCTTTTCCCACCCTAGGTCCTTCGACTTGTCTCCAACCTTAACCGGTTTCCCAAGAACCTCTAGTCCTATTATCCTTTGGACATCTTCAGGGATAATGGTCATCTCGCCAAAATTAAAATGCATGGTGTCAGTTTCACCATAAAACCTCTCCAAAAAGCACAGTTTGCGGTGACGGTATCGGTGGCCACATAATTTTCTATCGCATGATACAACCGGATGCTACGACTATTTGTTGAACAGCCGGACACTCATCCTCCAAAGGCCACACATCCGATTGTTGATGGCGGCTAACACGCGAGGCTTTCTGTGGTCCTATAAAAACACAACAAACTTAATTAAATTGATCACGGGAAAATAATATAATAATAAGATACAAACGTCTTACATAAGTTTGATAGATCCAACGAGCCCAAGAGTCTTTATACGAAAATAAAAGTTGCGGGTTTATCGGTTGACCCCAATGTTTGCCATCATTGCGGACGGGAATCAATTCTAACTTATCGGGGAAGTGAAGAGGGGTGCCTTTTCATCATCGGTTTGTCCTAAACCACCACCGCTTGTGAGGATGAGCCACTGCTATTTACCGGTTCGGTGGAGTTTCCCACTCATCATCATCATCGGTGCTTGTTGAGTCGCTTATAGGATCCCGAATTGTGACCTTAGCATGAGCCGGATTTTGACGTTTACGTCGAGAAGACTTACGCTTTGATTCTTCAATGACTTTTCCTTTTCCTTTGTCCTTTCTTGGTGCGTGAGACCTATGTTCCAACACGTTAAATTGAGTTACATACTACATGTCGGCATACAAAAGGAACATACTTAAAACCGGCAGCATAAATAGACATATACGAAATCAGAACCGATACTAGGCATCTTAAAGAATATAACGGAGAATGCCGGTTTTGGTTGAATTGTATCCGAGGATTCACAAATTTTAGGGACCGCAAACCGGCATATCAAAATAAAATACGACAATGCCGGTATAACTTCCGGCATTCCTTAAAAAAAATACTACTATGCCGGTTATATTGAATTATATGTAGAAAATTCTAAGCCGTATGAAAAACAAACCGGTATAAATTGTTACCATACATTGAGTGCTTAGGAGCAGAGATACGGCATATTCAATATTAATACGTTGAATGCCGGTTTTGGTTGAATTGTATCCAGGATTCACAAATTTTAGGGACCGCAAAACCGGCATATCAAAATAAAATACGACAATGCGGTATTGGTTCCGGTTATATTGAATTATATGTAGCATTCCTGAAAAAAAAAAAAACTACTACTATCTTAGGTTATATTGAATTATATGTAGAAAATTCTAAGCCATATGAAAAACAAACCGGTATAAATTGTTACCATACATTAAGTGCGGAGCAGGATCTATACCGGCATATTCAATATTAATACGTTGAATGCCGGTTTTGGTTGAATTGTATCCGAGGATTCACAAATTTTAGGGACGAAAACCGGCATCGAAAAATAAAATACGATAGTGCCGGTGGCATTTCCGGCATTCTTAAATGGCAATATATATCTATGCCGGTTTTACGTAAATTTTTACGAGAGTTCTTAGTGTTTTTTGGTTTTTGATTTTCAAACTCAATTCAATTGACTAGAATTTCATCTTACTAGAATTCAATTTCAAAACCCTAATCAGAATTTTCAATCCGTCATGAACCCTAGCATGTTTGACTTTGTGTTATATATTATTGGGTAAACCCTAAAAGTACTTCAATTCAAAAGGAGACTTTGTGTTATACATCACTTAGCGAATCAAATCTGTTACGTCCGCTTCACCAGGAGACTCTTGAGGACTTTTATTCGCATCAGGTATTTCTGGATTGGGTTTGCGACGAGCCATTGCTTTGGTATAGAAGACGAAAAAAAAAAATAGGGAGAGATTGAATAGATTGAATATTTTTCTTTCCAAAACCGTCACTTATATAGCATGAGTAGTTTGAAACCGACGAGTTGATTGAAATTGTAACCGTCAAACAAGTTGAATGAAATTGTAACTGTCAAACTAGTAGGGGGAAATCGTAACCGTCATAAATCCGGCATAGAAAAATACATATCAACTATGCCGGTATTACAAGTTGATTATTTTTTGTATCATGCTAGCAAAATAACATAAGCCGGAACTCTAATTTATTTCAAATGTAATCCTTGTCGCAGGAAGCACGAATGCACTTAGCACGTGCATCAAGCCTTTAAACCACTTGGTGACCCAATAGGACGAGTTATAGTCTCGTGAGGGTTTACATAGAGATGTACCCACAAAACCTTACGAAAAACCTTAGCAAATACCACTAAACTTTCAATCTTCTTAAGAAGAATCCGTTTTCGATTCACCCATTTGGTGGTACTCGGTGACTTTGGTTACAATATGGTTCACGTTGGCTTCAAACATGAATGGTTCTCCTTTTCTTGTAAGTAGCGCGCTTTCACGGCTTCATGCTACAAAAACAACACACAAACTTTGTTGGTTACATAAAAATTGAAAAATAGTAGATTGTGCCGAATTATTCATAAAGATACTTACGAGTTGTTGGGGGGGCAACCTATTGTGATGAGCGTTATCGATCCGGTACTTCATTTTTAGATACTCAACCACGGCATTTAGGATGATGTCGTGTCGTTGCTCGATTTGTTGAGCAGTTCTTCTTTTAAGTTACCGTAATCGTGAACAAACTTCCTAAAAATCTTCAACCACATGGAATCCCGCGTCTGCTATCTATAGTTGAAGGACGAGTTTGGCGTACCATGCTTGGGTGATTGCTAAATCTTCCTCGGAGTCAAACGATGCCATTTGTTGTATGTGGGATTAGGTTCTATAATAAGCTATTTATAGATGACTATTCTAGGGTTTAGGGTTTCTTAAGTTAAGATTCTCAAGGAGATATATAAGAACACACGAATTTTGGGCATTTGGGTTCAAGTATTAGCTCTCTTTATATAGAGGAAAACCTCAACGGCTAGTTTTTTGAAATTACATAAATTCCGGCATTGTAGTTAATGTGTCATATGGCGCCGGTACAAGTAAATTTCTTATCAGAGATTATCCCAAATATGTAACTGAAACCGGCATTGTGTAACAACATGGTGCCGCGACGCAACAAATCTAGGCATTACATGTATAATTGCGAATACGCGGTACTTGTTAATTTCAAATAAAACGGCTAGTTTTTTGAAAAATAAGACCGTTGGTGCTTCAATTATACATAATAACACCAAATCCGGCATAGTTAATTACATACCAATGATGGTATTATTACAATTTAATGATTTATTGGAACGAGCTTGAACAAGTAAAGCTACTTCGAAATGCCTAAAAGGCTCTTTTCTCCACTTCGTATATGCATCCCGAGCTTCATACCTATCACCATTGTATCTTGCAAGAAATTCGTTGTATTTGAGACATGATTTGATGAGTGCAATTGTTCGAATGCGTACTATTTGATGTGCGTATTCAATTATGCGTTTCTTACGGTCAAACTTGTTATGCTTGTAAGAACCAGTCATTACAAGGCCCCTAAAATCATACGAAGGGCGTTGATCCTCAAGCAAATCCGATACTATGTAGTAATTTCTAATCCACTCTGTTTCCTCTGAACATCTGCTTCTATCTTAGCTTCTTTTTGACGTTTAACCTCTTCCTCGGCTTCCGCTTTTATCTTATCTAATTTTTGACAATAACGTTCAAGCTTTGCTTCCTCTTCTTCTTCTCTTTTTCTCTTAATTATCTCTTCTTCCATTGCGGCAATTGACTTGGTGGTTTCTTCTTTCCTTCTTAGTTTTTCTAGTATTGTGGCAACGGAGTTGGTCGTGGTTGATGATTGATTTCTGTTGGGGTTGACAATATTTTCCTCATGTGTTTTTCTTTCTCCGGTGAATTGATGAACTTGTCGGTGGTGATTGATAATCCATTGGAGATATATCTCGTGCGGTATCAACTGCAATGGGTGCATCCATTCCTTTAAATAGATGTGGACATAACGGATCTTTTCCACTTTAGTGACGGCACTCTAAGTAACTTAGATCCCACGCCGGAACTATTGTTTTCAAGTGTATTGTTTAAAAAACTAGCCGTTAGGCATTCAATTTCAAACCGGCATACCTAGGTGGAACTAAATATATGCGGTATTATGATCCCAACACTTGCATGGTATAACACGATGATGCCGTAATGCGTAAAATCTTTACAGGAAACTACCAAAATATGCATATAATACCGGCATTTTTTGTTTAGTAATATCTATGCCGGAACGGTGAAAATCTGAAAAAAAAAAACGGCTACTTTTTTTTGAAAAATATGACCGTTGGAGCATCATTTCTATATAACATCACCCATTCCTTTGGCAAAACCCACACAAATCAAGCACCACATAACATCTACCTCTATTTGCAACACTAAAAAAATCATTCTCTCAAGTAAGCAAGCACGGCTCAAAGAATGGGGGATTCATCATCTACCTCTATACGCAAAGTAAGTATATTTCCTAACAACATGCTCTTCAATACTATGACGGAAAACTAATACAATTTTTTATTACGTAATCATCATTGCAAGTGTCAAATTTGCAAGTCACCTTCTCACCTAGCCATGGACTGTCCATTTATTTATTCAAAGTGTAGAAGTTTTGTGATGGGACACGCCGGTTTTGGATTGCAAAAGCGATGATCTTTGAAAATGGAAGAATGTTTTCGAGGTGTTTGAATCACCCAAAGTGCGATGAGTTTCAATGGTTTGACAAAGCGGTTGAACTAGCGAGTCAAGAGAAAACCACAAGGTCCATTGTAAGCCTATCGATGGGTGTGATGGGTGTTATATGAAGGGAAAGGAATACGTTGAAAAAGAAGAAGAGCCAATGAGGATGATCCTTGACACCCCCATTCGGACGATGTCTTTGAACAGATTAGGAATTGCTCAAAGGCTCCGCAATTGTTGAAAAGGGATGGAAATAGATTATCTTTTACTCGGTGCAATCCATTCACTTTGTTGTTTTAATTTAAAGTTTCTAATCCAATGTAGTCGATTACTTGAGAACGAAATAAAAGAGAATTTGAAATGAATTAATCAAGGTCTTAGGCATTGTGGAAATCAGATCGAGCAAGCGGTTTTATGTCAACTCTAAAAGACCAAATATGGAAATCTAACATCCGGCATTGTCAAAATGAATCTTACAATGCCGGTTTTCTATCACATTTTCAAAAGTATACTGGATATTTGCAATACCGGCATTTGCCTAAGCAAACGTAACAATACCGGTACATGTCTGTTTCTATCTGAGAACCAAATAATTTAACCTGATTGTTCCGGCACCAAAATTGCTATCATAGGGACTAGGTTCCATGAGTGTTTTGAGCATGCCGGATATGCCGGTATGTGTACATATATTTCTGAAACCGACCTCTACTACGCTAGGAACATTTTAACTTGCAAACTACAAATCTTAACATGTTCAACATAAACCAAAGAACTAAACAGTTAACCCACAGTACAAACCAAAACAAGTTTGAAATTGTTTTTGACGTAACCAAACTCCTAAAAAGTTAACCATCAAACATTGGCATCAATTCTCTCAAACTAAATTAGTCTTTTGTTTCTTTTGTGTCGGCGCCTTCCTTGTTTCCCCGTACATAGCTCGACGGTAGGGTGGGTTTCTTCAATTCTATGAAGCTTTTCCTCTAGTTCCTTGATTTCTTGAAGAGATAGCACCACCCCGTCATTATGCTTGCAACCTAACATCTTCGTAACCTTGCCAAGCCGACGTCGCTATATTAATACATCAAACACATATTCAGTATATATGTTAATATATGATTATGTTTACATTTAATGAATATAAGCAATTAAGAAAACTTACCACCATTGCTAAAGTCCTAAGAAGGTTGGCCATCGTAGGTTGTGGAGGTGGAGTAATTTCAACAGGAGGGTTTTCTTGGTGTGGAGCTTCGACGGAGGGAGGACGCACGACATAAGGATGTGACCATTCCAGGTAATCCCTCATGTAGCTGTCATCAACTTCATAACCATTTTCCGCACTCTCCCACTTACTAATATCAACCAAACGACGTGGCTCTCTATCCCTCCAATGTGTTGGTTCCGGTTCAGGATCATACACTACATGCAACTTGTTGGGAGTTGAATTGCACCGAGAAAAGTAAAGATGATAATTATCATCAGAGTTCGACCAATGACGGGATAATTGCTTAAATCCATGTTGGCGCATCACACGGCATGGATCGACCATGATGTATCCTTTTGGGTGGTACAACGGCCCATGGTAAAATGCAACATCTCTTGGAATTGGACGGTACCCTCTAATCTCCTTATAGGTGTCGAACACAACGTCTTCCTTCCTCATAGCATCCAAAGCCAATCTCATATTGATGACTCGACCTTTGTTCGGGCTTCGGATTCTTGTTAAACTCAAACCTACGAGCTCTAGGGGTATCGGGTTGATAAGGTCTTTGATCTTCAAGAATTGGCGAGTCCTTGAATAAGGTTGGGAAGTGTTCATAACACCACACCTAATCCAATTTGAACAATATACATGTGAACATAAGTAAAAAAAATACATCTCAACAATAGATTAAAGAAATTTGTACACTGGAGTAGAGTGAAATTCCGACAAATTGGTTTGTTTTAGCCAATGAAGCCCTTCTCATCTCCGCCATCAAATGTGCCATGACCAGCGGTGCCCCAAGAATAGCCATGGACACCTTCCAACGGGTCAAGGTACTTGGAGAAAGTTTGCACTTACCCTGTTGCCGTTAGTGTCGTGGAATGCCCTAGTGCCCAAAATGTATAATAAGTGGTACGCGGCGGTCGTATACCGAATACGTGCGGGGTCCCATCCATCCTTCGAGCTTCTAGCCTTTGTATTTTCAAACATCTTCTTAAGCATCGTCAACTTGAATGTCTTCGTCTTACTTCCGTTCGATGCTACATAAAAGCTATCCGAAGAAGTTTTGAAGTCCCAACCAAACAGCTTTTGGGTCAAATCGTGCAACTTCGACCATTCTAGGTCCCGAGACTCAACTCCCTCTGAAATTGATTTGCCGATAACATTCAAGCCTAGAATGTTATGAGCATCTTCAGGAATCAAGGTCATCTCACCAAACGGGAAGTGCATTGTATCAGTTTCACCATGGTACCTCTCAACGAAGCAATTGACGGTCATGATATACGGATTCACGTAATTTTCAACCAAAGAATACGAGACCAGAGTTCTTTACTAATGTTTGGACATCTTCATGCTCCAACGACAAATCCCAATGAGCCGCGGCTTGGTTTCGGCAAACACGCACAACCTTAGTATGATCCTACAAATACGAGATAATACGATTAAGAGATGATGTAAAAGATAAAACAACGTACATGCACAAAATAAAAAATGCTTACATAAGTTTGAAAGATAGTACGAGCCCAAGAGTGCTTGTATCCAAAGAGTACTTTCGGTTCCGGAGCTTGACCCCAAATTTTACCATCATCGCGGTCGGGTAACATGTCATCAAGGTGAGGAAGGTGACAACCTTTAACTTCTGTTTTGGCTGCCCTTGTCCTTGCCTTGTGTTGGTTGTTGAATAGTCCCACCAACTTCTCTTTGGCCTGCTAATTGACTTGGGGAACCTCATCATCTTCCTCCTCACTTTCCACTCCATCATGCTCATCGCCCTCATGTGTTCCAGTACCTTCACGGATTGCAAGTGCACTACGTTCACCACCACTCTCCCAAATTGACCCTCTTGTTTCAAACCCCAAACGTTTCTTGCGACCCGCATCTTTCCCCGTGGAGCGAGGGGGTGAGGAGTATCAAGACCGTCCTTCCTCCTTCTCTTAGTGAGGATAGGACCTTTATCTTTCTTCGCTTCTTTGGCTCTTGACCTATAACATAAACAAACATTAGAAAAGGCATGGCAGTTTAGGAACCGGCATACCAATTCCTAAACAAACCAATACCGGTAACATGAACCGGCATCACACCATAAATATCGAGCATGCCGGTATCGTTGAACCGGCATTGTCTGGAAACTAAATTATGTGCCGGTATTGAGCACCATTTCAGTGATGTTCCTGTATGTTTTAAGTGTAATCTTAGGCATTGGAACCGAACTAACATATGCTTAGGTTTTAAAATACCGGCATTCACGAAACCTAGATATAATGCGGTACACCCAATTAAGTTCTGTGTGTTTTTAGTTGCAAACCCGGTATGGTATTCGACCCAAATTCTATGTCGGTATAAAACATTCGATTTCGGGAATGCAAACCGGTATGGTATTCGACCCAAATTCTATCTTAGGTATAAAAAATTCGATTTCGGGAATGCAAAGCGGTATGGTATTCGACCCAAATTCTATCTTGGGTATCTAAACCGGCTTGGTATTCAAACCAAGATCCAATGCCGGTTTTCACTGTAACTCATCAGTTTCAGCTATTGTTGGCGATTCTAACCTAAACCCATGGCTACAAATCGAGTAAAACAATCATAAATGAGTTCAAAAATCACTTACCTTCTCAGAGAAGCCATGAGTGTTTGATCATCCGGGTATGCTGCTGCGTCCTCTTCTAGTTGTTGAGCAATGTTCTCGATTCTTTGTTCATGTGTTTGTTGAGCAGCCGTTTTGGTTCTCGATTTTGCTTTCGATTTGGTTCTTGGAGGCATGGTTATGTTATGTTAATCGACGAAGAAATTTTTGATTCAACGATTAATCGTCGATGAAGAATGAACGATGAGGAAGAAGATGAAGAATTTTTTTTTTTTTCAGAAACAGAACTATGCCGGTTCGGAATTGAATTGGGGGATATTTGATTTGGTTTTTGATTTTATGTTTTAGTTGAAAGGGTATAACAGTCTTTTCATAATATTTTTAATTAATCTAAGGGTGTTTTAGTATTTTCGCCTCCAAAAAACACCCCTTAACAGCCACCTTTGGTTGGGGGAAGTAATTCATATCCCCCAATTAGATTATATATCCTCCAATTGCGCGTTCTTCTTTTAGGCATGTCCGTGGTTTTTCCTACTGTTGGTTTTGTATCTTTTACTCCAGTTGTCATTGTATGTATGAAGTCTACGTCCTATGGTTCTTTCCATAGGACGATGACGGCTTGGTCTCGGAATGTTTCTGAAGCCCGTCGTATGTCTGAAATTTTATCATAAGCTGCAAAGAAAATGTTGCAAAGAAAATCTTTGGACCCCTCCTATTTCAAGGACTACGCGGACCACCTCTTTTTTTTTTTTTCCTGGTGATGAGGTTGTTTTAGTGTGTTTTTTTATGTTGTCTGTCTAGAACTACTCATCTAAATAAGTAAAATTATTTAGGTCCAAAAACAGGTCCATAAAATTATCCAAATAAGTAAAATTGTTAGTACCTCATTTATGTGTGGTATTCCAGGAAAAATATATATGGTGCGTGCTGATTCTGGTGAATGAAAGCAAAATCATTTTCATCACGTCTTATAAGTATGCATCAGTTGATTTTTGTCCCACGGGTTACATGGTGACATCTCTAGCTTACACCATTCATTAGTTTAATATACAAAAACCATTACATTAGCTTGATAGAATCATTGTCATGCATGCTTAAGCTTATTTGAGATTTAGGCTGTCAATAAGAAAATCCATTCTCCGTGTCTTGAATATTCTAAGCCTAAGCTATAGGTGGCGTATTATCATCTCTTCTGCAGAGAATGAAAGGTTCAAGTTATGGTAATTTTTGTGCAGTATCAAGTTTCTCATTTTTATCTCTACCGTTTCTCATTTTTATCTCTACCGCTCATTTAGAAAGGTTGCTAACTTTGTTCTGAACATTTATCGCGGCAATAGCCGTGTTTGAGATTTTTTTTTTGAAAGTAAGATAGATTACCAAAAGAGTGTTAATCCTTCGATTCAGTCCCATTTGAAATGGTGAGTGAATCAGCCGAATTAACAACATCTGAAGAAGATACAACAATGTTTTGCGGATTACAATTGATCTGTGTTTTGAAAGAGTCATAGGAAATTGAAGGTGCTAAAAATAAAGGTACAGAATTTAACCAACATGGGACAGTGTTTTCTTTTCTTCCTTTCTTAGCTAAACAATCTGCTACGTTATTTGCCTGCCTGTTTACATACTTAAAACCCAAAAAAGAGATAAGATTTTTTGCTTCAGAAAGCACTTCCTATAAGATAGCCATGCTTTGCCATTGAACTGAAGCTGATTTTCCTTGAAGATAGTTGATAGTAGCCCGATTGTCTCCCTCTATGACCAGGTTTTGCAAATTGTTTTGTATGGCCCATTTAGTAGTATGCAGTAGAGCTAGTGCTTCTGCTTCTTCAGCTGTTGAAGCTCTGAAGAATCCCATTGCTGCTCTTGTACATGTGCCTGTACAATTCCGAAGAACACACCCAAAACCAGAGTTAGCATTTTTAGAAACCCAAGAAGCGTCGCAATTCAATTTATTGGTATCAGTTGCAGGGTATGTCCAAGTATGTTGTAAGACAGTGTTCTTAGCCTGTTGCATATTAATATTCTTTGTTCTCTATGGATGCCAATAAAAAAAAATGTCTTGCAATATCAATAGCTAATTGAGCAGGAGTTCTCTCTTATTTTTCAAAGATTCTTAGACACCTTTCTTTCCATATGAACCAAAGCATTTTGTTGTTTGCCAAGGCCATGGAGATGGAATTGATGTCCCCAGCTTGACCATTCATTATACTTATCTAAGAAAGAATTGGTATTAGAGATAGAAGATACTCCCCGATTTGCCATTGATGCAATTTCCCAGACAGCTTTAGCATAGGAACAATCAAAGAATAAATGGTAAGTAGATTCAATTGCCTGTTTGCAGAAAATACACTGAGTTTCTACATCAAGGACAGATCCTAATTTCTCTCTAGTTGGTAGTGTGTTTCTGAGACATTTCCAAGTAAAGAGTTTAATTCTTTGAGATGTATCCATCCTCCATAGCCCCCGCCAGAATTTCTTGGTTTCAGTTGGAGACTGATCCCAAGGGATTAAGAAGTTTAGCATCTGAGAGATTTGACAAAACTCCCCATTTAAGTGAGCATCCATCTTAATTTATCACTTCTCAACTTACCATCGGCTGAAGAAGAAAGTATAATACTTATAATTTCTTCCACTAAAGAACTGTCAAAAAAAGATATCAGTAAAGATTCATTCCACTTTTTCATGTCATGATCAATTAGATCAGACACAAGTGTTATATTTGAAAATCTGGTTATTGTGTTAGCCAGAGGTTGATCCCTAGTAGGGATCCATTTATCATCCCAGAAGTTGATGGAAGAGCCATCCCCCACTTCCCAAAAACTATATTTCTTAATATGTTCTATTCCTTGTAAAATACATTTCCAGATCCAAGAAGCAGAAGATTTTTTCTTAGAGTGTAAAGCACCAGTTTTTTTAAAGTATTTTCCTTTCAAAAATTTTGCCCATAAGTCATCTGGTCTACTCACAAGCCTCCATGCTATTCTGCTAATCATTGCCTGATTAACCTTATTAGCTTCCTTGAACCCCCAAACCCCCCTGATTAATTGGATTACATAAAAAGTCGAAAGCTTTTATGTAAATGCCTTTGGAGTTGGTATCTTTCCCCCACCAAAAGTCTCTTTGAATATCATTTATTCTTTTCGTAATCTTTTTTGGTAAAACAAAGCAGCCCATACTAAATATAGGCATGCTCGAAAGAATTGCTTTATTTAAGACTATTTTGCTAGATTGATGATAAGCACGAAAGTGCGACACATTTTCACCCATAATTACATTAGCTAGGACTCATTATTTCTCTAATAAACTTGTTTTCGTTATTTTTAGAAGAATAAGCTCTTGTGGAGATTTGGCTTGAAAAATTGTTATTTGCAATAGGAGGACAAGTGTTATTCGGACTTTCAAACTTGGTTAAGGGGCACCTCAATTACTAAAGGGCGCCGGTTGCTAAGGGGTACCCTATTTACTAATTAACACATGTTGCTATTCACACTTCAGCACACAGGATAAGGGGGGACCTTCTTCTCCGTTTGAACATTCAGTTTTGCGGGAAAAATGGTGGAAGAAAAACAGTGACAAGTCTCGGAGTTACCTGCGTTATTTCCTGGGAAGATTTTTGGGCGAGATATTCAAAAGTTTGGATTGATATTATCCTGTTCGACTAAAACAGGAAAGAGTTATTGGCGAGATTCTGTGAAGATATTTGACGCGTAAGAGAAGAAAGAATCAGCAGAATATCAGAACTTTATGTCAAAGAAAGGAACGAATATTTTGAAGTTAATTCAAAGATTTGTTGGAGGAGATAATATCCTGGGAGTTTACTCTACATTGGTTGAAAGATATTTGACATCATGTTTTGGTGTAGCGGATGAGGAAAGGAGAATAAAAAATCTTCGTAATTTGCAGTGAAAAAGGAAAGAAGATAATGGGTATTAACTACTTTGATTTGATGTCCTGTGGAGTATAAATACTATGCTGGGGAAGCTGAGAAGGATATAGAGAGTTTGGGGAGGTAACAGATACGGGAGAATCAAATTGCGGGAAATTTCTGTCTGCTTTGCATCCAAGAACACCAAGAACATAAGGTCGAGAAAGCTGTCGTTAATAAACCGTGGTTTATTCCCGATTTTGCTGTGAGGCTTTCAGCGACCGTTGAACAGTGACTACAGACACTTTTGTTTTATCGCATCTGTAAGAGAGGATTGCAACACTTCTTAGCTGTTGTAAATTCTGGTTTATTTGATTTTATCCTTTTCATCATTTGCAAACACTTTTGAGCCATGAATAAATATTTTAAGTGTGTTTTCGACGTGATGAACTAAACCCCAACACTGGGTCGACGGAGGAAGCCGAACTTCACACATGGGTGAATTTATTTTATTTTCTATTTGACTTTTGCATTATTTTGAATAGAATTATGATTTGATTAAATTGGTTGTTATTCAATTAGATAGGTTATGCTTTGTTTAGATAATCTATGCTTAGGGGATACAATTAATCTTTTGAGAGTCTACCTTGGCAAAAATAAGAGTCGGTGTTATTTTGTTTATTGAGCTTTAATTGTTGAGAATAAATAAATTGAACATATTGATATGAATTCGGTGGAATCCTAGGCCCAGTAACTCTCGCCTTTGTTTATTATTTTCATTAGACCTTTAAATTTAATCTTCGCAAGTCTGAGAGAACGAATCTTAATTACTACTACAAAAACTAAGAAAAATCATAAATCATTTTGGCGCCGTTGCGACGCGGATTTGTTTTTAGATTAATTTTTAGGTTTTTTTTTTTTATTTTGTACAGTATTTTCTTTTTCCTTTTTATGCGTTTCTTTTTATATTTATTTTCGTGGAATTTTTGAGGATGATGACTTCTTCGAGGAGACGTCACCTGCAATGATATTTGCGAGAATATATGCGTAGAAATTCAAATTATCGGGAAAACTCATCCGAGATGACGCTTATTTTGAATATATGCGTAGGCAATGGTATGGAGTTTCGCTCCACATGAGGTAAGTGAAGAATCACATGAAACTATTTATGAGAAGTATTACAAACACACACCGCCTAGTTTGGAACAAAGATTGAGAGTTCTTGAATGTGAAAGATTATTTTCTGATGATGATGAATCTAGTAGTGACTCTCTGTTCCAAACAGAACATATAGATGACCCTGTGGATGATTGTGTGGATGATTCGCCTAATTCCATAGATGAATCTACCTCACAAGATCATTCATCCGACTTAGAGGTTGTTTCTAGACCACTAGACTTCCAAAAGTTGCCTAATTTAGGGTTAGAATTGTGTGCTTCTAAAGTGTTGTTGGATTACTTTGCATCTAAGTACCCAGAGGATTTGCCAATTTCTAACACCGTGCATGAGCCAGTTGAAAATTTCCCAGTCTCAATAGAATCCCCATACTTTGTTCTTTACGCACTTCCATGTGCAGTAAAAACTTGGTTTAGGGGTAAATCTTATTTTTTGATAGTTTCAGTGTCTTTGCGTTTTCATGACATAAGTGTGAAGCTGTCATTTGTAAATATTGTATTTTGGGTCGATCCCCAAGTTTTCAGGTTATTAGTGTATGGGAATCCGTTTTTATACAGTCCAGTAGGTATAATTATTTATTTTTGTTTGTTTACTTTTGTTTATTTTATTTTGAATTTCCCATCTTAAGTTTTGCGTTGGATGACTCAATTACATTGAGGACAATGTAATGTTTAAGTGTGGGGGAGTGGTTAACTTTTTACTTTACTTTTTTCAGGAACCAGCTGTTGAGCGGGTTAAAATAAAAAAAAAAAAAAAAATTGTGTGTCTTGTGTATGTGGCATTCGTCATGACCAGCTGTGTAGCGGGTCTAAGTCTCTTATTTATGACCACTGTGTAGCGGGTGGGTTTGTTTTGCTCGAGGACTAGCAAAATATAAGTGTGGGGAATTTGATAAGCACGAAAGTGCGACACATTTTCACCCATAATTACATTAGCTAGGACTCATTAGTTCTCTAATAAACTTGTTTTCGTTATTTTTAGAAGAATAAGCTCTTGTGGAGATTTGGCTTGAAAAATTGTTATTTGCAACCGGAGGACAAGTGTTATTCGGACTTTCAAACTTGGTTAAGGGGCACCTCAATTACTAAGGGGCGCCGGTTGCTAAGGGGTACCCTATTTACTAATTAACACATGTTGATATTCACACTTCAACACACAGGATAAGGGGGGACCTTCTTCTCCGTTTGAACATTCAGTTTTGCGGGAAAAATGGTGGAAGAAAAACAGTGACAAGTCTCGGAGTTACCTGCATTATTTCCTGGGAAGATTTTTGGGCGAGATATTCAAAGGATTTTCAAAAGTTTGGATTGATATTATCATGTTCGACTAAAACAGGAAAGAGTTATTGGCGAGATTCTGTGAAGATATTTGACGCGTAAGAGAAGAAAGAATCAACAGAATATCAGAACTTTATGTCAAAGAAAGGAACGAATATTTCGAAGTTAATTCAAAGATTTGTTGGAGGAGATAATATCCTGGGAGTTTACTCTACATTGGTTGAAAGATATTTGACATCATGTTTTGGTGTAGCGGATGAGGAAAGGAGAATAAAAAATCTTCGTAATTTGCAGTGAAAAAGGGAAAGAAGATAATGGGTATTAACTCGCTTTGATTTGATGTCCTGTGGAGTATAAATACTATCTTTGGGAAAGTTGAGAAGGATATAAAGAGTCCGGGAGGTAACAGAAACGGGAGAATCAAATTGAAATTTCTGCTCTTTCACATTCCAAGAACACCAAGAACATAAGGCTGAGAAAGTCATCGTTAATAAACCGTGGTTTATTCCCGGTTTTGCAACAGGCTTTCCAGCGACCGTTGAACAGTGACTACAACACTTTTGTTTTATCGCATACTGTAACAGAGGATTGCAACACTTCTTAGCTGTTGTAAATTCCTGGTTTATTTGATTTTTATCCTTTTCATCATTTGCAAACACTTTTGAGCCATGAATAAATATTTTAAGTGTGTTTTCGACGTGATGAACTAAACCCCAACACTGGGTCGACGGAGGAAGCCGAACTTCACACATGGGTGAATTTATTTTATTTTCTATTTGACTTTTGCATTATTTTGAATAGAATTATGATTTGATTAAATTGGTTGTTATTCAATTAGATAGGTTATGCTTTGTTTAGATAATCTATGCTTAGGGGATACAATTAATCTTTTGAGAGTCTACCTTGGCAAAAATAAGAGTCGGTGTTATTTTGTTTATTGAGCTTTAATTGTTGAGAATAAATAAATTGAACATATTGATATGAATTCGGTGGAATCCTAGGCCCAGTAACTCTCGCCTTTGTTTATTATTTTCATTAGACCTTTAAATTTAATCTTCGCAAGTCTGAGAGAACGAATCTTAATTACTACTACGAAAACTAAGAAAAATCATAAATCAATTGAGAAAGGACTTTTGCTAGCCATTGTTTTACCCTGTGTTCCATCTTTTCAATTATGGTGTCGAAAGATTTAAGTTTTGATCTGTCAACAAAGAGTGGCATTCCTAGATGTGTGTCTTTAATGTTAATTCTCTTTATTTTTAGCATTCTAATGATAATTCCTTGATGTTTATGATGGACTTTTTTACTAAAGAAAAGCCCTGATTTGTCAAAATTTATTCATGAATCTTCTTTACCGTATTTGCAATCACTGCAAGCGCCTGGGTCATGTAGAAGAAATTTGTGCAGTCAAGTACAACATGGGCCTAGAGGATATATATGATGAAAGCCCGGAATCGTAAACAGAAGTTGAATCACAGAGTTGGGCTTCGGGGTTCAAAGTCCTTATTAATGAACAGATAGACAGAGAAACGGTGTCGGATGCTGGAAACAGACCTCTTGTTTCTTCTCTATCTCCCTTTTCTGTAATACAAACTCAACCCAGTCATATTGATATTTCCTCAGGCAATTCTCGTTTAGATCTATCACAGTACGCTGCTGATGTTCAACCATCCACTCTTAGCCATTCTATTTTGGGTAAACGTATTAGGATTTGGGAATCTCCACCTCCTCCTCTTACTTTCTCTTCAAACCAGTACCAAGATATCTCCGAATCGGATTACAAAATTAGGAACTCAGGCTTACTTAGGGATGTTGTTAATCAGATCTTGTCCTCTCCTAATCAAGATGAGAATTTCATTCCGCTGGGTTCTAATGAAGATTTGGAAGATTCAATTGAACAATTTTTCACACCAGAGGAGACTTATCCAGACCAAAATCAATACCCAAAACCGGTTTTTCTTTCACTTTGTCTCGATTCTTTCGCTTCGCTGTCGAGTAACTCTAGCAACAATAGGATGATTACTCCCAATGGCAATGCTGCTTTCTCTATGACCGTCTCTGACTATGATATTTCTTCCTTTAGTTCTGTAGGACCATAATATCGCAACGTACAGGACTCGCGAAGTTAATAAACAACGATGTCGCGAGGCAGTCGCAGAGAGCTAAAATAAACGACGCAAAGAATAACGACAAAGCGAGACATAAAGAAGACGTGAGATGCGGCGAGGGTTAAGAAGTGTCGCGAGATTGAATAGTTGTACATCGGCGACACTTCGCGAGACATTCCCGAAAATAAAGGATAGCTTATTTGTCATCCACTATGTATTACCCTATATAAAGGGTCGAGTGAGTCTGTTGTGAGGGGAGGATCTTTTTAGAATTGTTAGGCAAGTCATTAGGAGAGAGAAAGTTTAAGAGTGTTTTATTTGCTAAGTGTAATTCTACTTTTCTTGTGTAGAACTCATGAAATTAATCAATAAACATTCTCAATTATGCAACTTTCAATGGACTAATTAATCGAAATATAGTGAGGGGTGTAGTGTGGGAAAACCTGCTACTACATATGCGCTAGAAACAGGACGAGCAAAGTGATTGACGAAGAAATTGGAAAGAATTTGGATTAACGAGAGAAGAGATTCGGAAAAGATACTCAAGAATTCATTGAAAAAGAAAGATGGCTAGAAGAAGAAACGTACGGGAGCAACCAACGATTGTAAGAAGAAGTGGGAGACTTCTTTGGAGAAAGGAGGAATGAAACAGGGAGAATCATCAAGGATAAACATGAGAAATGATGAAGAAGGTCAAAACCAGCCACCAATCTCCCCAGTAGCAAACGCGGCTGTGGATTATGATAGAGTAAGTGTGCATACTTGGAGATCGATTCGAAGACGAGAGAGAAGAGGAGCGGCGGTGGTGAACAATGGACAAGGAGAACAAGGAATGAATGGAGAAATGAACCCGGGAAACGAAGAAATGGCGGCGTTAGAAAGATTGAGACAAACAATACATGAGGAGAGACGGCTAGAGGCAGAAGAGCGAGCAAACTTGACAAGACAAAATCATGAATTGAGGATGGAAAATATGAGATTGCAAAGTAGGAGATCTAGAAGTAGCGTGAGATCAAGTTCTAGATCGAACAGAGAAGAAAGAAGAAGAGTTTTACCAACGAGAGAATACCGAGGAAGAGACACAAAATCCAAATACGAGCATGGCGAAAGAAGAGGGGAAATAGAAGATCGTTATATTCCTCAACCCGAAAATCTTCAAAATGAGCGAAAAGAGAAAATCAAGGAAACATGCAACTCCAAGAACAGAATGACCAAGCTGCTGAAGGGAGAATGATCTTGCATGGGAGAGAAGAATTGAGAAGAAACCGAGAAATCGAGGATGACATTGAGAGACACTACATAGAACAAGCGCGACTAGCTCGCGAAAGAGAAAGAATGAGAGCAGAAATGGAAAATCAAGAGATGGAGGAAGCAATCCGGCAGAATAACCATGACAATAGCGAGAGAAGAAGGGAACAAAATCGTACCAATAGAAATATTAATGAAGAATATGAGAGGGTGCAGATGATGAGAGCTGAGAGGCAACCAAGAAGAGAGAACAATCGATATAATGGCGTGCGAATTGGCGAAAGAAACGAAGAAGAGCGTCGCGAGGAAAGAAGAGGAGAAAATGACGAACAGGAAGGTCAAAATAGGCACGAGCGAAGAAGGAAAGAAGCAGAGCTGAAAAGACCAGTAGAATTAAATTCTGAGGCAAATGAACAAATCTTAAGAGAACTAGCTGAAATGAGAGGATTATTGAACAATAGAAGAGAAGGAGGAAGGAGACAACTGGACGAAGCCATCGCAGAGGCCGCGAAGAATCCCTTCACGCTAGAAGTACAAATGGGAGGAATACCTCCTAAGTGCAATCTACCTGCATTAACCAACATCTTTGATGGAACAACCTGTGCGATACAACATATTAAGGCTTATATGAGATGTATGTTACAATGGGAGAACCATGATGCTATATTGTGCAAATATTTCGCGTCAAGCTTAATAGGAGAAGCACTAAAGTGGTTTGAAAGTCTACCAAGGAATACAATTACATCATTTCACCATTTACAAGCCACATTCCTGGGAGCATACATAAGTAACAACTCTTCACGACCAGGTATTGAAGATGTGTTCGGGTTGAAACAAAGGGTTGGCGAGAGCTTAAGGCAGTTGACAATGAGATGGAGAACCATGTGTAGCGAAATGGCAGGACGGGTTGAGGAGAGATATCTCATCCTCTCATTTGTGAATGCTCTCTTTCGACTAACTTGTTATACATTCAAATTTTTAGAGTCAAAAATACAATCACGATGGCGTAAGCCGCGAGAATTACGGGAAGAATATATCGCCTTAGAAGAAAGACGAGAATGAAATGAATTCTTATCCGATTTGCGAACACAAACTCGAATGCTGCGAACGCAAGCTTGTTACCTCAGTTCATCAATACTGATGGCGAGCACTTCGCAAGGACAAGAGGCAAGGAGAGTGATGAGGGACAGCGAGAAGATAGTAGCCATGGGAAGCCATGATCAAGAAGAGTTTGAGCGAGAAAGGAACTACTATAACGTAATGACAATAATAAGATTCAGAGGCTAGATCATGTGCAAGAAACTTATGGTGGACGAAGGCAAAATAACCGTGGAGGGCGAGAGAAATCATAGACAAGTATGGGAACAAATTAAGATGCCTCCACCGAATGCTAGCGTTGAAAAGATCTGGGAAGCTATACTTGTGATGGAAAATGTACCAAAGCACCTTGGAATGTTGGAATGGAACCACCGCCGGGAGATAGAAGTCATGAGTTTTGTTCTTACCATCGCTTCCATGGGCATCAAACAAACGATTGTAGAAACATAAAAAGAATTATTCTCGAGGATGATTGATCGGGGGAAGTCGAATCACTTTCTAAAGGGAGAAGAAACAGTCGGACATTACCACCACCACCGAGAGATGCATAGAACGCAGTGTCGGCGAAAGGAAAGGAAACATTTGTGATAGAAGTAGGAACCAAAGCTAAGAATTTGAATTGCAACTCTATCGTCCACTCCTATCGCACCATCGAAGATTTTCATGACAACGTGCTCAGTAGAGTCTTTGCGAGAGATGCTAATGATAAAGAAATAATGAGTCTGGCGAGGACAACGCAGTTAGAAAAGTGGCAGTTGAAGACTATTTCTTTCTCTGCAGATGAAGTACCAAAAGGAAGAGAAACACACGATAGCCCGTTGGTTGTGAGACTAGAGATTAACCCGAAACCAGTTGATGGAGAAGATGATGAGGCAGAAGCTTGTTGGGCGATCAACCGAATTCTAATCGACACAGGAAGTTCAGTGAATATTCTCTTCTACCATACCTACAAGACGATGGGCGGAAAAGATGAGGATTTAATTCCCTCGACATACAAGATATATGGCTTTAACGGCACTGCAAACAAACCAAAAGGAGAGGTTCACATGAGAATACCTCTACAAGGATTATCCACGATATTTTATTCGTGTGGTTGATGTGGAATCTCCATACAATGCGGCAATTGGGAGACCATGGCTTCATGAAATTTTAGGAGTCGCGTCAACATATCATCAATGTATTAAATTCCCACATCCAAATGGCATTGGTATCATACGGGGAGATTGGAAGGAGTCGCAACAAGTGCCATGAGGTTGATATAGAAAAGCTGCGAAGAAAGAAGTGCCAAAAGAAAGGATTGGAAGCAACATGTGAGAAATGAACGAGAGAAAGGAAAAATTAATGGTAGATGCTATAGAAGTGAGGGCTGAACGCATTACCCATGAGGTGAATGCTTAGAGACAGGACCAATATTATAACAATGAAGAAGCAAAAGATATGAGGAACAAAAGGCATAAGAAGTGAATAATCAATAACGACAGGATGCAAAGTAACAACTGAAGTAATGATGTGCGAGAATCTCGCATGACCAAGAGTAAGATGAGAATACGACTAAGAAAGAAAAGTGAAATGCAACAAGTGAAATAGAGTCGTGCGAATACTTCGCAAACAAATATCGACAAATAATGAAACATGAATGATTGAATGATTTAACAAATATAAATGCGCAAATGAATGGGACGAACCTTTATGGCGTACACCCTAGTTCGCGAATAACATTTCGTAAGAGGCAAATGTAAGACCTAAAGTGCGTCATATAAGGGGTATCTCTCGCCGTGGTTCGGGGGAAGGTTACACCGCTCCCGAAACCCGAACCATGAAAATTTGGGGCCCATGAAAGCCTATCCAGGGAGATACCTTGGATTCCCAACTATATATGTAGGTTATACCCTGGTTGGGCGACCGAGGGTCTCTTCCAAGGAGTCGAGTGGATGCACAAGGCGCCGAGGTACACGGTTGAGCGAGTGCCGGGATGGATGAACCTACCCTGGCCATTCTTGGCAAGTCTTGGCATGTCTTTGCACTCGCCCGAAGAAAACTCCACTTAGGGTGCAGTCTCGTAACCATAAACCATATAGGTATAAGGGATAAGAGGCTGCGAAAACAACTGGTTGTTGTTAAGACCCAGGATGGGAGGAGCTAGTCTTGTATGGCCGATGTTTCGCCTCCTTGAAGGGGCAAAGGGGAGATGATAAGGGCGGTGCTCTCCATTAGGGGGAGTGCCAAAACAGACGCAAATGTCATGAGGCTTTGTTTCCGCAAGGAGACTTAGGCTTGTCATATTTGTGCAATGATCCTGCAGAGGCAATAATACTAACGCGAGGGTAAGGCGAGATCAATGGGTCTTTGCACGAAAGTGTACGGACGTCCTGCGATTTCGTCGCAAGACGGCAATGTCATAGGACTTTATATTCGCAAGGATATCTAGGCCTGTCATATTGTTGCAACCAAAACATCCTGCAGAGGCAAAAATACTTGAAAAATGATAAGGCAAGATCAATGGGTCTTTACATACAAGTGTAAAGACGTCCTGCGATTTTGTCGCAATAAACGGTGGCAGGGGAGGACCTCTAATTAGGGAGGTCTAACTTGGAAGACCACACCAAATGATAAGGCAAGGTCAATGGGCCTTTACATGAGAGTGTAGAGGCGGCCTGCGACCTTGTCGCAGCAAAAAGAGATAGAATTCTCGATTCATAAAGATACCTGCGATCTCGTCGCGGCTATACAATTAATAACCAACAAAATACTTGATGACAACTAAAATCTTCCATATGAAGAAGAATACCAGAGGCAAGTATGGGAATGGAAAAGATGAAATATTGCTATTCATCTTCTGATGAAAGAATTATACATCGATAATGTTAATCAATTATATTACAAGGAAGAACTACCAAAAAAGGGGACCGAAGATTGAATTCAGAGGAGAAAAATCCAAGAAATACACTATAATAAGGATACGAAAATGCGGATACTACAAGCGAGAGAAAGAAAACGAAAAAAAGTTATTTCTTTGGCGATTCTTCTTCTTCGTCGATTCTTGATCGATTATTCTCATCGCCGTAATTTTCTTCTTCGCCGGCCTCGCTTATCGAAACGACGAGACAGTGCGATTCTCGGGAACCTCTTCAAGGAGCCGGGGATATGAATGCGAGAGGATATTGCGGTCCTTACAAACATACTCCATGCCTCTATTTAAAACGAACAAACATCATTGTTAAAATTCTCCACTTTGTCGTTAAAAATTGTTTCTTCTTGACTTGGAATATTTATTCTCGCGAAGGAAGAGATTCTTTGCGAAATGTTCTTTTTCGGTTTCGAGTTCTTCAATTCATTTGGAAAATTCCGTGAGTTGTTCTTTCTCGATTCAAGCTCTCTAATTCTAGCTCGAAGCCTCTTCTCGGATTCTGCAAATAAGTCACAACAAGTTAATAATTTACAAGCAATACTACGAAGTAAGAAGTGGTAAGGTGTAATAAATAACCTTCTCTATCGGATATCATATCTTTAATCAAGGAAGTATGCTCGGCGTGAAGACTAACATCAACACCTAGGTTATTCCTGGCATTATCTAAAACTTTCGCAGCCTGGCGGTAATTCATCGTCACTATTTATAACAAGGAGGGAACGTATTTGATCTTCTCGCTCACTAAGCAAGGAATGCGGCGAAGCAATTCATCCCGTTCAATTTGTAGTTCAAGGAGAGATTTTTGAAATGTTGCTAATGCTGTGCACCATTATTAGCAATGCGATCTTTATCATCTATGAGGTCACTAATTTTCTTCCTTAAAATTTTGATTTCTTTATTGGACTCGAGAAACATTCGTTTAAATTGGTTGGCAAAGCACTTAAACCAGATCTATGTTCAATTTCTAAAAGACGATATTTGACCGAAGGTCATTTAATGAAAGGGAGTTAATTTTGTTTGATGAACTACTTAAAGAGTTGTTGAGGTGAGCGAGAAGAAGGTTATTATCCATAGGTTCAGGAAATGTATGGAGAAGAATAGCCTCATCGGAGAGATTATATCGTCTGAAAGTAATAAGTTAGGTGGCAATACGCGACCAATAAAATAAAAATAATAAAAGAAGGCAAAATATTATACCATAAAGTTGTTGATTAGCGTTTTGAAGGGTGGATACCCTCTCCTTTTGGGAATCAAGTTCGGTATTTAACTTTTGAATTTTCTCGTCTTTATCGCGAGACGCAGTGACTTCAATTTCTAATTCTCGAATCCTCTTATTTAACTGAGAATTCTTCCTTTCAAGATTGCTACGTCTTCTCTCCAGATCTGAGGCAACTACAAAAGAAGACCTTCCAACCTATGAAAGAAGATAGAAAAAACTGTTAATGCATGTACAACAATATAAAGTCAATGGGGAGATATGATTGTATACATACCAAGGATCCAAGCGCATTCAAGAAATCAGGAGACATAGTTCTAGAGACTCCATTGAAAGAATCATTGCCCTCCAGTAGAGTGGCATTGCACACGTTTGCGAGAGTTCCGCAGAGAGAGGCTAGGGGAGCATCTCCCATTCCTTGGAAAGAATCAGAGAAGATACTAGACAAGCCGACCCATAGAAGAACCGATTAACGGGGTCCCTGTAGCGAGAGAGCGATTCGAATCATGGTCATCCTCATCAGAAGACTCAGAGTTTGAGTTAAGGCGAGAAGAAGATTGAATCTTTCGCTTTTTAGTTAGTGGAGCAGAAGATTTATTTTTGCGAGCGACCGTCTTGCCCTTACTTCTAGTCTTCGCAGCAACAACTTTTTCAACTTCAGCCTTCGCAAATGTGTAAAGTTGAGAAACAGAGGCAATAGTATTGTTTTTAAAAAAAAAAAAAAAAAAAAAAAAAAAAGTCGAAGTAAGGGGAAATGCTTCTTACTTCACTCATAAGCGATCGAAGCAATGTCAAAGTATCCTCCGACGGATCCCTTTTGTAGCTTCTTTTCAACCTGGTTATCTGAAAGATTTCACAAACTCAGCAATCGTAAAAAGAAAGTTGCGAAAGCAAAAATTTGGAGTAGGGAACATACTTCTTTTTCCTTCTCAGGCCATTTGAATTCCCAAGGATGATACGGCTGCGAGATTCGCGGGAAGAACGTCTTGGGCCCGCGATATAAGGACCATTTAAAATCAAGGGTACAACCCACCATTTCTCATCTTTGGAGTGGCGAGGAGTAGTATTATTACCGGGTGCCAATCAATATCCTGCATGAGCAGTTTATCCTCAGAGACATTATCCTTTTTCTTCAGGCGAATGCCCCAGCGAGATTTCGCATTCACCATAGTTATCACTGAGTAATTTTCAAAAAAGTTTTCCACAGTGTATTTCTCAAACTATTTCCAAGTCTGCGAATTTGGGATTTGACGAGTTAGAGTATAAAGATCCTTTACTCGCACCACGGTTCGCGAACTCAAGCATTAGGCGAATACAATCGCCACTTAATTGATAAATAGCCCTCGAGAATTTTTCATGGGCTAAGATTTCATAAAACAGAGGCAACTCTGGATCGTATAAGGGAATGGGAAGTCCCGCGAGAAGTTGACCTAGCGAGACTATAATCCTTTGATTATCACATTGATGATTAGAAAATAACTTTGTAGAAAGAATAGATGAAGGTTCTTGATCAGGAATGGTCGATAGAGTGAAGCCCTTCTCGAGCAATTTCTGGTTAACTTCATCAAAAGAAGTTTTGTATGCACGACTAAGGGCAGCCATTATCGTATATGGGAATGGATGAGAGGTTAAAGGTAAAGATCGATGCTAGAGATAGATGAAGAGAAGATTTGCAGTAGCAGGAGCGCAAATTGCGGAAGGAGAAAATCAAAGAAGTTGAGAGAAAAACTAAAGAACGAAAAGGAGAGGAAAAGAAAACTATATATAGGGAAAAAGATCCTCGAGAAAAACGAGGTCATTTAATGCGAGAAGGGACATGAAAGGTCAAGAATAAACGGTTGGAAGAGACGTGTCGAAAAATGGCTTTAATGGTTAAAAATTGTGTACGGAGCTGAAACAGATAAAGATAAGCAGTCGCAGCGAACAAAAAGCATCGCTCTCATGATATTCTTCCCTTCGCAAGAAGAGTATGAGGAGAGATAGGAGACGCAAAGCTTCGGAACATCGCAAAAGAATAGAGGCAAGTACGTACTTTTCAAGTCCAGTATTCTTTCGCTCGTTCCTTCATCCGCGAAGACCAAAGATTATTACAATAACAGATTTTTCCTTAAAAATCGCTCTTCAAGCAACATTCAAGGAAAAAGAGGCAAGATGTAGGACCATAATATCGCAACGTACAGGACTCGCGAAGTTAATAAACAACGATGTCGCGAGGCAGTCGCAGAGAGCTAAAATAAACGACGCAAAGAATAACGACAGGCGAGACATAAAGAAGACGTGAGATCTGGCGAGGGTTAAGAAGTGTCGCGAGATTGAATAGTTGTACATTTGGCGACACTTCGCGAGACATTCCGAAAATAAAGGATAGCTTATTTTGTCATCCACTATGTATTACCCTATATAAAGGGTCGAGTGAGTCCATTGTGAGGGAGGATCTTTTTAGAATTGTTAGGCAAGTCATTAGGAGAGAGAAAGTTTATTGATTAATTTCTTGTGTAGAACTCATGAAATTAATCAATAAACATTCTCAATTATGCAACTTTCAATGGACTAATTAATCGAAATATAGTGAGGGGTGTAGTGTGGGAAAACCTGCTACTACAAGTTCTAAGGGTTCTAATGATCTTTTACTCGATTGCGAAAACGAATTTCAAAGTGAATTTTTTTTAATCAATATGAGAGATTTTCATTGATTCCAAACCGAGATGTTGCTATTCCCATCAACGAAAGAATTGACCAACTTCAGATCCAGGCAATTTGAAAAAGGAAACAGAAAGTCAGCACGTAATCAATCTACGATTCTAA
Organism: Papaver armeniacum; assembly: GCA_023531295.1. Classification (NCBI taxonomy): domain Eukaryota; kingdom Viridiplantae; phylum Streptophyta; class Magnoliopsida; order Ranunculales; family Papaveraceae; genus Papaver; species Papaver armeniacum. Next base: position 131,445 of record JAJJWW010001697.1, read on the forward strand.
ATTTCATTTTTTGCGCCTTTTAAACCATATCTTTACGGCTTAGGGCTCTCATATTACACTATACTTTTGCTTTTTGTGTGCGATCGTTTTAACTTCAATCTCACTTAATATTTGAAACTGAGGCTGGCTTGGGCCAGCTATAACATCACTACCGTTTTTCTTTTCATTGAATTTGTCATTAGACTGCTTTGAGAAGTAGCAATAAGAACACCAACACTAGGGTGTGGTTTTTAATCATTGATTGCTTTTTCTTGTACTTGTTCAGTAAATCTGGTTTGGCAAGCTCGCTAGAGTGCGGCATTTTAAAGAACATCTTCATTAGGGTGTTGCATTGCTAAGTAGTTTTTTTCACAAAATGAAGATTCTGGCATGGAACACACAAGGGTGTGGCCAGAAAAACACACAACAACATTTGAAAACATTGCTCGAATTAGAAAAACCTGACATCTTATTTCTTTCTGAAACTAAATCAAAGAGATGTTTAGTGAGAAGAACTCTAAATTACTTCCCTAATACCCACATTGTTGATCCAGTGGGAATAGCTGGAGGTCTAGCAATTGGTTGGGTTGATGGTTTCCACTTTAAGATAGTGCAATGTAATCAAAACATGATAAATGTCATAGTAAAAAACAACTTCAACTCAAAAGAATGGCTTCTAACCTGTTTTTATGGTGCTCCTAAGCATGAGCATAAATTAGAAATTTTGAGTTACTTAGAAGAGATAGATTTAAGAGTTAACATTAGCCATATGCCCTGGTTAGTAATAGGAGATCTAAATTTTATTTTCAATAGTGAGGAAAAGGAAGGGGGTCTGCCATTTGAAAGAAAAAAAGTAGAACCGTTACTAAATCTAATAAATAGAATAGGTCTGGAAGATTTAGGATATAAAGGAAATATCTTCACTTGGAATAATAAAAGAAAAGGAGCAGCCAACATCAAACAAAGATTAGATAGAGGTTTAGCTAATGCTGAATGGAATTTGGAATTCCAAGGAGCAACTCTTGAAAATTTAGTAGCAATTGGGTCTGATCATGGTCCAATTTGCTTAACTATCAACTCTAACAACTCAAGTCATAAACACACATTCAAATTTTATGATACTTGGTTAAAGGAACCTACATGTCTAGAAGTTATTAACAAGTGCTGGAATTTGAGTGTGTCCTCCCCTGCTGTAGACTTACTTAACAACATCCCAAACCTAGGTAAAAACTTGACTGACTGGAAAAAAAATGTTTTTGGTAGAGAAAATAAAAAATTTACTAAAACAAATAGACTGCATTTCTGCTAAAACTTTAGACACTAATAATACCTTGCTCTTAAACAAAAAATTGCTAGAGCTAGAAACTTTGTATGATACTCAAGAAGAGATTGCTAAACAACAATCTAGAAACAATACCATTGCTTTAGGGGAAAGAAATACTAAATTTTTTCATGTAACTACTTTAAAAAGAAGAAAAAAAAATAATATAGACTGTATACAAGATAGAGACAACAAAGTAGTTTCTTGTAGGCAAGACATTGAAGGTGTTTTAACATCTTATTTCTCAGATCTTTTCACTGATTCCTCCACTTGAACTAGATCTTTGAAATTTTCAAGCATGTGCAACCTTGCATATCTCGAAGATGAAAATCGCTTCTTAATCGCTATTCCAAGTTCGAAAAAAAATGCGGGAAGTAGTTAAGAAACTAAAACATAATAAAGCTCCAGGACGGATGGTTTTCTGTGAGTTTTTTTTAAACATAATTGGGCATTAGTTGGACCACAGTTGATTTCAGTAGTTCAAGATTTCTTTAGGAATGGTATTCTTCACAAACATCCGACACCGTTTCTCTGTCTATCTGTTCATTAATAAGGACTTTGAACCCCGAAGCCCAACTCTGTGATTCAACTTCTGTTTCCGATTCCGGGCTTTCATCATATATATCCTCTAGGCCCATGTTGTACTTGACTGCACAAATTTCTTCTACATGACCCAGGCGCTTGAGATTGAGATAAAAACAAATGAACCTTCTCATTAGATTAGACAGTCCGCCAGTTTATCAGAGATTCTTTACAAAGATGTCTTTTGGCTCTGGCTTGAATAGCTTTGAGTTTAGGTGGACCTTTTTCGGAACATAATGATCATGTGATGAAAAGTTTGCAAGAAGAAAATTCTTCTTTTTATTTTTTCTTAGATTAATAAAATTCACAAAACCAAAATGCTTGGCAGACCATGAGAACTAACTCTCAAAATACGAACTCTCACATACACTGTTTCCCAAATAAAACCATAACTTATTTTTTTGGGTGTTCGCTTTAATCCATGTTCAATGGTTCTAAAATTTAAGCCTCTTGGGTGAATAAAGGGGTGAGGTAGAAGCACAAATAGTTGCTCTTTCGTTATAACATTTGAGCCAAAATAGTTGTACGAGTGACGGGGAGTGAGGTAGAAGCAAAACAATGCGAGCCGCAATAAAACTTTGTCTTAGACACTTCTATTTAGCAAATAGAATGACAACGAATTTTTCAAAGAGGCTAGAGCAATACAAAAAAAATTATCAACGCAAGTTTATTGTTTATGATTCAAGCTGCATACAAGCTGGACAGTCTTGGCGCCTTCTTTGTCTTTTCAATGGAGAACTCCGACATTGCACTTTCATGGCTATTTCTGCAATTTGGCATGTTCGAGTTTTCACAGAAGTTCATGCCTTATAATCTCGACCATAAGATAATTTATTCAATAAAACACCGGTTACTTAATCTAATTATAATATTTTTGTTTCATTGCGTCGAAACTAAAGACACATGAGATAAAACTATGAACCGAACTATAAACTTAAGACGGAAGAAACATGAATTAAATTGTATTTTAACTTAACTTTTACAAACGAGATACAAGAAGTTTATATACACAAACTTCCTTGAACAGCAAGGAAGGTATGTTCCTAACTAAGATTGATTTCCTAAAATACAATTGCTTGAGAAACAGGATACCGTGTGTTATTTTACACACGTATCATATCTTGAGTTAACACCCTCCCGCAAGCGTAACGGGTTATCCTGAACCGTTAGCTTGAACCTTAAAAGAGAAAACCGATCTTTAGAGAGTGGTTTAGTAAAAATATCCGCAATTTGATCTTTAGAGGATATAAAACGGACATCAAGAAGCTTGGAAGCTACTTGATCACGAACAAAGTGATAATCAATTTCTATATGTTTCGTCCGAGCATGAAATATAGGATTAACTGTGAGATAGGTTGCACCAAGATTGTCACACCATAATATTGGAGGAGAGCGTGTAGATATACGAAGCTCGGAAATAAGTGACTGAATCCACATAATTTCGGCAGTAGCAATGGCAAGTCCCCGATACTCAGCTTCGGTACTAGAACGAGAAACTGTTTTTTGTTTACGAGCACTCCAAGAAATAATGTTACCACCTAAATAGACACAATGTCCACTTGTAGAACGACGATCATCAAGAGAACCAGCCCAATCAGAATCAGTATATGCACTGAAAGATAGTTGTAAAGAAGGAGATGGCTTAAGGAGTATACCAAACGTACTCGTATACTTGAGATAACGAAGAATACGCTTGACTAATACCCAGTGAAACTCTGTAGGAGCATGCATAAATTGACAAACTTTATTGACAGCAAACACAAGGTCTGGACGAGTAAATGTTAAATATTGCAAAGCTCTAACAATGCTACGATATTCAGTAGCATCCGTTAATAAAGTACTACGATCATAAGAAATATCACCAGAAGTGCTCAGCGGAGTAGTAATTGGTTTGACTCCATCCATTTTGGCTCGAATAAGAAGATCATGAGCATAACGTTGCTGAGAAAGAAATAACCCCGAAGAAGTACGAATTGCCTTAATTTCAAGAAAATAAGATAATTGACCAAGATCTTTAATTGCAAATTCTTGTTGTAAACGAGTGAGAATAGAAGTAATACCTGTAGTACTAGAGCCAGTGATGATGATATCATCCACATAGACCAACAAATAGATAACGCCATGAGTCCCATTATAAAGAAGCAAGGACGAATCACACTTGGAAGTAACAAACCCAATTTGCAACAAAAAGTTGCTAAGTCTGTGGTACCATGCACGAGGAGCCTGTTTAAGTCCATAAAGAGAACAATGTAACTTGCAAACATGTGTAGGAAAACGAGAATCAACATAACCTGGAGGTTGTTTCATGTACACTTCTTCTTGAAGTTCTCCATGTAGGAAAGCATTCTGCACATCAAGTTGATGAATGGGCCAATTGGAAGACAAAGCCAATGTAAGAATAATGCGTATAGTACACGGTTTGACAACCGGACTAAACGTTTCAGAGTAATCAACCCCCTCTTATTGATTGTATCCTTTGGCAACCAGGCGAGATTTACGACGCGCAATTTTACCATCAGGATTACGTTTGATTCGAAAAACCCACTTACAACCAATAACATTCATAGAAGGATGATATGGAACTAATGACCAAGTACCATTTCGGAGTAATGCATTGACCTCGTCTTCGGATGATGTACGCCATTCGGGATCCTTATGAGCTTGAGAAATACAAGTAGGTTCAAGAGTTGAATCACATATGAGAGCATATCTTGAATTTGGTTTAAAAATACCATCTCTAGCCCTTGTAATCATTGGGTGTGTGGTAGGAGAAGGTACTGTTGGAGGTATGGACGCATTAGTAGAGGTAGACGTCGTAACTATGTCTGGTGCAGAGACCAAAGAAGATGTCGGCAACTGTAGCTGACGATTAGAAGAATCATGGACAGGTGGCGTCGAATTAGCAGCATCAGGTGCTGTCGGCGGCTGTAGCTGATGATTATCAGAGATTGATGGCGGCGAAAGAGGGACAAGAGAAGACACTGTCGGCAATGATTGGCAATGAGTAAATGCTATCGGTTGATGAGAAACAGGTGCTGGCGGCTGATGATTGAGAACAGGTGTTGTCGGCTGGGAAATAACAGCAGGTGTTGTCGGATGATGAGGAATAACAGCAGGTGTTGACGGCTCATGATCAACAAATACTGATGACGGCGCAGCATTATGAATAACATACAAGGATGGAGTTACCTGTGAAGAAGTCGATGCCGGCAAAGGTGATGAAGCGGATGCAAAGGGAAAGGTAGTCTCATCAAAAACAACATGTCGACTGATGTATATTCGACCCGTAGGAATATGAAGACACTTATAACCCTTATGGGATGGACTATAGCCAATAAAAACACAAGGAGAAGACAAAGCATCCATTTTATGCGACCTATACGGACGCAAGTGAGGATAACATAGACAACCAAATACATGAAGAGAAGTGTAATCAGGCGGAATACCAAAAAGAGCTTCATATGGAGAAGAATTATTAACGGAAGTCGAAGGGACATGATTCATCAAATAACAAGCAGTGTAAAAAGAATCATACCAATATGAGGACGGCACAGAGGCCATATTGAGGATAGTAAGACCAGTTTCACGAATATGACGATGACGACGTTCAACCAAACCATTTTGTTCAGAAGTATGTGGACATGAAAAACGATGAAAAATAAGTTCTTGGAGGTGTGGAGTGAGTTTGTGATACTCAGCAGCATTATCAAATTGAAATATTTTTATCTTTCGATTAAAAAGATTTTCAACATGTTTTTGGAACAAAAAGAATATAGAGAAAACATCAGACTTTTGAGACATAGGAAACATCCAAGTAAAACGACTATACGCATCAATAAATATGACATAATATTTATATCCTTCATTAGATAAAATATGAGAGGGTCCCCATACATCGGAGAGAATTAAATCTAATGGATTCAAATAAACTGTTATCTTTGGATTGAAAAGGTAATTTATGATTTGCTATGCTCATGACAAAAAGAACAAAAACTAATAGTTTGGTTTGAAACTGGAAGAGAAAACTGAGAAATAACTTTGCGAACTGCGCGCATCATTGGATGACCCATTCTAGCATGCCAGGCTTGTAAACTAGCACGTTCTCCTATGCAAGCCTGGGGAGTTTGAGATGAAACATCAAGTTGATAGAGACCACCCTTCTTAATGCCGCGAAGAAGAACCTTCCCAGTACATCGATCCTTCACAAGACAAAAATTTGGATGAAATTCAAATAAGACATTGTTATCAGTGGTGAAACGAGAAACAGATAAGAGATTATGAGAGATTTTGGGTGCAAAGAGAACATTACGAAGCTGTAACTTACGGTCGGGAGTCCCTAAAATAGAGGAACCAACATTAGAAATTGGTATAGAAGAACCATTACCCATCTGAATTTGATCAGGACCAGTGTACTCAGTAGGAAATTGAAGACGAGAAAAATCATTGGTGATGTGATCTGTAGCACCACTGTCAGGCGTCCAAGAAGGTGAAGGTAGAAGACCAGGTCCATAAGCAGCATAAGCCCAAGGTGAAGAGGATGGTGGTTGACGCCTAGGTGGTCGAAAATTCTTGTCATAACAGTTCCAGCAGTCCTGGGCCTCACAATTTTGACGCCCACAAAGTTGACAGCGAACAGATGAAGAATCAGAGATCATAGGCCCACGTTGATTGTCAAGCGGAGGAGAACCACGTTGATTATTAAACCGAACAGGCTGAGACGAAACAAGCCCATGTTGATTCCGATTTCTTTGGTTACCAGTAGGACGAGATGAAGAGAACTGAGAGGTGGACGGTGCAGAAGATACAGTTGGTGAAGAAAAGCGATATGAGGATTGTCGATTCTGGGCAGCAAGATTAGCAACTGGCTGAGAGTTGGACAGCTTTGTCTGTTGATCAATACGCAGTTCAAACGTCAGGAGGAAGGTGATAAAATCTTCTACAGACAGCGAACTCATCGTGGTGGTTAATGATGTTACAATAGCATCATAGGTACTGTCCAAGCCAGCTAAGAGACAGTGGCGAAACTCCTTGTCTGTGACAATGGTATTTGCTGCTGCTAGACTATCCACAAGATCCCGAGCACGATCTATGTACTGACGCATAGTTTGAGAGCCTTTTCGTAATGCTCGTAGCTCACAGTGAAGATGATGAACTTGAGAATTAGACTTGGAGCCATAAAGAGATTCCAGAGACGACCAGATATTTTTAGAAGTCGTCAATCGATGTACATGACGAAAAACAGCTGTGGTAAGGGAAGAAAATAGCCATCTAACTAAGAGTTTATCCTGTTTTCTCCAAGAAAGACAGGCAGGGTTTGATAGATCAGCAGCAAGAGTCGGTGTAGGGCATGGAGTTTCACCAGTAACATGACCATCCAAGTCATGTCCTTGAAGATAAGGGATAATTGAGCACGCCATAAGGAGTAATTTGTTTCATCTAGCTTCACAATGATCATGTGATGTGGTTGAGAAAATTGAAAAGAAGACATCATAGAAGATTGCACTGAAGACATGGTAGAGGTAGCAACAGCAGAGACGGTAGAAGAGACACTAGAAGAGATTGTAGAGGAGATGGTTGATAATTCTGTAGACATGACTGAATAAGATCGACTAACCTAATGATACCAAGATAAAACTATGAACTGAACTATAAACTTAAGACAGAAGAAACATGAATTGAATTGTATTTTAACTTAACTTTTACAAACGAGATACAAGAAGTTTATATACACAAACTTCCTTGAACAACAAGGAAGGTATGTTTCCTAACTAAGATTGATTTCCTAAAATACAATTGCTCGAGAAACAGGATACCGTGTGTTATTTTACACACGTATCATATCTTGAGTTAACACACGCTCTCTTAAAACTTCATGAGTACGCATACAATTGTGTAAAAAGTTGACATGGTCACGGTATATTTATGGATTTGATTATGGATTTAAAGACACACGATGTTGTATTTCATGGGAATTCACGGGGTTCATATACACTTGATCATATATATGGAATTTACACACACTCTATATATATGTGTGTGCCATTATGAATTTATTTTAATTTTAACTTATTCTGTGTTTGATGAATTTCATGTGAAAATATCCAAAACAAGGTAATTAAATTACCAAGGAAAATCACCATTCGAAATCCATTTTGGCTTCATAAGATACCAACAAAATGACATTATAGTCGGTGGAGGAATTTATTACTAACCAAGCGGTTGGACGGGACTCTTTTACCAAGTTATATGATGTATCACAATTTCGATGGCGCTTTTGCTAATGAATTAAAATCACATAATAATTGGATAGATCAAAATATTCAAGGATATTCAAAGATATATTGAAGAATAAAGATATATAACTTATGTTTGATTCGTTGTATTTGTATTTAAAATTAATTTAAGAATATGTTCTTAAGCCAAAAATAAACCCGTGCGTAACACGGGTGACAAACTAGCTAGTATAAAGAAAAGAGGTAATTGTTTGGTGAAGCCTTTTTACATGACAATAATACCCCCATTAACTAAGCTTTTAGTTAATATATTTATAGGAATGCCATTGTTTTAAAAATAGATCAAAAAATTAAAACTTAGATATTTTTAAAAATACACATCGGATTTTTGCAAAATTAATATATTTGGAAAGCTCTTTAAATTATCTACGTAATGAGGATAAACAAGGATATTAATTAATATATTCGGCTCCTTTGGCTAGGTTACCCATGAGGCTCGCTGGTAGGCTAACACAACAACCTGTTCAATTAATGTAGTAGTATGTCGTTGGAGCTTAGCTTATTAGGCTTCTAACTAGTTTCATGTAATAATCGTTATTTAATTAATTATTAGTATCTAATAAAGAAAGAAAAAACTTGACTCAAACCCAAGCCCAAACCCGACGACAATTAATCCACGCCCATTGCCCGCCAAATAGTCGAGTTCTCAGCAGCGGGCTCGGACTTTACCCGCCCATATTTACACCCCTACTTATCATCTCATCCCCTCTCTTTCTCGATTAGCGGACTTCTAAATCGACGTTATCCCTGTGTCTGTAACCCTAGCGTTCCATATGTTCTTCGTTGCTTCATTTATATTCTATTAAATTAATTATTAATTCCGTGAGCGAAGAATTTCTCTCTTGGTTCGGTATGTATCCTCCTCCACTCTTATTTTCTGATTCAGATTTTCGCTTATTAGATCTTTGCTCGAAGTTGAAAACCTATATTTTGCTGGTTCGATTTTTCTACAGATGGGTGTTAGGATACCAAAACCGATTAGGAATCTTAGTTATTTTAGGAATGAGTTTGTGTTTCCTGATTTGCTATTTGCTTAGGATTCAAGTTGGGTTCTCTATATATATTCATAGTTTGTTTTAGGGTTTATTCATTCAAATCAGTCAGTATATTCAAAGGATTTCTATCTATCGTTTTTCTACCGTTTGGTGTCGAATCCTAACAATGGGAGAGGAAGCTCTTAAAAATGGTACTGTATCTAGAATTGCGAAAGTGCACCATAAGCGAATGGCCAGCTGCCAAAGAAGCAACAACAAGTATGAGGTGATGAGGGTGAAGCAGAAGAAAAACAAGAGGAGGATGAGGAGGAAGAAGACGACGACGAAGACAAAGAGGAGACGGATTAGTGTGGATAATAATCCACAGCACCCTGTCAGTAGTTTAACTGTTGCTGATGATGCGGTGGGGAGACGGATTACTGTGGATAATAATCCACAGCACCCTGTCAGTAGTTTAACTGTTGCTGATGATGCGGTGGGGAGATGGATTAGTGTGGATAATAATCCACAGCACCCTGTCAGTAGTTTAACTGTTGCTGATGATGCGGTTTGTAGCTTGATTGCTGGTGATGATGTGGTGGTTTGTCAGATATTGAGCAGACTCCCAGTAATATCACTTATGAGGTTCAAGTGCGTCTGTAAGCGTTGGAAATCAATTATTGAAGAAGATTCACACTTCATCAATTTACACCTTGGCCATTCGGAAAAACGCCCGAGCCTCTTTATACTCCTTCAAAAGAATGCTGAGTTTATAAAAAGATATCACGAGTCTTTCTTGTCAGCTGATTTGCACTTCACTGGTAGAGCTGCCAATATTCACACCGTAAGCAAACCACTTTCATTCTCTTACCGGAAAGTTTTGGGACCTATTGCCGGTTTGATCTGTTTCGTTGACGTTTTTGCGGTTCGAGTATACAATGTCAGCACCAGAGAAGTAACACCATGGATCATTTCACCAGTATTTGCGAAATTAGAAAAAGAGAATGGCATGGTAAACGCTTTTAATCCTCGTCCAATATGTAACTTTGGTTTCGATCAGACAACCAAGAAGCATAAGGTTATATTTATATGGTGTGAAGGAAAATTCCAAAAGTTTCCAGTTTGTGAGGTCTTGACTGTAGGGGACAATACATGGAGAGAAATTGATGAGTTACCGCCGTATTTACATATCGGAGCTACCTCTGTTTCTGCAAATGGTTCCATATATTGGAATTTACTTCGCCATTTACGTCGGAGGTGGCATTGGCATCAAACCTAAGTTAGAGTGCTCTGATAGTGAAGACATGAAGTTGTTTGATGATGAAGATACTGATTGGATAATGGCATTTGATATTGGAAGTGAGAAGTTTAGGATGATCCTAACCCCCAAGACCAGAGATCCAAGTATGATGAATCCTTCAACGAGTTCTCACTCTCAGTAGTGGATGGGTGTCTAGCCATAATAAGCCAAACGGCTCAAAAACTCAGAATGTGGATATTTCGTGATCATAATAAAGAGAATGGAACTACTATTACCAGTAGTGAAAAAAATTGGACCCGATTTTCTATCGAATTGCCTTCTGAATGGACTAGACTTCGTCGGTCAGTTATTTATGTTCATTCTGTTTCTGGAACAGGCCAGATAATCTTGGAAACTTATAGAGACAGTAAGAATCGTGGCAAAAGGGATGTAAAGGCTGCCAATTTTTATTTATACAATCAAGAAAGGAAGACAAGGAATTTGGAAATCAAGGGGATATCCTCTATCCCAGAAGATTACAGAGCTGAATGTTCAACTTTCGTCGAAAGTCTTTTGCCTGTGCGGAAGAAGCTGTAGCAGCAGTGGGCCGAACCTTCAAAAATAGGTGAATCAACTTTCTGTTTTGATAATGGATATGTTTGCTCTGTCTAATGCATGATCAAATTAGTCTCACATGTGCTCTTTTTGTCAGTAGAAACACCAAAATTATCCTTGTTTATATTGATAACTAGGTCATGCCATGTCATTAGACAGATAGTTAGTGTACGGGTTAGACAGAAATTTGTACATGAGTCGAGAAGCAAATATAATTAGACTGTATATCTGTATCATGTGCAACTTTAAATTTTGTGGACATCCCAAGGTGCTTTAAAATCTTTGAAGTTTGACCACATTTTTGAAGGCTTTTAACAATTTGAGCACCTTGTAGAAGCCTGATCAAGGAGAGTTTTAGTAAGATATATTGCCTTCTCTTTCATCCAATACAAAAGTATTCTAATTTTTTCTTTCTTCCTAATAAAACTTTTTTCACTGTCTTGGTTTAGGTGTTTAGGAGAGAAAGAAGGAAATGCGTATGAAGTGTTGTTCATTTTATCTGGATATGACATGCTAATTGTTTGACCTGTGTATGGTGTTCTTCTCGGTATGGAGTGTCTATGTGACTTTCACTGAGAATACTCAAAGTTGCAAGATACTTTGTCCTAGTTACGCGCTATGGCACTAGGTTTTTCAGGGTAGAATATGTGATGCTATACAAAATGAAAACAAGATTATTACTCATTCGACTTCTGGAAGTTTGGTCTCAGAGTATCTAAAATTGATGATGCCAGAACTAGGATCCTTTGTTATTCTTTGCTTTAATGGGTGCTAGTTTCTTAGTAAAGATTTCGTTGCACCTTTCTTTTGGTATGTACTAATATGCATTCACATAGACAACTTTCCTTATTATTCAGGATTAAAACCATTGTTGTTATGATTTAGAGACATGCTTATAAGATTTGGAATTGGAGGAAACAACGAAATCCATTTTTGCAAAAAATAATAATTAGGACCATATTTTGAATATAGTTTTTAAGACACTTATTTTCTCTTGTAGAAAGGACTACATAACGAATCCAAGTATGCACATCTGGTTGTGCATACCTCTGGTTTTGGCGTGGGCACCAAGATGTGCGTAGTGTATATCATTCACAAATTTGGGTATATGCACTCTGAAATTTGCATAGTAAATATGATTGCTGTACCTCTTTCCTTGAGAAAAATTATGCATTCATAAACTATGGGTTAGGTTATTATGGCTCTGTAGGCTAATTTTCAGATTTCATGGTTACTCCATAATGATGCCCAACCTGGCCCGTTTTATGCCCCTACTAAGCTCATAATTAGTTGTATCCCAAGTTTATGCCTGGAATATTAGACAACCCAATCGAGTTTATGATTACTACCCAGAGAACACCTGAATAATCCAACGGCCAGAATCGGAAAACATGGTACTAAGAAAGAATTCTGAAAGATTATGGTTAGGAATGGTGGCAGTATGTTTATTTCTAGGTCAGCAAGCCATTTCTAAGAAATATACTAGGTCAGCAAGCCATACAGCAGCTTGGAGCCTTGAAAGACTTGTGTGTTGTTCATATAGAAGGGGCTTCATGGAGGTATAGGCTCATTTGCAACCAAATCTATGGTTGACATTTTACAGAGTTTTTTCTACGATACAATGGATCATTCTCCTTGGAGTTCAATTTGGTTTGAGTTTTCAGAATGGAATGTTTATGGGATTTTTAATTCACATTTAATAGAAAATCTCCGCCGGAAAAGAACTTAGGAATTTCATGCCGAGTGCACATCTCCTCAAAGAAACCCTGAATAGAACCTTTACAGGAAAGATATGTGGTATCTTAGATGTACTGAAACTCTTTTAGAGACCAATAGCGCATTTGGATATCAAAAGCAGAAGTCAGAAGCAAAACATATTTCTTCACAAAAATGTAACTTTTTGGTTTCTAGAATTCATTCTGAAATTGTGTACCCAAACTAATTTCTAATTATTTTGCTTTCAGAATTTGAAAAGTAACTTGTGGGTGTGTATCCAAACAGCCTAGAAGTCTACTCAAATTCTACTTTTGTGATGAGTTAACTTATAATATTAATCGGCGAATATCTTAATATATATATTTTTTATATTATTGTCATCACTAAATGGAGCATTTGTCGGTATGTATTGATTGTGACTCATCCGGAGGGAGCCACCCTTAGCATTTGTCAGTATGTATTGATTGTGACTCATCTTTTCATTTCTAACATACTATAACCGCAATTGGCTTAACTGCCTGTGATCATGCAGGTTATTTCAAAGGAAGCCGGGGCAGGAACTTGCATGCTATCAACCAGCTAAAGTCGAGCTCTGTTGGAGGCAGTGATTTGGAGTTCAGAAAAGTCGGTCGGGCTAGGGTGGGAATGGGCCGCATACCTTCCTATATGTTTGACACCTAGCATTTCACAACAAATTGCATTTGTTTGACTAAATTAACAGCTTTTAAATACTTTCCATCAATGACGTGTTGCCCTCTATTAAAAATTCATACTCCTAAACTTCCGGTCAATTTTGAAGTTCTTGTTTCCCTTATTATTTTTTTTCTCGATTATTGTTGGACAGAAAATAGAAGAGATTCATTTTCGACATTGCTCTCCATGTATTGCTCTACATATGTATCTTCTAATGAGAAAGTTGTTCAACTTCCCATTGATTATCTGGTGTGGTACAACAGTTCTGTGTGTCAACTGTTCCAGTTGATACACAACGACTGTATCAACTGTATCAACTATGCCAGTTGATACAAAGACCTCTGTTTTAGTTTACTTCTTTTTTAAGTCTTTACTTTCCTAACTTAGTTTTCCTTACCTTTTTCTATTGGTTTATGTAAGCATGTATAAAGCCTAAGCCCATGGTTTTTAAAAGCGTACGCTTCGCTTCAAAAATAAGGATTTCGCTCCGAGTCACTCCACTGCAGCGCATCTGTCAAGAAGCGTAATTTATTCCATTAGTAGATGCGCTTCACTTTTCCCGCCAAAATGTTTAAATTTTTTTTTAAAGAAAAAAAGGGTTTTCTGAGGTTTCCATTAGTAGATGCGCTTCACTTTTCCCGCCAAAATGTTTTAAAAAAATTTAAAGAAAAAAAGGGTTTTCTGAGGGCATTCGAATTCGAACCTCAAACATCTAAATTCCACTAGTGCACAATAAACCACCATACCAAGCTTCTGATTTTGATAACATTTGGACATATATTTAATTTATATAAATTCTATCTTCCTAAATTTTATAATTATCATCAATGTTCAATGTTATCTATAATAAAGCATCCGCTTCAAACACTAACCATGAAGCGACGCTTCACGCTTCAACATACACATCGCTTCTTAAAAATGAAAAACGCTTCACGCTTTAAAAACCTCTAAGCCTTCTTGTTTTGAGAACATATTTTTTTATTAATCAATCAACATTATTATCCTGTTTATCAATTTTCTCAAATCTCTTATCCTCAATCATTGATTTCATCTTATTCGTAGCTCTTTCGTCTTTTCGTGTCACTTGCAATCTCCATGTTGCATTCTTCTATTCAAGTTCTACATTAGTTGGTATCACAACTAAATATTTTAGATTCCTATCTAAAATACGATCCTTAAACCGCTCCCGCAATTCAAACCCTAAAATTCTTTTCTCAACAACCTTTAGTTTTATTTTTCAGAAAATTCAATGGTAGATAAATCACAACAAAGCTTAAAACAGAATTTGAAACAAGCATCAAATCTCTCTCAGAAAAATTCGAGAAGAAGCTTGGAGCACATGAAGAACACATGACCATGTTAGCAAAACATGTAGGTATGGAAGATAAAGACATGCCAGGCTTAAGAGAAAAGGAAGAAGATGAAACAAAGAAAGTTAAACATTCTTTCTTTCAGAAGACTGATATTCCCGACAAAATTTTACGTGAACTTAAACAAAAGAAGCAGTTCGAAATCCTTCTAGACAATCCAAGTAAAAAACTTATAGTTTTGAATCTCGACAGTGATGATGATGATGAGTTAGAAAAAGAGCAAGAGAAAAGGTGGATCGAGGATAGAAAGGTTGAAGTCTGGTCAGAATCCTTATGGAACTCTACCAGAGTACAAGTTGAAAGCTGATATTCCTAACTTGTATGGTGGTTTACAGATTGATGAATTGATGGATTGGTTTTATGAAGTAGAAGCGTTTTTCAAATTCGTGGAGGTACCTGACCATTTTAAGGTGAAACTTGTTGCATATAAACTCTAAGGAGGAGCAGCAGCTTGGTGGGAGAAACTCTGTGAAGATCTATAACCAAATATGATAAGCCCCTTATACGTACCTGGGAAAGAATGAGAAATTTAATTAGGGATAAGTTTTTACCTAGAGATTTTAGACAATAACTGTTTATCAAACTTCAGAATTGTCGACAAGGAGCTAGACTTGTTGAAGAATGTGTTGCTGAATTTTACGGTCTTATTGCACGTAATCAATTGAATTAGACTGAGGAACAATTAGTTGCACATTTCATAGAAGGTTTAAATATACTTATCCAACAAGGAATGACTCAATCCGTATACATGATGGTTGAGGCTATTCAACAAGCTATTAAGATTCGAGAGACGCCTGCTTAATACTTTGACCATGCACAACCACAACAAAATCATTATCAAAGCTATAATAGAGATACAAAACAATTTAACTCTTATTCTGATAACCAAGATGGTTCTTATTATGCTCAAGAAGGGAGTTATAATCAACCCGTTCAACAACCACCAACAACCAACTTTTCATACAACCAAACACCACCTCCTACAGAAAATTCACAATTTATTGATATACCACCTGCAAAACCATCTCAAGCTACCAACCGTAGAGATATTACTCCAAACACTCGTGGTAATAAGTATAAACAACAGTTTCCTCCCTTACCCAAACCTCCTAATCCTTATTCCAAGTTTAGAGGAGAAAAGTGCAATATGTGTAATCAAACTGGTCATACTTCTAGTGATTGCCGTAAATTTGATGCCTATATTAATGAAACTCAAGAGGAAGACGTGTTAGAGAATGATGGTCAGAGTTACGAATATGAGCATGAGTCTTATGAAGCAGATTTCCTTGGTGTAATACGTCTTATGTTGATTACTGATCCATGTCTTTCACAGAGACATAGTATTTCCAGGTCTCAGTGTGTTATTGAAGGAAAGTATTATAGCATGATCACTGACAATGGAAGTACGGAGAATTATTTTGCTGCCAATTTAGTCGAGAAGCTGGGATTACCAGTTCCACTTTATCCAAATCCCTAATCTCTGGGTTGTATAAACAACTCTTCTACTCAAAAGATAACTCATCAGTGTTTAGTAAAATTTTAATTCCCTGGATATGAAAATTATGCTCTTTGTGGCGTGATTAACATGAATGTTGCAAGTATACTTTTGGGTAGACCATGGCAGTATGACATTTGTGTATGCTATGAAAATACATACACTTTTGTTCACGATGGTTTCAAAAAGGTGATGTGGCCTCTTCAGTCTTCTAATTAAGTCAGAGAGCATTCAGATCAGAAAACAAGTGCCTTAGTTGCTACCATTGCTCGGTCTTTATAACAAACTCCTTCTCAGAGTTCTCATGAAGCTACTAAACCTATGATAGAAATTCCTGACATACAAGACTTATTATCTTCTTATAGTGAGTTATTTCCCGTTGAATTACCTACTACTTTACCGCCATTGAGGAATTTACAACATCAAATATATTTTATTCTAGGAACTTTTCTTCCTAATCAAGCTCACTATAGATTAAGTCCAAAAGAACATGAGATATTACAAGGACAATTTGATGACCTTTTACAAAAAGGATTAATTAGACTAAGTAAAAGCCCTTGTGCTAGCCCAACCTTTTTAGTAGACAAGAAAGATGGTGGACATCGTATGTGTATGGGTTGTAGAACGTTGAATAGAATAACAATACTATATAGATTTCCGATACCTAGACTATAACGCCCCAACCTAATCACCTGCTTAGCTATAAAGATTACAACCTAATTGAAGCATCAAATCTAGATTAATGATCTTAAAAATTTCAAATTTCATAAGTTAATCCCAAAAGCAAACCCATACACTCTGATATTATATAGTTGAAGATCTCTCGAGTGATATGAATATAATAATGTGTTGTTTTACAGATTAACAAAAAAATATACATATACAAAAGCTACGCAACATCTCTGATACGATAAAAGCTTTAAGCTACGAAACAGATTATCTTCGAGCGCACCTTTTCTTCCGATTTGGCGAAGTGGGAACGAGTGAGCACATCATCCCAAAGGGTGCCCAATGAAAACAAATAAAATTCCAAGTAATCACTAATATGCTTCACAGTTCTAAAGAATGGTAACAAAACATGTCATCGTGCATAATATGCATAAGAATGATTTCCCCAAATACCTCGATATAATATTTCCTCATCTGGGTCTTAACGACATAAATTAGGTTATAAAATAAAAAGTAATACTATTTCGCTTTACGCGCTAGATAGCTAATATATGCACTTCCCGTGCTATGTATTGCCTCATCTGGGCTATAAGACTTAGCAAGAAGCTGTGAGGAGACCACAGTCACTCCTCGCGGGAATTTCACTCAAACACACATCAAATTATTCACTCAAACAATCAAAGCAAGCATCGTAATATATCATTCATGAAAGAATGTTATTCTAATTCCACTTCCTCGGGTATTGCATACCATAATAACAATATCCGTGAAAGACCACCACCTAGGATGAATCTACAAAAGTGAAACTAGAACAACTACAATATGTCACTCGAGACCTCGCCAAACTCATTGGAGAAAGCGAGCGAGAATAACTCCAGGACTCTAATAATAGCCCATCCACACGAGTGCCCATAAAAACCATGATTCAAGAATCTACCATCATAAGTCCCAGGGTTTTGCAATCAAGCGTAATATGCAAACGAATGGATTCTCACAAGAAATTGTAAAAGGTAATATTCCCATATATAACGATATTGCCTCATCTGGGCTATAATAAGCATAAAAATAGATATAACATTTGGAGAATCCTCACAATGCATATTACACAACATACCCAATCAATTACGCACAAATATGCTCATAAGAAGTAATGACACATCATGCTCGCATAATAAAAGAAACTTAATGATTACAAGAAGGTTACAGAGTTCCCACGAATTGATGACAAGCCATGCCTACCTTGAGATCTACAATCCACTGGTTCATCCTTTGTATCGATCGTTGTTAATAAAGACTAACTGTTAATCACACAATCACTCTAAGAGTTAGCCAAAAGGCTCACACAAGATTCATAACATACTCTCATACAAGTCTCTAGTTATAGGTTAAGTGAACTATCTAATAGTTCTAAGTTTATTTATGGTTATACACCTTTTAATTATCCATCTTTAGCATATCTAAAGTTTACTAATCCAATTAGATTGATTCTACAGTCCATTAGCTATGTCTTATGAATATCTAAGACTTTGTAGAAGGGACCAAAGGTCGTTTCGGACCATAAAGGGTCCAATTTATCAAAATAGGAATACTAATCCTAAGCCCAAAGTCCATTAAACTCAGCCCATTAACACAAGTCCAAGTCCATTCGGTCAATTAATAGTCTCTAACAGTCAAAAGGGTCAACTAACAGTCAACGTAGGTCAAGTCCAGGGTCAAAGTCAAAGGTCAACTGGTCAAGTCTGGTTTTGGCTCAGAGCCGATTCGAGTCGAACCGATTCAACTCGGTCAGATATCTGAGTCGGGCGGTCGAGACAATCGACTAGGATGACTAATAGGCCAAATGCCTAAGCCAAACTTCTAATGCATAAACATGATGCAACACAAACATACCAAGAACAAAAGATGTATTTCTAACTATACACAGTTATATAAGCTACATCTAACTTCCAACTTCATATCAACTAAGATGTCAACAATAACATCATTAGCTTCATTTTTCTCAATGATTCATGCCTCTCCATTTCAGTTCATTTCCTTTCACCTTGCCATTCCCAATACTAGCAATAATGACACCAGGCTTCACTTCAAAAATTCATTCAACGCGCCATAATAGCTTAATCCTTCATCCTGCAGATTCGACATCCTCATCTCAGCCACAATTTAATCTCGACTTAGATACCTTGACTTGACCATACAAATCATTTAAACCACTAACCATGATATCAAATTTATCTTGCTCACCCTTCTTCGTATTATCTAGTAAGCGCGCCTTCTTGACTCGACTACAAACTGTAGCTCCATTAGTGTCTTCCATAAACTCATCACCAACTCGACTCTTCCCTGCACATAACAAACTATATGCACCTCCACCGGATCAACAACAATTCCATTACCACACGATTTCAATACAACCACCAACTCTGTAGTTCATGAACATCTTTCAATTTCTCATTCTTTATGATTCACAACCTCGAGTTAAGACCACCTGCATCAACACAAAAACCTAACATCCATTTAATTCTTCAAGTCATTTAAACTTCACCATATTCCCACCAGCTGCAACTTCAGTTCATCCATCTTCATCAAATCTTCAATCTCAGAACCACCAAGCTCTTGCAACAATTCTAGTTTCAAACATCTCTTCTCCCATCTGTTATTTCTCTTCAATTCAACTATCTCAACTGAGACCATTCCAAAATCCACATATCATCAATACAAGTCATTGAGCAGAACAACATCAATCCCCCTTTAATTCAGTCTATACCCCTTCCTTACAATTGAGTTTTATCCTCCTAATATCAACAAAACCCTAATTTCTCGATTTGGGGAAAAACAGGGGAAACCCCTAATTTCTAATTCCTAAAGAAACTCAAATTAACTCCATGCAATCGACTCCACCTCAAATTAAAGACAAACCCATTCTATAATCAATCAAATCATAACAATTTCATAAAGAAATCTCATTAGATTAGAAACCCTAAATTACCTTGCCTGAGATTCTTCACCGAAATAGCTTCATCTCATCAATTATGTAATAACTCCTCGATTCTTCATCCATTAACAACACTATACATCAACCGCTTTACGCGAAACCTAATTTCAGAAGCCCTAACTTCAAATCAACATCAACAGCACCTTCTTCTTCTTCTGGAGCTCAATCAACCTCAATTATAACTTCATCTTATTCGATTCACTAAGCTAACTAAGTTTCTATGAAAATCTGATACAGAAAATAACTCAATTCATCTGAACTGAGATCGACAGAGAGAAGTAAAATAGGAACAGAGAAGAAGAGTAAAGAAGAAAGAAAGAGAAGAAGAAAAGAGAAAATGGTTTTCTCTTCGACACGTTTGGCGATAAGGCCAAACAATTTTACTACGACACCCACCTTTTGGATATGGGCATCCCTAGGTCGGTTTAATGCAAAATTATTATCTCCTTCGTCCGGTATCCGAATAACACGTTCGAGTAGCCCATTTCGCCTAACTTTTCGAGACCTATCCAATGATACTAGTTTCGTATCTATATAGTTGTTAGATTGATTTCTAATAATTAACGTTCGTTTCTAATTAATTGAGTCATTAACGGCTTAGTCGTCTCTTGACTGGTTAGCGTTGACGAGCTTGAGGGTCCTTACATAGATTAGACTAGATGACATGATATACATGCTTTCTGGTTCTAAGGTATTTACAAAACTTGATCAACGTAGTGGTTATCATCAAATACGTATTCGTATATGTGATGAATGGAAGACTACATTTAAAACTCGTTAAGGATTATATGAGTAGCTTGTGATGCCGTTCGGATTGTATAATGCTCCTAGAACGTTTATGTGTCTCATGAATCAAGTTTTGCAACCTTTTTTTGGAAAATTTGTCATCATATACTTTGATGATTTCTTAATCTACAGCCACAATCAAGAAAAACATCTTGAACATTTATCTCAAGTACTTAAAGTATTACGTGAGAATTTGTTATACGTGAATTTAAAGAAGTGAAAACGCAGGGGGTACCAAGATACACCACCAACTTTTTCTTAGGCAATCTGTATGGAAATACTCACACAACTCCGAGAGTAAAAAAAGACAATCAAGGAAAGTGCCTAAAGTTATATCTCTCTCTCTCTCTTGTTGTTAGAACGTTTACAAAATTGAATCTGTGAACCTAATTGACAAAGCGGGGGTACAACAACCATACCCAATATTTCGTTTGGCAATCTGAATAGACAAACTCCAATATACTTTCAAGAGAATCAACTACATATTCAGACTCAATCTAGATAAAAGTATATCAAAGAGTTTTATATCTCTATCTCTCAATTCAATCTGCAATCAGCAAATATGAATTTGCGAGCCCGGTTGAATATAAGAGAAGTAACTTGAACGGTACCAAAGACCAATGTTCAAGGATCAATCAATTTCAATCAACAACCAAAGGTTGGATTTACCAATTAATTGATCGATTAAACGCACAACCTGTGATATTTCAATTATATAACAAAATATAATGCGGTAAAGAAATAACACAGACACTTTAATTTTGTTAACGAGGAAAACCGCAAATGCGAGAAAAACTCGGGACCTAGTCCATCTTTGAACACCACATCTTGTATTAAGCCGCTACGGACACTAGCCTACTACCAATGAACTTGGATTGGACTGTAGTTGAACCCTAATCAGTCTCACACCGATTCAAGGTACAGATTGCGCTCCTTACGTCTCGATCCCATCATGATACTGCACACTTGATTCCCTTAGCTGATCTCACCCTCAACCAAGAGTTGCTACGACCCAAAGTTGAAGACTTGATAAATAAATATGTCTCACACATAAAAGTCTATTGGAATAGATAAATCTGTTTCCCACAGAAATACCTACGATTTTGTTCCGTCTTTTGATAAATCAAGTTGAACAGGAACCAATTAATATACAGGACTTATATTCCTGAAGAACGCCTAGAAATATCAATCACCTCATAATAATCTTAATCGTATGGTAGCGAAACAATATATTGTGGAATCACAAACGATGAGACGAAGATGTTTGTGATTACTTTTAATCTTACCTATCGGAGATAAATCTCAAGCAAATATTAGCAAAGATAATACTAAATCACGATAGAAGAAGTAAGATCAGAACACACAACTACGAGAGAAAATAGTTGGGTCCGGCTTCACAAACCCAATGAATTCTTCAAGTCGTTAATCTACGGGGTTTCGTGAATAATCTAATAAAGGAGAATCCACTCTAGCTTATACAACTAGTATCACACAGGAGGTGTGGGGATTAGGTTTCCCAGTTGCTAGAGTTCTCCTTTATATAGTTTTCAAATCAGGATTTGCAATCTAAGTTACCTTGGTAACAAAGCATTCAATATTCACCGTTAGATGAAAACCTGATTAGATTCAAGGTAATATCTTTCAACCGTTAGATCGAAATTAGCTTGTTATACACAAATGAAATGTACCTTCATTTAGGTTTAAGTAAAGTACCTAAACGTGTACACCATGTTGGCTCAACCGTAGTTAACCGAGGTTAGTTATATGAACAATCTCATATCAACCTTATTCATCTTAACCATAACTAGTTCAAATGACTCAAATGAAACTAGTTAAAGAGTTGTTCAATTGCTATATTCTCATAGAAGTATACAAGAAAACAATTGAAGCAAAATCGGTTTGATTCACTCGAATCAATGCATAAACATTATAGCCACGGTTTGCAAAACCCAGCAGAATTTCCCGTACCTATACCTTACGCAAGTATGCGTACAGGTATGTGTACTTGGTATACGGAATTTCACAACTACAAGTACGCATACGAGTATGCATAGTTTAGTTCCGGTCATGGATCACATACATGCAAGAATGCACACTATGTTCATACTCAAATGATAGTTAAGCATTCTAAATTCTATTTCAATCATTGAAACTTTCTTAGAGGATGGCAATAGACGTTTTCACACACTATTAGCATCAAAGCAACTTTCAAGTTATTGAAATAATCATAACGAAACATTCCAAGTATACACCAAATGATTGTATCACACAAACCATGTAAGATGTTACTCGGCGATTTTCACATGATCATATTTTGACTTTCGTCAAGAATATAAGATGAACTTGGTTGAAGCGAAAGCTTACCAACACATATTTCGAGAAATATGTAAGCGAGTTAAACTCAGCTCAAAATCTCAAATGTGCATAATCGACAACTATATAGTAATACGACTTTTGTCTCAATATAGGAGATAGAGTAGAAATAGACTTTCCAAGTGATAGATGAGGTTTAGTTTCCACATACTTTTTGTTGATGAAGTTCCACAAGCTCTCCTTAGTAGTTTTTCGTCTTCAATTGATGAACGCCGTGAAGTCTAATGCTCAACTACACAATCTTTCCTAGTCTGAGACATCACTATAAGTAGACTAGAAATCAAGACTTATAGTTTTGATCACTAAAATTGAAAAACAAGCTTGAGATAGCAACGCTTGTGAGTTCGACCGAGCAGTGATCTAAAACTAACTACAAAGAGAGTTCTTGGACGGTACCAAAGACCAATGTCCAAGGATCAATCAAGTCTTTTTCAACTAACAAGGTTGGACATAGCTATTGTGATTGATTAATGCACAACTTATGATATTTCAATTATAAAGATAAACAATACAATGCGGAAAAAAAAAAACACAGACACCAGAAATTTTGTTAACGAGGAAACTGCAAATGCAAAAAAAACCCAAGATCTAGTCCAGATTGAACACCACACTGTATTAAACTGCTACAGACACTAGCCTATTACTAATTAATTTCGGTCTGGAATGTAGTTGAACCCTAAAAGGAAATCCACCGATTAAGGTACAGTCGCGCTCCTTACGCCTCTTGAATCTCGCAAGACTCTGCGCAATTGATTACCTTAGCTATGTCACCCACAACTAAGAGTTGCTTCAACTTTAAACCAAATCTGCCTCACACAGATTCAGCCTATAATTGATTTCTGATTTAAGAACTAAACAGACTTTCAAATCAAACGATAGATCCAGGTGATGGAAATCGATAACAACTTAGACAAAAGTCGGGCTATCCTGAAAATTCGGAATTATGCAACCCAAAGTGTAGCCCATATTATTATTCACCTGACAAGTATAAAACTTGCAGAATCAACAAAGTATGAGACGAAGAGACTTTGTTTATTACTATCTATCTTGATCGTTGGAGCAAGCTCTACAAACAATCAAGATCATGGTACTCAAGTTATCAAGATAAAAGATAACTGGACCTAGCTTCATAAATCCCTATGAAGTCTTTATAGTCTCTAAACCCTAAAAGGGTTTCTGGAGAGGACGACTCTAAATACAACTAGGACACACCAAAAAGTATTGCCGGGATTCAAAGATGTTGTCAAGAGTTCCCCTTATATAGACTTCAAAGCCTAGGTTGCTTTAGGTTTAAGCTAAGATAGCTTTGGAACCAAGTAAACAATATCCACCATTAAATGAAAGCTTTGAAGCTTAATCACATATATAATATATACACTATGGTTAGGCAAACCGTAACCGAACCAAGTATAAATACTATGGTAAACATGGTTAGCTGAAACTATTTTTTTGAAATTAAAAGCTTAACACCCATTTTCATCTTCTCCGAGACATTAATATTAAGTCACAATCATGTGATCAATTGAGTCTAGTGTTCATTAAAGAAAATATCAAATGCAAATTACTTCATCGAAATAATTTAATCGTAATTGAATCATGATCGACATAGTTTGTAAATGTACAAGGTACAATTACTCGAACCGTTCATGAATCGGGTGAGTCACGAAAGCGTCTTAGGTTTTCAAACTCATATTCAATCAGGA
This sequence comes from Papaver armeniacum, assembly GCA_023531295.1. Lineage (NCBI taxonomy): Eukaryota > Viridiplantae > Streptophyta > Magnoliopsida > Ranunculales > Papaveraceae > Papaver > Papaver armeniacum. The sequence continues at coordinate 156,246 of JAJJWW010001697.1, forward strand.
GTTAGGAGTCTACAAAACTTTCTAGTTCATCAACCGGTTTGCACTTATGTAATTACCAAGTTTCGGACTCTACAAAACTTTTCAGTTCACGTACCGGTTTGCAAACTTTGACCCAAATCAAAATTCCGGAGTCTACAAAACTTTTTAGTTCATGTACCGGTTTACAAACCCTAGACCTTTGTCGGTTCCGGAGTTCACAAAATATTCAGCTCGCGTACCGGTTTGGGTACTAAACGGGTTGTAGAACATAGAACTGTTTTGGTTCGCATATCGGTTTGATTATTTTAACCCGCTTATCACATTTCCACAATTGTTTGTATACGAAACGAACAAATTTTCCCATGATGTACATACGAATAAGCATATCACACAAATCTAAAAGTCGATATATAGCTACTCCACTACGTGTACGATTACATGTAATACGACTTCAGACATATAACAGTTTTCTCAGTTTATAAGACTGAAAACACTATCTTGTATTCCGAATATAGTAGTTCTATATTTCTTTAAATCAATTTGAAACATACCTGAATAAAAAACAATGACATATATCATTGTTCCAGGATATTTTCGAATGATGAACTTGAATCATGATTTGGTTCCAAAAAATAAATTGTTCTCCACCGAGTTTGATCAGTATGAACAAATATTCATTAAGCCTAGTCATTATATCTCGAGAAATTCATAAACTAAATAATTAGTTCTCGACTCGAAATTCTTGTCTATGCAAGCTAGTCTAATTAGTTATGCGACAATCGTCTCAAGATAGAAAAGTGAATATAACTTGAGAAATAGGTGGTTCAGTCTTCACTTACCTTTTGTTGATGAATGACCGGTTGTCAGCCGACACAAATATAATTTACACTTTCTTACTACTCAAAATATATAATGAAGCAAGGGCAAGAAAGGATCGTTCCCACAGAGAGGTCTTGGTTGTCAATATGTTATGGTTTCCTATATAAAACATAGGGGTTTGCTGATTTTTATATACTAAAATAAAATAAAAGCAAAACAAATAAAAGTAAACACGCAAATCAAGGATGTGAAAATATTGGATAAAGGTTTCATCTTCAATTGTAAACAAGTTTATGAATATATGAATAGAATTCGTATTTAATCTCGCTATCATCAAAAGTCATAGAATACCTTATTGCAATAATACTCCATAAATTTCCAAAGTTCATCAACACACACATTAGAGCTGCGTATGTGAATTCTACCTAAAGAATAACCTAACGCCTTGCGCTAATCAAGTTCAATTCCTAGGAGCATTAAGTTTCAGAAATAGGCTAATCAATGCAATTAAATACATTGCGCAAACAATTCGAACAAAGGTCAATTTCTACATATGACTACAAGGATGTATCACTACAACCTAGAATCATATCATGCTACTCGTATTCAAGGTTATCGCTTGATGAAAAACCCTAAAATAGCTATAGATATGGATGTGAGTTCAATCAATTCTAGACTTAACTAAACAAACATTCAATCATATTGCAATACATCAATCATGCAATTATTATAACCCGTAGAAATCAAACGATAATATTGAGAGAAAACTAATTCATAAAAATCATAACTTGGTTGCAAAATCCAACTACATCTTCAACCAATAATAAAAACTTAGTTACTTGTGTTTTTGGAAATCATCATAGAAAGCAAAGAAGAAAACTATCATGTGAAACCCTAGAAAACAAGTAGAAGTCTCCCTCATGGAGATATTAGGTTTAGAGAAAGAGTTTTCTATATATATGCTTCTCCCATTCCATAAGGATACTCCTTCCAATATTAGGTCTTCTCAAAACCCATCTCCAAGTGGTCCACCAAACCCATGTGTGAGAAAAACCCATGTAAAAACTCTGCCCAAAAACCGTCGCCGGAAAACTGGGATTATGGCCGGAAATCGGTCGGAAAATATATCTCAGGTGGCCGGCAAAGTCCATCCGGTCACCGGTCAACGAGTCAAATCGGGTCAACTCAGTGAACTCGGGTCAAGCACCGAGTCATACCGAGTCAACTCTGTCTGAGGCTGAATCAATGCAACTCAGCTGAGTCATAGTCTAAATCAGCTGAGTCATTTCCAGTCAGCAGCTGACTAGTCTTGGCAATAACCTGAGATGTTGCTGTTGCACAGGCCTGAGCTTGCTGCACAATCCTTGTGCTTCACTACCTCGATCCATGACCATGATGGCTATGCCTCTTGCAACTTACCAAAGACATATGCTCCCTTCCCGAGCTTCAATACTACATCTATTCATTCCCGAGTCTTGTACCGCAACAAACAAATCTCATTCATCTCGATCTTGACTCAAGCTCATCTCGCACTTCCATGCACACGATTCGGATCCCATACATTATCGCAGATGAGACCAATCCCATTCCGTCCAAAGACCACCAAACACCAGAGCCATTGCTTCTTAGCTGCAGCAAAACACCACTGCAACTCCCATGTGCAGCATCATTCGCAATTCATACAAGCCACCTAACCTGCACCGCATCACACATTCTCCCATCTTGATCGCGAGCCATTCCGCCTGTATCCTGTTCAGCTCGCAACCAACCTGGAGCGGCAACACCAAACTCGTCTCCATTACAGCTCAGTTCAACCCCAGCTGCATTACTTGCACAACCTCCACTAATTCAACAGCCTAACATTCATCTAGTCTTCAATTCAACCCCCTCCTTGCTGCTTCATACCGCTACACTTCCATAGTCCCTAATCGCATCGACTCATTTCGATAACGATGTAATGTAGCTCCATCTCCGAATCACCATAACTGCATTCTAACTCCAACAGCAACTTGAATATTTGTTGCGCACCACCAACACCACTGCCAATAATGGCAGCAACAGCCTTGGTTTCCTATCTTGTACTCAGTCCCATCGATTACCACAAACTCCTTGTAACTCAACCACCTTGCAATTTGTGCCAGCCATTATACGGAGATATCACACTGCAATGCATAGCTCAAGAACACCATCCCTGTAACCACTGGAACCAGCACAAGCAATTCTTTTTGTCTTCCCTGCAACCACCAAATCTCCACCGCCACGACCATACTCGAGAACCACCCGACTCGGCCACCACTTGTAACAACACCCGGCACTTGAGTTCATATCACTTGCCATCTCAACCTCGAAACCCAGACTCAACCAATAGTTCCACCAACACTGTAAGCGCAGCTGCAAAACCCATTCTTCCTCCATAACTCAGACCACTTAAGCCTTTTACCGAACATGTTATGAGCATGAAACTTATGGCGAGAGCTAGCAAAGTTTGTTGTTGTATGAGCTCTCTTTCAACCTGTAATTTCACATTCATTCACAACCCATCATTATTCATTCAAACTTCTTCCAGGGACCCTAAAACTAGACTCAATCATCACCATTACTGCCATGATAATCATCTCCTCAAATCTCCAACATCTGGTCTTAATTTCTCCAATACAACCTTCAATCCATCACCACCAGATTCTACCAATTCAACCACTGAGAACACCAGTACTCGAACTCACTCAAACCCATCTCAGTAAACAGTATAGTTCTTCTCGACTCAGTTTCTGAAATCATCAACACCCTCAGCTCAATCTCAGACCTCTCTCAATCTCACTCATCAACAGCAGTCGCTCCTCTTATTCTCGATTCGTAACAGCGACAGAGAGACAGAGATAAGAAGAGAAAGAATTGGGGAAGAAATGGCTTCCTCTCGACCTAGTTATGTTGTTAGGTCATATAAAATGGGAACGAGGTGCCCCTAGTAACCATTGTCTATCTTTAACAAACCTCAGTGACTCCCCATAGCAATAGACCTGACTTCCTTTAGCGGTTCCCTCGAAATGTACGCCCTTAACAGAGTGACTGCCCCTTAACTTAGAGTGGGGTTGCCAATAGCACTTGTCCGACCATTTTGCTCTTTTAGCCTTCAAATTCTTGTTTTCCTCGTAACTTCTTCATACGAACTCAGAATGACTCCGTTCTTTCGCCATTGGCTTCATCTTTTCGTCGTCTCCAGGGCGATGAGAAGAAATCTTGAATTTGAGGGAGTTCCACTTCCTTTTACTCAAATGACTCCAAAACACCTATAAAACTCAAAAGCGAACATAAGATACATAATTCACACGAAAAAATAGTAAAGACAACATAAACTCTAGATAGTAAATACGGTGTATTCTACACCTATCAATGAAGTTCTCCAAAAGCTTCGGTTGATCTTCGCCTTCAAACGGTATAACGCAAATGATGACTGGCTCATTTCTCAACTCCACTATCCTAGACCGAGACTTAACTAATTGTAGACTAGAAATCAAGACATAGTTTTGACAACTAAATTTGACAACAAGCTTGACATAGCAACACTTGTGAGTTCGACCGATCAATGCTCTAACAATCTCCCATTTATTCAATTAAACCAAAAGAGTTAGTTCTATTTTCCATTTATTAAAACATAATAAATTTAACTTCTGAGCATATATGAAATATTAGCTCAATTTACGACAACGTAAAGGCACAAATATTTCATAAGATCTTTGCAATATTAAAACAATAATGATTACATACTGCAAGTTCATCTTCCAACAACTCTAGAATTTAAATAAATAAATCTAAAAACATGCAAGATAAAAAATGTTGGAAATAACTATGTGTAATCAAAATCTTTGATGTACCAATCCCTAGTTATCCTTTTCAAGAATAAAATCCTCAAAAGAAGTTTCCTAGACATTAAGGTCTTTGAAGAATTCCTTATCATCTCCAAACTCCTTATCAATGGCTGGAAAGGGAACATACAATTCATGAATGAAAGAGTTAGTTTCTGCAAACCTGGTAGGCTGTTGATTGACAAGAGCATCTTGTAGTTTGAGAGATTTTTGTAAAATCTTCTCCAGTCCCCGCACCTCCTTCTTGGTTTTCCTAAGTTCTCCAAGAATATTTTCATACCTTTTCTGATTGGAGTAATCCGATCTAGGTTTCTTCTGATTCCTCCTTGTCTTCTTAAGAGATGAGACAAAATGAATCATCTCTTTCTCCTTGTTAGTTGGAATAGTATCAACAACCATTAGAGCAACGGGTTCACGAGAAGATATTGTGCTTGGAACCTCCATGATTCGTTGAGAGAAATAAATTTGTGAAACACAAAAGTATGGCCCAACAGGCAAACCTTTTTGAGAAAGAGATATGAGTCTTGAAGTGAAATTCATTTATCATGAAGGATTCCGAAACTTATAAGGGTTCACGCACACAAAACCTAAAATGGAACAAAAATGTCATTTTTATCCCTTCTTGTTTTAAGTTTTGCAGATCGAAATTTACAATACCATTACTTGAGACATATGGATATCCAAGCACTAATATTCAAACTTTGATCCAAATCCCTGATGTGCAAGGTTATTATTTCTTTTAAGGGCACATGAGATAAGATGCACATTTCAACACACTTAGACTGTGTTGAGGTGAGCACAAGACTTCTCACCACCACGTTCCTGCGCAGAACTGATAATATCCTTCAAAATGGAATGTTTAGTCCGAACTCCTCTCTTTGTTTGAGAAGTTCCCTTATCCACCAATCTTTTAGAAGAAGAAGAGTTAACTTTGTGTACCTCAGGATTGGACTTTCGAACAAGTTTAAGTGCATTTGCCAACCGACTAGCTATTCGTTAAAGTTTGTTGACATACCTTAGTTTGTGTTTGTATTTGAAACATTGTGCAAGTCCGTAACCTTTACTGGTACAATAAGGACATGTCGGATTGGAGATTCTTTCAGGATCAGCCTTGGAGGTTAAACACATGGTACCTGAAATAATATTAGAATTCGCATTAGTATACTGAATATCCATCTCATTCTCCAATGATTTTGATGAAGAATCATCAATTAAACTATCAAGATTGATATGAGTATTGCTACAATTATCAAAATTGACCATTTCACCGAAGAGCGCTATACTTGAATTTTCTTCCTCTTCGGAATCATAATGATCCGAGGTTTCATCAAGTGTCGCAGCCAAACTCTTGTTGTCAGTGTATTTTCTTCGATTTGGACACTCATTGGCAAGTTGACCAAATCCTTTACACTTGAAGCACTGTGGCATATCCTCATCGTCGGTATCGTTAAAATCTCTGTTTTTAGCAGAAATACGATTACACGGCTTAGCTGATATTGGAGGGTTTGTCCCTGGAGAATCGTTTATTTCTCTTCCTAAGAAGTTCTTTAAACTGTCTTGTGATCATAGAAACTGAGTTATCAAGATCTTCATCTGAAAAATCAGGATCGACAAGATCATCTCTAGAATTGTAAACACTTTCACCTTTTAGGGTTTTAGTGTTTTTCAGTGCCTTGAACGCAATGACCTTTCCAGATTTGGATTGCATTTCATGATCAAAGATCTTTAACTTTCCAACAAGAGTGTTTCTGGAAATTGTATCAAGGTTATTTCTTTCCATGATGGCATTTTTCTTAAAATCGTATCTTGCTGGTAAGGATCGGAGAATTTTCATCACAATGTGCTTTTGGAAGATAGTTTTCCCTAATGCAAAACAAGCATTAACAATACTAGATACATTTTGATTAAATTCTTCAAAAGAATCCTCATCAGACATGCAGAGGTTTTCCCAGTCAGAAGTTAGGTTTTGAAGCCTAGCATATTTCTCTGAGGTATCTCTTTCGAATACAGTTTCTAAGATATCCCAAGCATCTTTAGACCTGGTGCACGAAGTCACATGGTGCCGAAGATCTGGACTTATGGCGTGAATAATAGCGTTTAACCAGTATGAATTAGCATTTTAATTTCTGTACAACACTTATCTCGGATTCACTATATTCTATCAATGGATTTGCAACAGTAGATCCGTCTATAACAATCGTTGGTGCATTTATAACCAATAACTACAATTTTCCATGTCTCAAAGTCACAGGCTTGTATAAAGGAACATTTTTCCACCATAAATAATTTAAGCCATCAAATGCTGGCGGTACGTCTATAGAGATTGCACTCCTATCCATATCATTAGACACAAACTTATTAAGTCTTAACGTGTTTGCCTGCTCTGATACCAACTGAAAAAGCAGGGGGTATCAAGATACACTGCCAACTTTTTGTTAGGCAATATGTATGGACAAACTCAGCACAACTCCGAGAATAAAAAAACTCAATCAAGGAAAGTGCCTATAGTTATTTCTCTTTCTCTCTTGTTGTTAAAACGTTTACAGAATTAAATCTGTGAACCTAACTACAAAGAGAGTTCTTGGACGGTACCAAAAAGAGCTATCCAATAATCAATCAAGTCTTTTCCAACTAACAAGGTTGGACCTAGCTACTGTGATTACTCAACGCACAACCTGTGATATTTCAATTATAACGATAAACAATATAATGCGGAAAAAGAAATAACACAGACACCAGAAGTTTTGTTAACGAGAAAACCGAAAATGCAGAAAATTCACGGGTCCTAGTCCAGATTGAACACCACACTGTATTAAACAGATACAAACACTAGCCTACAACCAATTAACTTTGGTCTGGAATAAATTTAAACCCTGAAAGGAAATCCACCGATTAGGGTACAGTCGCGCTCGTTACTCCTCTTGAATCTCGCAAGACTCTGCACAATTGTTTCCCTTAGCTGATGTCACCCACAACTAAGAGTAGTTTCAACCTCAACTGAAGATTTTAAACCAAATCTTCCTCCCATAGATTAAGCCTATAATTGATTTCCTGATTTATGATCTAAACGGATGATTAGATCAAACGATAGATCCAGATGATGGAAATCGATAACAACTTAGAAAAAATTATGGTTGTCCTCAAAATTCGGACTTATGCAACCCGAAGTGCAGCCTAGATTATTGTTCACCCCACAATTATAAAATTTGCAGAATCAACAAAGTATGAGACGAACAGGCTTTGTTGATTACTATCTATCTTGATTGTTGGAGCAAGCTCCACAAATAATAAAGATCAGGATACTCGAGTTATAAAGATAAAGGATATTAGGACCTGGCTTCACGAATCCCTGTGAATACTTTATAGTCGCTAACCCCTAAAAGTGTTTCTGGAGAGGACGACTCTAGATACAACTAGGACACACCAAAAAGTAGTGTCGGGATTCTAAGATCCAAGTTTCCAAGAGTTCCCCTTATATAGACTTCAAAGCCTAGGTTGCTTTAGGTTTAAGCTAAAATAACTTTGGAACCAAGCAAACAATATCCATTGTTAGATGAAATCTTTGAATCTTAATCACATATACAAGATATACACTATGGTTAGGTAAAACGTAAACGAACCGTGTATAAATACTATGGTAAACATGGTTAGCCGAAACTAGTTGATTTGAACTTAAAAGCTTAACGCTTATTTTCATCATCACTAAGACATTAATATTGAGTCACTATCATGTGATCAATTGAGTCTAGTGTTAATTAGAGAAAAGATTAAATGAAAATTACTATATAGAAATAATTTAATCGCAATTGAATCATGATCGATATAGTTTGTAAATGTACAAGGTACAATTGCTTGGACCGTTCGTGAATCGGCTGAGTCACAGTACGCGGACCGGTTTGCAAACTCATATGCAATTACCGAGTTCCGGAGTCTACAAAACTTTTTAATTCATCAACCGGTTTGCACACTTATGCAATTATCAAGTTCCGGACTCTACAAAACTTTTCAGTTCACGTACCGGTTTGCAAACTTTGACCCAACTCAAAGTTCTGGAGTCTACAGAACTTTTTAGTTCATGTATCGGTTTGCAAACTTTAGATCTTTGTCGGTTCCGGAGTTCACGGAACATTCATCTTGCGTACCGGTTTGGGTACTAAACTGGTTTTAGAACATAGAACTATTTTGGTTCGCATACCTGTTTGATTATTTTAACCCGGTTTCCTTACCACAGCTCCAAAATTGTTTGTATATGAATATACATACCTATCCGGACCACGCAACGAACAAATTTCCCATGATTTATATATGAATATGCATATCACACAAATCTTAAAGTCGATATATAGCTACTCTGCTACGTGTACGAATACATGTAATACAGCTTCAGACATATAACAGTTTTCTCAGTTTGTAAGACTGATAACACTATCTTGTATTCCGAATATAGTAGTTCTATATTTTTCTAAAATAATTCGAAACATTCCTGAATAAACAACAATTACACATATCACTGTTCCAGGCTATTTTCGAATGATGAACTTGAATCGTGATTTGGTGCCAAACAATAAATTGTTCTCCACCGAATTTAATCAAGTATGAACAATTATTCATTAAGCTTAGTTATTATATCTGGAGAAATTTGTAAACTAAATAACTAGTTCTCGACTCGAAATTCTTGTTTATGCAAGCTAGTCTAATTAGTTATGCGACAATCGTCTCAACATAGAAAAGTGAATATACATTGAGAAATAGGCGGTTCAGTCTTCACTTACCTTTTGTTGATGAAGTTCTCCCAAAGCTTCGGTTGATCTTCGCCTTCAAACGGTAGAACGCAAATGATGACTGGCTCATTTCTCAACTCCACTATCCTAGACCGAGACTTAACTAATTGTAGACTATAAATCAAGAAATAGTTTTGACAACTAAATTTGAAAACAAGCTTGATATAGCAACACTTAGGAGTTCGACCGAGCAATGCTCTAACAAGAAGTGCACATTCCTTACCAACAAAGTGACATTCTTAGGTTATGTAGTTTCAAGTACTGGTATTTCAGTAGATGATTCCAAGATTAAGGCAATTGTTGATTTGCCTACCCCTACTTTTATTCGTGAAGTGCGCACTTTCATGAATTAGCTTCTTTTTATAGAAGATTTGTAAATAATTTCGGTATCATTGTTGTTGGTCTTATAGATTGTTTAAAACGTGCAAATTTTGGACAGAAAAAGCAGATAAGAGCTTTAATTTTCTCAAAGAAAAGTTTTGTGGTGCTCCTGTTCTTGCTATGCCAAATTTTAAAAAACCATTTGAAATTCAATGTGATGCTTCTATTGTTGGCATATGAGATGTATTGTCTCAAGAAGGTTATCCAGTTGCTTATTACAGTGAAAAAAATTCCGATACAAGGAAGAAATGGTCTACTTATGAACTAGAGTTGATATCACCTGTTCAGGATTTGAAACAATGACATCCTTATCTTATTCACAGTGAGTTCATAGTAAACACTGATAATCAGGCTCTTAAGTTTTTGAAAACTTCAGCTAAAGTCAATAGAATGCGTCATAGGTGGCTATCTGCTATCAATCAGTATACATTCTCTATTAGACATAAGAGTGGAAAACTCAATCAAGTGGTTGATGCTTTGTGTAGACGAGCTCATCTTCTCGTCACTCTTAAATATGAGAGTTTGGCTTTTGATTTGTTGAAGGATCTATATAATGAAGATAACGATTTTCAACCCCTTTGGAAAAAGTGTGGTTCTTCTACAGGCAGTTTTGACGATTATTTAATTCAGGATGATTTTCTTTTTAAAGGAAATTGAATATGCATACCACAATGTTCTTTACGTCTTCACCTGATTCAAGAATTTTATGGCAGAGGTTGATGTGATTTCAATGTTGTTGTAGTAGAATGATTCGTTCAAGAGTTGTGAAAGCAGATTTTAGATCTAATTTTAAGACTAAAAATATAGCAAACTCAAAAATAAGAAGTGTTGTGAAAGTTATGGTGGAAACTGGGGCTATGGATTCCATTATTTACCAATACCAAAGTGATTTAAATTCTCTAATTATAATCATGCAAATCATGCGTTCAAATTGATTTTAAATATTGCAAAAGTTGATTTTTTTTACAAATAACAATTGTAGATCGAAAGTATGGGACATCAAAAACCATTTTATCAATTTATTTATGAAGGCAAATAATCATATAATAATTGCATAAATTAAATAAAAATAGAAAATACCACTTTTCATTGGCAAAATAGCTTCCTCCATCGCCCCAGAGGATGGGTTTAGCTCATCATCTAGGAAACTCTCTCAAAATGTTTGTTCATTGCTCAAAAATTGTTTACAAGATGAATAAAGGAGAAACGATACAAAGTAAATGTCACAGAAAGGAAACTATACTTAGAAACTGTAATGACCCGTCCCTCCACCGATATTGTCCCCACTTAGCCACTGTGAACTCTGGAGCCAATTGTGCTGAAAAAGCCTCGGTGTTAGGGAAGGAAAAATCATTACTTATATTCCATTCGGCCAACCACTGCCGAATATCGGGGTATTACAATACCACCACCTTAAATTGGAGCCGTCCTCGGCTCCAGAATATATTCGCAAGCCCAGATCTCCGACGTTCCCTGCCCCTCATGAGAAGCACCTGGACCATCCCCGTCTAGCGTACCTTCCCACCCTCGTCAGGTAACCCGTCGTCGGCTCTGATACCAAACTGTAATGACCCGTACCTCCACCGATACTGTCCCCACTTAGCCACTGCGATTATCCGGCAGTGTGGGGTTTTCAACGGGCATCGCTGCGGTAATCCAGCAGAAACTTCCTCGGAGGTCACCCATCCCTGGATTACTCCCGCCCGAGCACGCTTAACTGCAGAGTTTTCTACCAACTCTGGAGCCAATTGTGCTGAAAAGGCCTCGGTGTTAGGGAAGGAAAAATCATTACTTATATTCCATTCGGTCAACCACTGCTGAATATCGGGGTATTACAGAAACTGTCACAGAAAAGCAGTCACTAAGGTTACAATATAAGACACTAAATAAACGACAGTCTTTTAGTGTATAATGTGTGTCTTCTTCTCTTCCTCTCTATTGATGAACACAATAACTCAGCAACGTTTTTTTCTTCTCTCCCAAACTCTCGACGACCTTCTATGATCTCTAGACTCATTTTTATATCCACAACAACCACAAAATATCGAATATAACTTCACAATCTTCTCCATTAACTCGGAATATTTTTCTTTCCTTTTTCTCTCAATCACGTATCTGCAGCAGTCAATTACGTGCATACTATCCATGTTTACTCCTTCACGCTTCTCCAGCGACCAAAATCTACCCAAACACGGGCAACACACGTCTAAACTCGTTGTAATCCCTTGACTATCTCCCCCGTACATGAACTCCCTGATCTCTTTTCTCCGACGATGTATCCCAAATTTAACGGTTCTGATGGACATACCAGTCATGTTCGCGTGTAACATGCCTTATCCAACTAATTGTAGTGTTTTAATCTTCCTAGGAATCTTCCAAAACTAGAACAACAACATCGGGTTTTCAAAAGAAAAACACATAACTCCCTGACTTCTTCAATCTAAACCTCCAGCCAATTATAACTGATAAGCACGTAGGTGCTACATTTTATACCCATATTTATATTAGTTTGGACTCGATATTTTGACTAAAAATATTATTTTAGTGCTTTTGTAGAAAGTACAACCAAACTCAATCATCCGTAAGAATAATGGCCAAATGAAAGCTATAAAGAGCGGTCGGGACAGAAATGACCAAAGCATCTCAAGACACCAAAAAGGGACAGTTGGCTGGACATATTGGCAATGTTTAATCCCTTGTTTGTAGAGGCCGCTAGTGGAGATTACAAATAGTAACGTGGCCAAAAATTGTATACCACGTTCTACTTGTGGTGTTGTCACCACCTCTTCATATGGAATTTATGAGTCAACAGATGGACTTCATGGGTGGATACCAAAATACTTGGTTCAGTGTAAGAGAGGCATGTGGTGAGAGAAGATACTAAAAATGTGCCAGCGATTTCCTCTTGGGAATGGAAGCTCGAGATAATATTCGGACTGAATATGGGAATGGAAGCTGGAGATAGTGGCTGGACGGACGGACAAAAATCAGGGAGAAAGTGCCGTGTTCGATTGAGATGATAGTTTTATGTTTGTCGGAGTTGAGAAGGGAAATTGGTTAACTGGTTGTAACCGATGGTGTTGGCTATCCGAACTTTGGTAATTTTTGGAAGTTGGGCATCGGTGATAGAAGTGGGTTGGACTTTGATGAACTGGGATTAGTCGATTTGGTTAGGTTTTGCATCACTATATTTTTCGAGAGAAACAGAAAGAGAGGGAGGCCGCCTGGAGTTCGGACAACAACGAGAAGCTGCGACTACAGAGAGGAAGGCCGGTTTTGAGATTCTGTCTGGAGTTGGAGGAGGAAACCAAGATTCTATTGGGAGGATTCGCTGATAACTTGAGAAGAAGCCGAAGTGAACATCATCGAAGCATAGATAGGGAAGAAGACGACACCATCGGTTTACTCTTTTCTCTCTTGATTATCATTTTCATGGGTTTTAAGAAACCCATAATCATGTTTTGGTAGTTTTAGTGTAACTAGGGTTTAATAGTTGAAACCACTTTTGAGCATTAGACCACTTTGATTTGAAATACATATGGTTTTGAGGCTATTTTGATTTGAATAGATTAATTCTATGATCTTATTTATTGATTAATTGAAATATGGGTTGTTGTTTCACCGGTTTTGTATAACCTTTATGCTTAAATTTTAGGATAACAAATATATTTGTCTACTTATTTGATATTCCATGCTGGGTTAAATCTTTTGATGGGGTATACTTAGAATAGCCAGGTATTATTTTTGAACCTACAATTAGTTTCGTATAACTTTCTCGCTAATGCAATTTGATGGTGCATGCTTCAGTTTAGTCTTTTGATGTGCCATGCTTAAGGCGTCCCAGTGATATTTGCGACTCTAATACATATAATAGGTGATGTCAGTAGAACGAACAATAAATAATTCATGAATTATGTTTCATTTCAGTAATTGAATAGAAATAGTGGTGGATACTACAAACCCTGGTTACCGAGTTTTCTCATCGAATTCATTTTATTATTTTAGTTTATTTTCTTTGTTTTTATTCTTTCATAAATCCCAAAACATCATTGCTGGTTAATTTTTATTAGAGATATTGATTATTGGTATTTCCACCGCTCCCTGTGGGAACGACCCGTACTTGCCTCTGTCTACTAGTTAGACACCGTGCGATTGCGGTTATTTACAAATAGGCATCTCCGGATCTTATCAATAACCCAAAGCATCGATCATAATATGCATGTTAAGCTTATCTTCCCATGCAATTTCATCCATTGAGTCTCCTTGAATCTCCTCCAAAATACGAACCCTAATTATTGCTACCATTTTCCCGCTAAAAACAAAATTGAAATGAAGAAGAAGATTAGCCCTTATCCAACAGCTGGGGGTGCGAATATGAGGTGGGTGCCCCTTAGTAATTGAGGTTCCCCTTATCCAAAGTGAGGGTTCGTTTAGCAAATGTCCTCCGGGGTGCCTTAACACTTTTTCGAGCCATTTTTTCCGAAAATGTTTATTTCCAAAAATACCTAAAAATGCATAAAACCATAATATTAGCACAAAAATCGAGTTCTAACAATACAAACATCGAGGACAATTCAAACACAAAAATATATCTATCAGTGGTCTTTGTGGACATTTGGACGTGATAAAACCATTTCTTTGGTTGAAGAACGTTTTTTTTTTTGCCTTCCCAAAAGCGAGATGTTCAGAAATACGTACAAAAGTGTATGGTTTATCATCAATCCAAAGGAACTATCCAAAATGTTAGAGCACTGCTCGGTCAAACTCGCATGCATTGCAATCTCTAGCATGTTTGTCAATGTTAGTGATCAAAACTATAAGTCTTGATTTCTAGCCTACTTATAGATGTCTCGGACTAGGACATAGATTGTGTAGTTGAGCTTAGTTTTCACGGCGTTCATCATTTGAAGACGAAGAACTACTAAGGGGAGCTTGTGGAACTTCATCGACAAAAGGTATGTGGAGACTTGAACTCATCCATCACTTGGAAAGTCTATTTCTACTCTATCTCCTATATTGAGACATAAGTCGTATTACAATATAGTTTTCTATATACACATTTAAGATTTCGAGCTGAGTTTATCCCGCTTACATATTTGTCGAAATATGTGTTGGCAAGCTTTCACTTCGACCAAGTTCACCTTATATCATGATACAATCATTTGGTGTAATACAATCATTTGGTGTAAGACTTGGAATGTTTCGATAATAATTATGTCAATATCTTGAAAATTGCTTTGATGTTAATAGTGTGTGAAAACGGTTATTCTCATCCTCTAAGAATGTTTCAATGATTGAAATATAGAGCTTAGAATCATGTAACCATCTTTGGATATAAGCATATACTGTTTTCGCACATTTGTGTAGTCCAAAACCGGGAACCAAATGTATACATACTTGTGTGTGTACTAAATGGTTGATGGAGATTGGCTAAGTATGCGTACATGTACACATACTGTCGAAAGTTCACGTCCGTGAATTTCTGCTGAGTTTGGAAATCAAAACCAACTCAAACAGTTACCAAAGTATGCGTACCCATATGTATTCTGGCGGAAAGTTCACGTTCGTGAATTTCTGCTGAGTTTGAAAACCAAAACAAACTCAAATCCGGTTACTTAAGTACGCATACCCGTACCCATACTTAAGTGGTTATTTTCTAAAATCGTTTGTGTACATGAACCTAAATATTTATAAAATAAGTAATGCAATATTTGCAAACCGTGGCTATAATGGTAATGTATTGATTCGAGTGAATCAAACCGATTTTGCTTCAATTGTGTTCTTGTGTACTTCTATGAGAATATAGCAATTGAACATCTCTTTAACTAGTTTCATTTGAGTCATTTGAACTAGTTATGGTTAAGATGAATAAGGTTGATATGAGAGTAATCATATGGCTAACCTCGGTTAACTATTTGTGAACCAACATGGTGTACTCGTTTAGGTACGGTTACATAAACCTAAATGAGGGTACATTTCATTTGTGTGTAACAAGCTAAATTCGATCTAACGGTTGAAAGATATTAGCTTGGTTGAATCAGGTTTTTCATCTAACGGTGAATATTGAATGCTTTGTTACCAAGGTAACTTAGATTTCAAACCCTGATTTGAAAACTATATTAAAGAGAACTCTAGCAACTGGGAAACCTAATCCCCACACCTCTTGTGTGTTACTAGTTGCATAACTAGAGTCGATTCTCCTTTAACCTTAGGTTTCTAATCGAGACCCTGTAGGTTAACGACTTCAAAGACTTCATTGGGATTGTGAAGCCAGACCCAACTATTCTCTTGTAGTTGCGTGTTCTGATCTTGCCCAATTATATCGTATTGAGTACAATTGGAATAATTGACTCGAGATTAATTTCTCTGATAGGCAAGATAAAAGTAATCACAAATATCTTCGTCTTATCGTTTGTGATTCCACAATATCTTGTTTCGCTAGTTGATTAAGACCATTGTGAGGTGATTGATAATACTATGCTGTCCTTCGGAAATATAAGTCTGGTTTATCAATTGGTTCATGTTCACCTTGATTTATCAAAAGACAGAACAAAAAATCTTGGGTATTTCTGTGGGAGATAGATTTATTCAATCCTATAGACTTTTCTGTGTGAGACAGATTTGTTTATCAAGTCTTCGACTTTGGGTCATAGCAACTCTTGGTTGTGGGTGAGATCAACTAAGGGAATCAAGTGTGTATTATCCTGCTGGGATCAGAGACGTAAGGAGCGCAACTGTACCTTGAATCAGTGTGAGATTGATAACGGTTCAACTACAGTCCAGTCTGAAGTTAATTGGTAGTAGGCTAGTGTCTGTAGCGGTTTAATAAAGTATGGTGTTCAAACTGGACTAGGTCCCGGGGTTTTTCTGCATTTGCGGTTTCCTCGTTAACAAAATTCTGGTGTCTGTGTTATTTCTTTTTTGCATTATATTTTGTTATATAATTGAAATATCACAGGTTGTGTGTTAAGATTAATCAATTAGAATATCCAACATTTGGTTGTTGATTTACATTGATTGACACTTGAACATTGGTCTTTGGTACCGTTCAAGTTGTTTCACATAATAATCAGGCTTACGGTTTTTTATTTGATTGATTTGTTGATTACATTGTGAAACAGAGATATTAAACTCTTTGATATACTTTACTCTAGATTGAGTCTGACTGTCTAGTTGATTCTCTAGAAAGTGTATTGGAGTAAGTCCTCTCAGATTGCCAAACGAATTATTGGGTGTGGTTGTTAGACCCCCGCATTTTCACAAAAAACATGGTTATATACTCCACTTCCAGTTCCAGATGCTCCTTGGGTAGATATTAGCATGGATTTTGTGCTTGGTTTACCACGTACTTCGAAGGGCAATGACTCTATTATGGTTGTGGTAGATCGTTATTCAAAGATGGCTCACTTCATAGCTTGCAAGAAGACAACAGATGCTTCAGATATTGCTTATTTGTTTTTCAAAGAAGTGGTTCGTTTACATGGAATTCCTGAGACAATCACTTCTGATAGAGACACAAAAATTTTGAGCTACTTATGGAAGTATTTGTGGATGCACTTGGGAATTAAATTGCAATATAGTACAATTGCTCATCCCCAAACATATGGACAAACTGAAGTTGTAAATCGTTCTTTAGGGAATCTGATCTTATCCAAGATTATTGGAGGCAAAAACAAACAATGGCACACTCTCCTTCCACATATGGAGTTTGCTTTTAACACTTCAGTCAATAGGTCTACAGATAAGAAACCTTTTGAGATAGTGTATTCTAAGGTCCCTAACCATATTTATGATTTGGTACCACTTCCAAAACTATAACAATCAAATGCAAAAGCAGATAACATGCTTGAGAAGGCTTCACAGATTCATCAAGAAGTGAAAACAAAGCTTGAATATTCCAACAACAAGTACAAAGAAGCAAATAAACATAGAATAATTAAGACTTTCGGTGAAGGGGAATTAGTTTTGATTCATCTAAGAAAAGAGCGATTTCCTACTAGAACATACAACAAGACAAAGATGAGAAAGTATGGACCATTCAAAGTACTTAAGAAAGTCAGTGATAATGCTTATGTCATTGATCTTCCATCAGATTGGAACATTTCTAACATCTTCAATGTGCAATAAATTTTTTCATTTCATGGAGAGAATGAAGTTCTTTTAACTAGCTAACTCGGGGACGAGTTTCTTTCATGAAGAGGGGACTGATACACAACAATTGTATCAACTATACCAGTTAATACAAAGACCTTTGTTTTGGTTTACTTGTTTTTCAAGTTTTTACTTTTCTAATTTAGTTAGCTTTCCTTTTCTTTTTATTAGTCGGTGTATGTAAGCCTATATAAAGGCTAAGCATTCTTGTTTTGAGAACATATCTTTTTATTAATCTATCAACATTGTTATCATGTTTATCAATTTTCTCATTTCTCTTATTCTTAATCATTGATTTGATCATTTTCCTTTTCATATCACCTGCAATCTCCATATTGTATTCTTTTATTCAAGTTCTATATAATTATATGAAATTGGGAGTGTTGATGATCATGTGTTGTAAGTAGTTGTGTTGATTTGTCTGTTTTTTTTTTTTTTTTTTTTTTTTTTGAAGCATCTGTTATATGTTTTTCGGTTTGTCTTGTAATTCAATTGATTTTGTACATAACATCTATTATGTTTCTTTTTGTTTAATTAGGGAAGATTACCCATCCTTGATTTTGTACATAACATCTGTTCCTCTTCTCTTTGGATCAACAATACAATGGAGAAATGAGAACATTAAACTTCTTCTCTTTATGAAAATAAACTATAATGTCAATCCAAGGATATACCGAATTTCACTAATAAAATTTTACTTATGTTGTCGGGCCTACCGCCCATGGGTGTACGTCCCAACTAAAAGCCTAAGGGTTTATCTTTACATGTACTATACCTATGTAATATGTTGAACCCTAATTAAAATAAATCCTTCTCTTTATCGGTCTCTTTTCTTTTCCCTATTATTATACCATAAAACGTTATAAGCACGAGCTCTTCTCATATGCCTAAATTTGGTTGATATCAATTCATAGTAAGAATCAGCTGAGATATCCATTTGGATCTATCCTTCTATTTTATTTTTATTTTCCAAACTCGTCAAAACAGTTTCGGAAACCTACGTCCCATTGGATTTGTGCTTCTTTTCCTGAAATGAATAGTTAAAGGTACGCCGACAAACTTCAAAGCAAAAATGTTGTCTGCCATGTTATTATTATTGTTTAACATGTTTTGATTAAAAAAAAAAATAGATCGGTTAAGTTGATGTACTATATGACTGCTTGGGTATGATTTGTTTTTGACTTTTATATCCCCTATGTTTCTTAATCTGCATAGTAGGGATTCTACACGGTTCTGTTTTGTGTGATCTATCAAATTATTGATTAATCATCACTTTTTAAATCATTGTTATTATTATTAAATCATGAAGGTATATTGTATGAATCTTTGCGTCAAAGACTGATTTGTTTTTTCTTATCATGGTTTTGTTAATTGATGTGTTACCGTCTCAATTTTGCAAAGATTATTTTATTGTATTCCTTATCTTACTGTTAAATGGCGCAATTTCATGATAAAATGTGATTTTTCAATAAATTTTTTTCAATAATCCCCCGGTGTGTGATATGATATGTGATCATTTGGGCTTACACATACATGTTTAGAGTAGCATATAAGTTGTTCTGAGTCTTTTGACTGCTTGCTACAGCATATAGTTTTCTTTTTCATGTATTTATTAATATATTAGCCTCTGATATGATCACCTATGTGCACTGTTAAACGTTTCTGTATTCTTTGTTTGTGAATGTTGATAACTTTTCATGGGTATTATAATCAATGACGTTATTTGTGGATCTTCGACTAAGTATTGTCGTATGTTAACGGGGTTATGATCATAAATCGGTCTACGACATATCCGTGTCACCCACATAATTATAACGAAATTTGGTTTTGATATCCATCTCGGCCATAAAGAAGTTAGGCCACAGGAAAATGGTACCGGAATTTGTCGTGTTTATGGACTCAGAAGGACTTGAGCCCCATATTAATATCCTTTACTCTGTCTTACGAAGATGGACCAAATTCGACCGGAGTTAGAACTTTTGGACTCAACAAGACTTGAGTGTCATCGTTGTCTATTTGATGTGGAAACCATTTCATTGTGAAAAATGAATATATCACATATAACACCTTTTACCAATGACGATGTACCATCTAAAAAGTGAAGCAATATGTCCCTATGTTTCTAAGGAAACATATTGTTCTCAATTTACACTAAAAAAAAAATATGTGTTGAATTTTCAATTGGATGTACTCCACTTGCTAGACTATTTAAATTTGAATCAGTAGCTTCAACAAAGTTATGCTAGAACACAAGCATCTCAACTTTTGTGGAAGGACTCACAAAAAATGATATGAGTCAGATTTTTTTTTTCTTTCTCCATTTTTCTACTTCATCTATAATACTAAAGAACCAGTATATGTTAAAATATGCAAACAAAAGATCCATTATCTTCTAGTAAGCTATCCAACCTAACGTAAGTGGTTGAGATGCCAAGTGAGATTCTCTTGACCCGTTGAGATGAAGAAATTTCTCAAATTAAGCTAATTGTAGAAAATGAAAAATACAAAGAACCCCGAAGTAATGAGGGCTAGGCATATTGACTCATATAAAGCATGTGAAAAGGGACATATATCATGAGACAAAGATGTATCTTTTTCCCCGGTAGTAATGACACCAAATTACATGTATCAACTGAATATGGGATGAAGCTAAGATGTAATTCTAGCTCTCACCAAAGAGTCGGGAATGAATCTTCTTATCGGTATTGGTACAAGCAATGAAATGCGAGTACCATAGTAGCAACCAATTTCCATGGAAATGTCATACTTTAGACATCAACTTTAATGACAAAAAAAAGTTTGCCTGACCAATTGACTATTTAATTGAACTAGATCAGATGTCTGCCCTTAATGGAATGAAAAGTACATCATCCCCACGAGACATAAATTCTCCAAAGCACTTGAGATATATCTAGATGAAACGTAACATATATTCATTCTAAAGTAATTGAGTTGAAGCTGACTTTTGTTACGTAATAAGGCCACACCACTTATTAAATCTCTCAAGACTCAATGTTTAAGCTCTGTATGTACTAAGGGGTAATCACATCTTGTTAAGTACAAAGGGTGTTCATGCGTGAACTATTACCTATTTTTTTGTAAACTTACAGTGAGAATGGAGTTGATTGCATTTATAAATTATTTCTAATGAAAGTGGAAGAAAGTATATTCTTAGAAAATTAATGTGTCAATCTAGTGAATTTTAAATCACTGGAACTTGAATCATTGAATCTATATGTGACGCCCCATCTACTAAACCTGCTTAGCTAATAGGTTTACTACCTAATTGAAGCATCAATTCCAGATCAACGATTTTAAGAAACATAATTACATTAAATGAACTAAAACCAAACCCCAACTATTAAACCAAGACACTAGATATGAATAGATGGAGAACTCTCAAATGATATAAATATATTTGTGTGTTGTTTTACATACAATAAATAAAGAAAACATTTATATAAAAGATACATGAACATAACTTAGTTCGGTAACGCTTTAAACTACGAAAACGGATATCTTCACTGCATCCTTTCTTCTGATAACTGAAAACTGAAGTGGAAACGAGTGAGCACATCATCCCAAAAGGGTGCTCAATGGAAACATGTAACTCTCAAGTGATCACTAACATGCTTCACAGTTCTAAAGGAATATATACTGAAAGAAACAAGAAGAAACTAATCATACAACTATTTATGCATCATGAAGCAAGTGTCACTCCAACCTCGCCAAACTCATTGGAGAAGACGACGCGAGAGCAACCATAATCACTAATAATAACATCGTCCACACAGATTTCCCATACAAACCATGATTCAGAATATTACCATCAAGATCAGAAAGTTAGACAAACAAGTATAATATGCACACGAGTGATTTCCCTCAAATAAATTAGTATATATAATATCATAACGGATGAATTACCGCCCTACTAAAGATAAGATTGCTAACGGATGAGTTACCGCCCTACTATATTAATAAGCAATACTATTAAAACGGATGAATTACCGCCCTACTAATACTATCAAAACGGATGAATTACCGCCCTACTAAATAAAATAGATATAATAATATTAAAACGGATGAATTACCGCCCTACTAAATAATATTGTCGACGGATGAATTACCGCCTTACTTAACTTAGCTAAGAGCCGTGGGGAAGCACAGACACTCATCGCAGGGAAATCTCACAATGCATATCAAACACAAACACATTCATAGCAAACATCGTAAATGCATATATAACATACATTGCATACAAAAGAACACAAAAGCAATACATTAAAGGTACAAGTAATGATTACAAGAAAGCTTAATGATTACAAGAAGGTTACATATTTCCCACCTGTTTTGATGACAAGCCTCGCCTACCTTGAGATCCACAATCCAATGTTTCATCCTTTGAATCGATCGTTGTTAATATAGACTAACTGTTAATTAATCACACAAGCACTCTAAGAATTTATTCAATAGACTCGTGCAAGGTTCATAACATAATATCATACAAGTCTCCAGTTATGGGCTAAGTCAAATATCTAATGGTTATAGAACATTAATGATTCTATAACATGGTATTTAATGTTATAGACATAAATCAATATCTACTTATCCAAATAGGGTCAAATTGGGTGTCATCGGAAATCCATCCAAAAACACTTCAACTTTGAAGAAGAAACCAAAAGCTAATTCGGACCATAAGTGGTCCAAAAACTCAAACTAAGGTTTCTAGCACTAAGCCCAAGCCTATTGGGCCCGACCGGAGACGGCCCGCTAACCCGGCCCATTAACCCATAACCTGACCCATCGGTTAACCCACGACCCAGTCTGACTCGTTAATTATATCTGACTTGGATGACTCCCTGAGTTGGTCTAACTCGGTCTACTCACTGAGTTAACTCAGTCATTTCCACAAACACTTAATAGGCATTTTTCGTACTTGTACACAGCACAAGAGTCGGAGTTTCAGGGTCTCTATATTTCGCATTTTTGATCCAAAACTAACACTTTTTAGCTCTTCACAAAGGTGTCAGTCTCCTATACAACTTTCTAGTTTTGGCCGGAAACTAATTCCGACTCTAACATACCTAGAAAGGTCCATTAACATACTCACTCACTGCTGGTACCAGTTTTCCAGACGTAATGGGTGAACTTCCAAAATTCATAACTAATTCCCTAAAAATCCAAATTAAGCAAACTCAGTTGCTATAAAAATATGAGAGACTCATCTATCAGTTCCATGTTTACTAAAGAATTAATTCATGCTTTACGATGATTCTAATCATGATCAAACATAGGGCAAGGAGACTTATATTCACATAACATCATGATGTTCATGCATATTAACTTAATTGATTTCTATATATTTTCCATATCTAAGAGAAACCCAAACATTATAAACATACTAGGAATGAATTATAAGTGTTACCTTGATTTGGTTTAGCTAGAATGCATCATCAACACAAAATCAATAATCATCATCACCATAAATCAAAAGATACTATATCCTTGATCTTCCTTTTCCTTCACCAAAATACGTATCATCCTCATCACCCCCAACTTCTTCTTACTCCAAACCCAACTAATTCATTCGGAGATAAAAACTACTTCTCAATCTCTAGCTATCTTTCCCAACTTCCCATCATCATACCTTTACTACCAATAATCCTCATCTACCTAAGTTCTCTACTATTTCTTTCTCTAGATATTTTCTAATTCAAAGAGAGAACTCATTTCCTATTCCTTTGATATCTAGATGTCATGCTCTGCCTCTATTCTTATCTAACTAAGCTACAGCAGCTACTTGGATAAAAGGGTTGGATAACTTCTTCTTAACCGGTTCCAAAATCGCATTATCAAATTATATAATTGATATTCCACTATTTGACGTCAAGATAATTATTAGGGGTTAACCTATTACTAAAGAGAGGTCCACATAAAAATAAGGGTCAGTCAACAACTGTCAACATTCAAGTCAGGGTACGGTCAGGTGAGTTAGTCGGTCAACGGTAAGTCAACCCCGGTTGACTATTGTCGAACTTCGACATCCAACTTTCCGATTGCGATATCTTTTTAGTCCGACGTCCGAATGACGCGTTCTTGTAGTCCGTTTCGCATAATTTTTCGAGACCCATCCAATAACACTATTTACATGTTCAAATTATTATTTTATTAATTTCTATTAATTAATGTTCGTAATTAATTAGTCGAGTCACTAGCGGCTAAGTCATCTCTTGATCAACGCTAGACCAGTCAAATATCGTTGACGAGCTTGAGGGTCCTTACACTATATTAACCCCAATAATGAACTGATTGGGATTGATTCATAAAGACTTTGACATAACCATAAGGCACATTTGTTGTGACACGATGTTCCGTTTTGAAAGTACACGGACATCACTTCATTTGAGTGTACAATGACAATGAACTAATAGAATGCGAAGTTACGTCATCTATCACAATTAGTGATTTCTAAAGTTACTAGATTTACACTGCCTCTCCCCATTATGCTTTAGAGTAAGAAAGCACGTCACTCATCTTACAAAGTCATTCTTTAGTAAAACATGATTGAGACCACCCTGTTTTACTGAGATGCAAATGGTAAATAACTCATTCTTCAACGAAATAAAGTGTTGTTAGTGAACACATACCATGCAGAATGCGGACCACTCAAGTGATTTATGGCTCTGGTGGATGATTCGAGGCATTGAATTAGTTATTGCTCACAACAAACGATCCGTTAATTTTGTAAAACTCCTAGCACATATTACACAATGCAAAGTGCAAAGGCTCACCACCCTTGTTAATGCTAGAGAATTTACATCAAAAGGAATTAATGAATATTGCATGTTTAATAGGATCAATATATAAAATCTTATACCCAATGGTCTTGCAGAGGATATCATCAAAAGTTACAGATGGTGTCTAAGGAATAGGTTATGCATACCAACCTACCTTTATTTCTTTGGGGATATGCAATATTGCACGCATCTTTACTTAATTCATTTTAGAACCCAATGTTAGTCAACCTTTTTTGTGTACCAGTTGGTAACTGGATTTAAGCCTGACATTCGTGTTCTTACGTATTTTTGGTTGCACTATATATGTGCCATTACGAATCCACATCGTACTATGATGGGTCTTCAAAACTGTTAAGTAGTTATGTTGGAAATGAGTTCCCAACAATTATCCGCATTTTAAACCTTTTGGCAGGAGATCTCTTACCGCTAGATTTGCGGGTTATCACTTTAATGAGACAGTCTTCCCGTCGTTAGGGGGAGATAAGAAAAAGTATCTTCTAAGGGAACGACAGGAATTATCGTGGTGTGTTCCCATTATGTATCATATTGATTCATGTACTCCACAAATGTAAATGTGAAGTGACAAAGAATAATCGATTCTCAGAATGTACACTGATGTCACTAAAGTGATGAGATCACATATACCGGATGCAAACCTACCTGCGCAAGGTTACGAATCCTCAATAAGGGATATACACCATAGACTAAGGTGTTGCAACTATACTTAGTGGAAGTGTGGTTGAGGCCGTGGCTCCATAAAGGAAGTTGGAGAGACCACTTGGTTCGATTAATCCTTACCTAGAAAAGAAGTAGGTGTAAGGCACAACTTAATTATATCATCAGAAATCATCTCATAAGATTGTCTCTGAATATGTCCATGAATCAAACTGGAGGACGCTCCGAAGTTTAATGATTCCAGAGAACAATGACATCCCAAGTGGATTATGAGAATGCTCACAAGTTAATGGAAATATCATGCGAGCATATTGATGATTAATTTCATGTACAATTACTTAATAAAATAGAGCAAGATAAGATCGAACCAAGCTCCTTGTTGCTTAATGTCAACGAAGAGCATATTTGGCCTATACAATCCAGGTAGAACTTGGTTCTTTGACAAATATACAGGTATTTGGTGTGGTAGTGCTAACCAACCAAGTGTAAAGCCTATTGGACATACATGATCAATTTGTCACAAAGCATAATGAGAAGAAAGAAGTCTTAAAGGATAAAGAATCGCCTTGTGGCGCGAGGTTTCTCACATAGCCCTTGAATTGTTCTCTTGTAATGAACGTTATAGCGTTCCGCTACTTAGTTAGCTTGGTAATTTCAAAAGGACTTGAAATGCAGCATATATATATGTGGTTGTTACGTATCTCTGGAAGAATCAAGAGATAGCAGATATTTACAAAAGTACTTGATAGCCTTTTGTTTCCCAAATCAAGTGACTCTAAACCACAGAGTGCGTTTACAGTTAGATATAACGCTCACTTATAGATTGAAGCAATCAGGCGGATGTGGTATACCCGTCTAAGTGACTATTTGATTTGGAGAGGATAGACAAGTAAGTTATTTTCATTGCGTATTCACAAGAAAGTTCCTGATTTGGAATTGTAGCTATCTATGTCGATGATACAGACATGATGGGTATTCTTGATGTAATAATAGACCTTAAAAGTTATTTGAAATCCGAATTTGAGATGAAAAGTTTGGGGAATGCTCGACCGAATACTGAGCTTGTGGTATATTATTCTACCTGTTTGCATAAGTCTAAAGTTTTCAGGCAATTTAACAAAGACATGCATCGTAATAGCACTCCCATGATTAGTCGAGGTTCAAATGTAAGTAAGTGACCATTTCTTCTAAAGGAAGATGACGAAGATGTGTTGGCAGATGAAATTCTCATATCTAAGTACAATAGACGCATTGTTGTACTTAGTATAATAATGTACTCGATAAAATTTTGCATCCTCATGGAACTTGTTAGCTAGATATAGCTCAGCGCCAACGCAACGTCATTGGAATGGTATGGTGAATGTTATCATGTACTTAAAAGTCACCATTGAAATAAATGTGTTTTATCCCTGCAAATACATTAAAAGGAATGCTAATGAAAGTACAATCCAAAAGTTGTTGATTATAAAGGAACAATAATCTCTTCTCCAACGAAAGTAATCAGGGAGAGATACGGTAGACTATTTTCTAGGTCATTACTGATATTCAGTTTCGAAAAGTACATGACTAAAGGAACAGTCTGGAACAACTCTGAAAGTAATCAGGGGAGGATCCAAGGATATGATGTCGACATAATTTACTTCGAAATTGAAGTTGTGTCGTACTCTTTTTCCCTTCGATCGAGAATAGTTATTCCCAAAGGGTTTTGTTACTCTACAAGGTTTTTAGCGAGACGATACTAAAAGCATCAAGTATGTTGAACGTTGAAGACATAAAGATCTCGTTGATATTATTGAAAATATCTTAATCAAAGAAATGAAACACGATAGTCCGTTAAGCAACGTAACTTCCAGAATCAACAACATGGTCCTACGAACATTCAAGTCACCAAAGTAAAGTGTGATAAACTCCTTTTGACTGCATTAGACTAATGAATATTGTCTGACATCATGGGGAGCATCTAATGGTGTGTTAAACTATTTTCCTTCACCAAGGTTGCTTTTTCCCACAGGGTTTTGTTACTCGGTAAGGTTTTTAATGAGACAACAACAAAACACCGGGAAGTAATTTCCTAGCTAAGGCTATTGTCTTTCCCACGAGCATTTTGTGCATTAGGAGATGTGAAGAAACTAGTCAAATTCAACAGAGCAAAGTGATCATCGGGAACAGATCACCTTTACTTGTATCTGTCACGTTGTACTCTTTTCCCTTCGTCAAGGCTTTGTCCCACTGGGTTTTCCTTGTCAAGGTTTTAATGAGGCAACATATTCGAGTCCAACTATGTTCTAAGTTTGTATAATATTATACTCTTTTTCTTTAGTGCAGGTTTTGTCCCTCTGGGTTTTCCTAACAAAGTTTTAACGAGGCAATTAACTTAGACTAGTCGGTCCTTGAAGATCGCATTGCATGTGATGAACTACATGTAAAGTACGAGATACCATGTGAAGTACTACATGTGATTAGTTATACCAAGGTTTTGTCCCACTAGGTGTTTTCTTGTCAAAGTTTTAGTGAGGCGATTGATTTCGGCACAAGTCATCAAGAAGAGGACGACCTTTGAAGACCTACATTCGAAGCACTATATGTGAAACACTACAAACGGAGTTCTATTGGACCACACAAGGGGGAGTGATGTAGGGCCTACATCTCATGGGTGTGCGGCCTAACTAGAAGCCTAAGGTTTTCCCTTTACATATACTATACATATGTAATATGTTGAACCCTAATCAAAAGAAATCTTTCTCCTTCTCAGTATTTTTGCTTTTCCCTATTATTATACTACAAAAACTTAAAATTTTAATAAATAAAACAAAAATTTTACTCAAAAGATCGATGCGCTCCAGGAGGTCCCAAGTTCGAGTTCCCAATGGCGCAATATTGCAGAATTTGACATGGAAGATAGAGTTAGGTAGAGTTGTTTAAACAGAAACTCATATTTTATTTGGGAAATAATTTACTTGGGAAAATTTTGGAAGGAAATATATAATAACACGGAAGTTTAAATGGGGTGTCATGGTAATTGGCGAAGCATTAGCCATATTCCATTTTAAGAAACGGGATTTTCAAATTGAGTTTGTTGCAAAATGCTAGGTGTCAAACATAGAGGAAGTGCCACATATTGTCGTTGTACTTGTATGCGGCCCGTTCCCATCCTAGCCAGACAGCAGGAAAGTATCTTAAAAAGTCAATTATAGAGACTGAATTATAAGTAGTATACTAGCCGTTAATTCCATGAAAACAGTCATTAACTTGAGATATGAAATTCTTCTTCTTTCTCACGCAACTTAAGTTAGATAGAACCTTTTTATTTTTTGTCCCAAAGTCCCAACAATCGTTTGATTTACATGTGAAACCTGTACCCTAGTTGTCGTGTTTCTCACAACGGTATTATTGTATTTTAGGGAGGATCACCTCACACTATCTCCCACTATTTACGTCATTCTTGTGAATAAAAGCTAAACGGTAACAAATTTGAAGCTAATATTTTAGGGATATGATCCACTTGGAAAATTCATAACTGAAAACATGACCAAAACCATCGTCATAATATGAATTGTTTTACCTCTTAGGCATCTTGCCATTGATAAAATGTTGATCAGCTCTCAATGTATTCCAATAAGTTGGGTATAAGATGGTGAAACAAATGACGAATAAGTTGGGTGAAGTATAAGATGAGAACAATTTTGCACTCGCAGTGCGAGTTCAAAAGTTGAATTCGCGGCTCCATAGTCGTAGGATGTGGTAGATATGATATGGCTTAAGTTTTGAAATATTTCTCGAAATTTTGAAATATCTCTCGGACGTGGTATCTACCACATCCAAACTTTGCATCTACGGACGTGGTATGCCGAGTGCAAAATTTTTTTCGTATAAGATGGTGCATGGGTATTACGTGTATGGCATCATTCGGCAAATGCACGTGCCTTGTTGTAAGTTGTTACCCCATATATGGGTCATCTTCATCAAGGACTTTCAAAGACATCCAAACCTTTCATGTATATGCACATTTATCTCTAGCTCAACTCTAAATGATGTTTATCATTTATGGCATTTCTTTAGTCCTTTCATAGTTGATAGCGCACGCATACAGTGTTGGGGAATAACAATTAAAATTGATAATATATATCAAAACAACAACACTAAATAAGAGACACTTATCTGATTTGTGTATCATCTCCCAAAGGACTGTTGATGTCTTGAAAAAATCGATCCATGTTAAACACCATGAAAGAAGAAACCGATAATGGTAGATTGAGGCACATGTTCAACATGGTGTCCTTAAGACAAGAATGCCCGGCTAAACTCTGAAAAAGATGATGCTATAGCCCTACTGGAGGACATATGCCTCCAGGATTCAACAATCTCAATAAAGTTTGAATAGCACATCCAAACCTTATTCTACTAGAGCTTGGCAGCGGAAAACTCATCAATTTTCATTACATAAAACACACCACGAAAGAAGAAAGATAATTCGTCATTTTTTTGCAAGAGAAGGTGACGAATATAAATCTAGAAAATTCTTCAATGGCAATTAAGTTTTTCATTCAATGAAAATATATGCGGTAAGTTTATCCCATAAAGACTGAGAGATAAATTTGGAAGGTGTTTTTATTATTTTGAAAAACGTTTTATTATTAATTTTCATTCACTCAAAAAACTTTGTTTTTCCAACATACAACATACTACGTGCTGTTGTACCCCTTCGATAAGTTTCATTATTACAAAGAAAAGAAGAAGACTTCAGAAAGAAAAAACGTAAAAACAAATTCATTTCAGCCAATAATACGTTTTCATCTTTACTCAATTATGGTATTAGAGCCGATACATAATGCTGCAAAATTTATCCATTAATCATTTAATAGTCCTCAATGGAAGTTCACCATAAAATTCATCCAGAGACACCTAGTCGAACTCATGCATCATTTTTTATTGGTTGTGAGATGCAGGGAGCCGGAGCCCCATAACAATGTGAATCTTATTCTAATGTATTCTAATGAGAGAGAATACATCTTATTCTAATCTTATGATGAAAAAAACAGGGATCTAATGTTGAGTTGCATTCTGTTGCAGTTAGTATCTACAGCTCGTGGTTGTACTCCGTTCGGTCCCACAACCACAACCCTGTAAATTGAAGATATAAAAGATGACGTGGTTAATATGTTGAAATAGAATAGTCTAGATTTTCCAACACATCGCAAAGATGAGAGAGCACATGACAAATTACTGACCAATTATGTTAACTCAAAGTCAGGATAGTGGGCAGATAACTACCAGCCACCACTTGGTGCATCGGGATGAGCGCTTTTCAAATTCCTTGCAAGGAAGAACAAGCATTGTAATATGTCAGTCATGACAAACTCAGTACGCTCTACAAAAGTGAAAGTTATGTAAGACTTTCAGGACTTCCAACTAGTATAACAACGTAACAGTAGTAACATGAACAAAGAGGATTGACCAATCACTTTGGGTGACAAAACAGCAAATGCAGGAAGCACAAGAAGATAACTGTTGAAAGAAATAACAAGCTCTGATCTCCTTACCACTTCAATATGAAAATGTGCACTGAATCATAGGATACCCACAAAAATGGAACAGCCTCTATAGTAGTTAATGCAAATGTGTCAAGCATTCGTGCTTGGATCATTTTGCAGACTTAATTTGGTAAAGAGAAATGTACAGCAAAAAGTATGTCAAGTATTTATAGTCACAAATAAGTATGGCATTTCTTCATGTAGAGTAACTACATGACTCTTATCCCTAAGGTCTTTGTGTGAAGAAATCTCGGATAACCAGATGGTTTCATGGTGTCAGGTTAGCTGCAGACATCATGGAGCAATAGCTTGCATCCTAAATGATGTAAATAATAAACAGTCCTACTCACATCTCGAACTATTTTGAAATAGGCAGCAAATGCTTCTATCTACTCTCTTTTTCCCTTTCGTATCGAACACTCTTACTCTAGTATTTGTGCTAGAGTAAGAAAAAAAAGCAAACACACTCCTGACAGGTGAAAGTAAGAGCAGTACACTGACCCTGACTTCTTGTCTATCTGATTTTCATCAACAAATAATCCTCAAAGAAGAAAGAATCAAAGAGATACACAAAAACATAGGGGTGTTTAGCTTTGTGGCTTAGATGGCTGCAGGGGCGCGGGTCAGATATGCATGGTTCTATACCTCCTAAAAGACTTGCCGAATTGTGTGTAACAGTTGGCTGACACTATACTAATTCAGAATGGAGCATTATTAATAGAGTTAGATATACTATCCTAAATTGAGAATGCAAAACTCTCACAGGCCACATCCTTGTGAACATGTAGAGAGAGAGAGAGAGAGAGAGAGAGAGAGAGAGCACCGATTCAGTTATACCTTGTGCAAAGATTGCAGTACCCCCAAGCTTGGACAAGATCCAATCCCCATCCACCACATCCCATGCATTTAATTTGCATGAAGAATGGGCTTTGCCCATTTTTGTTGACTGTAGTCTTTGAAGCAGTCTCTTTATTGTGCTGCAAGGGAACCTTCTTGAGTGATTCTGGGACCTCCCATTGTGATACACCTGTTTTTGTATTATAGTAGTATCTGCAACCTGTTGGTACTTGGAAGAAAAGAACTCTTTAAGTATTTTCCCAACTACAAAATTCATTTAAACTAAATGATAAAAGAAAAAAGCAATCTACCACCCACCTGATGCTTTATCCAATGTCTCAATCCAATCTTGTTGTGGAGGTAAATACAGAGGTTGTGCACTACCAAAATTCTCAGAAGGAATCTCCCATTGGGATTTCCTAGTACTTACGTGATAGTAATATGACGAACCTGTTGCCGGGTCCTTTGCTTCAGCCTACACATGCAAGAACAAGAAACATGCATATGGCTCCTAGTTTTCATCGAGAAATAAGGAGAAAACCTAAGAGAAAGTAAATGAAAAGACTGGGAATGGGATTGGCTTCACAAACTGAAAAGAAAATTTGAAGCAAGAGCTTAAGAAACAACTTGAACAAATACAGAGCTAAGATATGGTGAACATCAACAGTACAAATACAAAGAAGACTGACCCATCCAGGTAGCAACCTTGTTACAGCATTGGCTTGATTTGACTGCATCTCCAACTTCTGAAAGTCAATTGCTTTAACAAATTACTAGTAAGGTCATCAAATAAACAAGCAGATAAAGAAGAGTGGACTTGAATAATGGAATGTCTTGGCACTGGGCAAGGTGATAGGAAACTGCCACACCTAGAGACACCTAAGCATTTCTTAGATGACGTCCAGACACATTCCACATTTTAAACTTCAACATCAGCCAATATTGTTTCTTGCGTGACACATTTAATTTTTTCTCAAAATACTAATTTGTCTAGGAAACAACCTAATTTCCCCTGGTGACCCTAAGAAACTGAGGCGGAGAATCACTGCCTGAAATAATATAAAGTTAAGAAAGATGTGGCAGGTTTTATACATGTATGTTAGATCGCCTAGGTGTGAGTGACATGGACTATATCCCCAAATGCAAAACTGATAAACCATGTGTTAGGCGAGTGTCAATAAACTGTAAAGCCAAAGGTTCATTCTTTAGATGTTTCTTTAGCAAGATCTCATTGGCCACTGGAACAGTTTAACCAGGTTTACAACAACTACAAAATCTAAAGAGCATTTTTCATAATAATCTAAACGCAGACTTAGCTATGCAGAGAGGTTTAAGATGTTGACTTCTGGACTCTTAAGGCTATCCAAAGAAAAAGACAATAACGTTACTAAAAAGTTGAAATAGCTTACATTTGGAGATGCTACAGTCCCTTTCACTGTGTCTGCCTTAAGAGTTCCCCTGGCCTTCGGCCTTTGCTTCGAATATCCAGGCAAGGCATCTAACTCCTCTTTCACAAGCTCTGGTAGAAAACGTTCTTGCTTACTTTTCACCTTAGTAGGTAATTCAACTATTGTACCTGAACAAAATAAAACAAAATAAGAAAAAACTAATTACTAAAACGAAAAGAAAAAGAAAAAGAACAAAAAAAATAAAAATAAAAAATTAATGAGCTAATGAGTGGGTGTACTTACAAGTTACATTTTTATTAAGAATCGCCTCCAGGCCAATGCTTACAGCAGTTTTACTGGATAACTCTCGACTAAACTTTCGGCGGACTATGTGTTCTGAAAATGATGAACCAATGCTGATTCCATCTTCAACCATGAAGTAACCACTTTTGGTTATAAGCCACAAGAAAAGTTTGGGGGGAACATTTGATCTAGCTCGTTCATATCCTCCCATGAGGTAGTAAGGATGGCTGAATCTGTCCAGTTTCTTACGCATCAAAAGGTCTACTACTTTGGCGGCACAAAGACGTGAATCGTTCACTTCCTCATGGTCTTTCAGAAGTTCCTTGATTGTTTTTACAATTTCTGGAAAGAAACGCATTTCCAAACCAACTAATGCAAGAGACTTAATTTGCATCACTGGGAAATCAAGACCCTTACCTGCATTATTAGACCATAACAGTAATTTAAATCTAACAAAACTTGTAACATTCACAATAAAAATAAACAAGATCCCAAGAACGGTGATTGCATACGTGGAGGCTTGCTTGTGTCAAAGTTACCATCTTTCAGAAGTACGACCCCGTCATGGGACTTGAAGCCAATCATAGTTGGCGGACGCGAAGTTGGAGCCCAGCCCAGTGACATAGCTGGAGACAAAAAGGCATTATAAACTGTGCATTGTAATATTTTAAATTCCTGAATAGAAGACATTGACTAAATATTATTAGTTGTGAACAGTTCCTCATATATCTGTACCAAGTGTAGAAGACTTGGACTAGCTTCTATAAGAAGCTTTGAGAAACCAGGTATTTACAACAACATTTATCTCTATTTTCCACTGGATAGACGATAAATGTTCAGAAATCCACTATCTTTTTCAGTTTTTTAGCAGGAACACCTATTACTAATATTTTGGGCATAACCAAAAAGGGCGCTAGGTGAAAAGTATTTGGGCATCCTTTTACTAATTTACAGATCTAGACAAAAGAATTGCCAACCTATTTTAGACAATATGACAGCTAAATTGGAAGGTTGGCAGGCAGGCAAGACTATGCAGGTTTTCAAGCCTCCTAAGGCTACTCTTAGCCATATGGATGCTCTTCAAAGGCATTACTGGTGGGCTTCTTTCTTACAACATAAATTTCTGCACTTAATATCATGGATTCATGTCTCTCCCTAAACTACTAGGGGGCCTAGGCATTAAACATTTGGAGCATTATAATTCTGCTTTTCTAGCGTAAATGGAGATGCTTCATCAATCTGATGAACTTTGGGTTCTATCTTCTAGGTATTATAAATATTACAACCTCCAAGTACTTCTCAGCCTAGCTGGATATGGCAAAGTGTTTTTAGTATTTTACCGTAAGCAGGCATGACTCCAGATGCTCCAAATGCACGCTGACCTGGCCGACCAACTGTTTGGGCTACCTGTGAAATTAACACCACATGACGAAGAATCAACCCTCGTTCTGAAAGTCCAAAAGACCTAATAGATTATAGGAACAGTTATAATATAAAAGAAGTAAAGAACTTACTGCTTGCCACAATGATTTGGTGCAAGTCCACCCCTCATCAAGCTCATCAAAGTGATCATCATACTCATCCATTAAGTCTACAATAAGTTTTGACTCCGTCGGGAGTTCTTCTTTTGAACTTGAGCAATGCTCTTTTCTGAGTGAGTAAATTGTTACCTTGCCTCCAGTGGAGAAAGAGCTCTTAGCACCAAGAAAGACTGACTTGTAAGCAATTTGTTTTGTTCTTTCTTCCGACATCCAGTGCTCGAAAGTGGAAGCATATATGGAACAGTAATATTGACCACTGCCAATACAGCCATAATCATCTTTCAGAGGCCAATACCAACACTTATTTACGATCCATATGCGGCTGGGAACATCACTACCCATATCGAACCCTCCCAAAACTGCGCCATAAGATATCCACTCTCCCTTAAAGGTTTCCCTATAACACTCGCTTGCTCTTTTAGCTACTTCCTCCACGGTTCCACCACCATGATTCCTCTCTCGCTCGGCAACAAACCTTTTTAATTTTTTAAGAATTTCATCACCCTTTCCGACTTGTCCAGAGCGTCCATACAAAGTATCTTTCCCTAATCTAATGATTTTAGACGTCTCTCTATCACCTGCACCGCCACAATAAAGATTGAAGAGAATTTTCAAATATAACTTTGATTAATCAGATTTAAATGTAGGGTGTATTTCTCTATTATACTGGTCTTCTTACTTAAATTTAGCAATTTCAAAATGTAGTAGGATTAGGCAAAGGACGTAATCAACGAATTAGAACTGAGAGAAAAAAATCAACTACACTAGAAGTTTAATCAGAACTCGGAAAAGATAATCCTGAATTACCATTTATCATACTTACCAATGGATTTATCTTCACGAGTTCTGCGCGTATCACCAGAAAAAACATGCCCATCACGTCGCCGAAAAACAGCAATGGAAGTACCATCTAGATTAACCTCTGGAACTGGAACCCTGCAAAGGACCAAGACGTAATGTATCACTTGATTTCAAAGATGAAACAGAAATAGTAAGAAATGAGAATTACCTAAGGCTTTTTAGTCTTTTCTTTGCTAGAACAGAACATGCCACTTTACGCACCGACTCATTCACATCAAGTGTGCAACGAATGATTGTTGCTGATGCTGTAGTTATAGGAGGCAAAGATGGAATAATATTCTGGCGATCCTCCTGCGAATATCTTTAGGTTAATCTCAATTAAAATGGTACATCCACCAAATGTACAGCAACTTACATCATCAAGGAGATAACTATCATTCACAATCTATTAATGAATCAATAAACAGTGATTATACAGTATTTTAATGAGAAACAATAAACACTTACAGCTTTCTGTTTAAGAGGGAGAGCTAGAAAAGGTGAATCTATGTTGTCACCGTTCTCAGCATCATTAGCAAAACGTGCAAGTTAACTTTCTTTCTGTAGCATGAAACGTGAAGCTTGCTTTGCACGTTCACGAAGATTAGATACCACAAAGGAAGATCCATAAATGGCTGGCCACATCGAGCGGATGACAGGAATAAAAGCCTTGGATATGCACCTCTGAGCATTTGCAACGAGCCAATATTATTCAAGTGAATAAAAGTACGTAATATACTTTCTTAGACAGAATACAAGTAAAAATCATGGGTTTACTTGCCTTATGAATAACTGCGAGCGCTGGATAATGCTCAAAGAAGATGGACAAGCATTGTTTAAACCTGGCAATGTAATAAACATTGCAGACATAAAGAAGACAGACATGCACCTTCTTAAAGCAATAAAAGGGATTGTATTAACATGAAGGAAGTGGATCCATAAGCAAACCTTTGCAACTCTTTTGTTTCGTCACCGAAATACAGTTCTATAAGTTTCACCAGGAGCTCGTGGTGTAACAAAGCAGGAATGCTTGGGTAGTTTTCACTGAGAATTAGAATTTTACCAATCCCTTCACCTAGCACAGCTTGAAATGACTCACGGTCATAGGTTTCACTGGTTACATCTCTGGCAAGTACAGAAATTAGGAGGTCAAGCAACTCAGAAGTCAAAGTCTTGTAAGCGTCAGATAAGTATACCAAGGAAATGCTTTTCTTATTGTCCTCAGCTTGTGACAAAACATCGCTGCCCATGACTTGATCAACTACTTGACGACCGTGCCACATTCCAAGGTCAACCAATGCCTGACTTGCCACGATAATCCTATCTGGCGAAGGAGAATTGATCAAAGAAATTCTAAGTTGTTTCACAAAAGAACTTGGCTTTCTCTTTAGCAATCCATAGAGACCAAGACATCTCAACGACACCCTCTGCACATCCAAATGAACATGCTGTGCCTGCATTCCATTGGTTATACAAACAAAAGCGACTTATGAAAATGTAGAAGAACAGTTTGAAACCTAAAGTACTATCCATACTGAGATGAGCTTCTAACTGAAAGACATATAATTGATTTAACACAAATTTATCTAGGGAACGGACTTTATAAGACCTCCTAGTGCTTGGCAATGATTCAAATGCGCCTTAACAGTGAGACTGCATACACAGGGTCTTTCGCTTAAGTACTTACCCCTGGAAGCAGTAAAGAGAGCAAAATCTCATCTGGCTTTATTCCTCGACCTTGTAAGCAACGGAGGGACTTCACGTTCTCCAGAAGAAGCCCGGCCACAGCAAGGCACTGCATCCACTGCATGAAGTCTGCCGTTCTCTCTCTGCAAGGCTGAGCAAGCTCGTCAACAACCGCTAAAACTACTTCTTCAAATTTTCAAATAGATGCATGAACTTTTTTTGCCAGCTGTGATACAGCTGTGGCCCACTCTCTATTGATGCCGTCTCCTATAATAACTTTCTCTCCATCTTCGTCCACTTCATGCTCAAGAGGCATGTGTAGTAACTCTTGTACAAAGGCACTCGCAACCTTCCTGTTTGTGGTTTCAGAGTAGTCAAGCATTACGCCGAGCAATAGTAACTGTCGGCATGTGAAGCAATACTTTGGTCCTGAAAATATCAAATAGGTTCAGGTAAATGAATGTTTCAGAACTGTATTCTACATTGAACACATCCATGCTTCAACACTCCAACAATCAAAAATGTGTCAGTTCAGTGTTTGAATATTTGGGGAATGGGCAGTTTCAGTTGGTATCAGTACGGTCTCGGATTGCTCACATATTATTAACTAATTTGATGTGTTAGTGTTAATGAAAAGGTTCTACGCGTTAATCATATAAATGTGTCATACGAGATTAGACTCTTACCAGCAGCAAGATGCACTCTAACCAACTCTACATAGTCCGATACTAAGGGAATGATTTTCTTTAGAACACCATTATTGTCAGACTCTTCTGGGGCATACACTGTTGCTTCAGATCCTGTTGTTGTGGCACCATCAGAGCCTTCGGCCTGTTTAGTTGCAATAACAAAAAATAAGGGCAAAAGACAGAACCACTGTTTACTTATAAGGTCTAACTATTACGCAGATTTTTGTTAAAACAAATTTTGAGAGCTCAGCATTGTGAAGAATCCACTGAATAAAGATTCTAGAAGAAATCTGCAGTCGGAAGACAATTATTTTCATTTATGGGAAATTAACTTGAGAAAAATAATAAAGTTTCTTACTAGTGTTTTTTTCTGCAAGTGCTGGCACAGAGTTCTCCAGTAGAGAGCAACCTCAGCTTCCATTTGTTGAATGCATTTTACTGGAAAGTAAACATGAAAAAGCTGATTGTGAAGATTAGGAATCCAATATAACACCATGCAATATTTTAACAAAATTCGTAATTTCTAACACCATGCAATATCTTTAAAAAAAAGATTAAGGTCTCAGACTTATTACACACAGCGATAGGACTTTGGATGTGGAATACGATGCGGGTTTGGCCTAACTTAAAATTTGAAACTGGCATATTAGTGCACATGCTATACATGTTGAGAGATTATAAGCTTAAAGTAGTATTTCTGTTGTAGCATTATAATCAGAAAAGCTTAATTTTAAAAAATACCAAACGGGAACCACTTTTAGTGGTACGTGCCATGTGGTGTAGGAATTTTTGAGGGAACATGGCCAATTTCAAATTTATGTAATTCTTTCAATTTTCCACAGTATGGGGGCGTTACAGTAAAAAGACGCCAAATAAGGCCTTTGCTTTGTAATAATATATAAAGCTACATTAATCACGAAACTCTACAGCAGTGCCACTATGAGTCAGACATGTGACTCCAAAATATTATGCATTCGGCCACACCAAATGTGTTTTTCACTATATTCTATATCCAGTTTCATGCTACCATCAGGTTGTCTTACTATGCCTCCCTTTTCGTCATGTTTCTCCCTTTGGTGTGTCCAACATTGCCCATGTTCGACACGCTGGACAGGGAATATGCCACTGCCTTGGATATGAGCTAGCAACCAAGGTTTTTAGGCTAATGGATCTGCTAAAGAGTAAGCCAGCTGAACTAAAAAGTTATTCCGCTAATACATGCAATGAACACATGACATGGGTTCGACTAACCTTTATGATATTTGCTACTTGATTCCAGAATCTGTTGTATAGTTTGACCATTCAGGTCCACCATGCCAGCTTTCAAGAGAGTCCTCATCACAGCTTCACCAACTGTTTCATACGTTTCTACATCAAGAAACTCGAGAAGCATGATAGGATTTCCATTGCAGCACTTAACAAGCCACTCATCTTTCATTAACTTGAAAAACTCTTTGGTAACTACCGAGGATCTTTCAGCTAACCCCCTCTGTAGAATAGTGGTTCTAAGCTTGATGCTGCTAAGACAGATGTAACAAGTTAGAAGTCTGACTTCATCAAGAAAACTACACATTCAATCTAATTAGTATCATAAACCATTTTCAAACACAACCAAAAGAATAACAAGTCATATTCAGCTTGCAAGGATGGTTCCCTCCTTCATAGACAAAATCCATATCAACCTTTCAAAGAATTCCACTTGTTCACAAATAACTATCACTTTAAAAACTATATTCCATGAGGTTAAACACGAAGGGTAGGTTGATAAAAAAATTTGAAGCCAGAGACGGTATACAATATAACAAGGATTGAATCATTCTAGTCATACTTGCGTTCATCAGCAGGAATAAGAAATGAATATTACCTAAGGCTTTGGAGGGGAAATTTATTTGCTAGAACTCGATATGCTGCTTTACGCACTGACTCACTCACATCAAGTGTGCAATCAATGATTGTCGCTGATGTTGCGTTGCTAGGAGGCTTGCAAACATCCTGCACATATCCAGAATTTTATCACTGTGCCGCAACTTACATCATCAAGGAGAAAAACATCCAGAATTCTATTTATTCATAATCTAGCAAACAATTAATTCTTGATACTTCCGCTTCCTACTTCAGATATCCATTAAAATACATGGTAGACATTATGAATGAAACGACTCTATATAGGTTACAATGATTAGCTTTACCAATGCATTGGATAGGTAGTATCTTTGATGCTCACTTAAATGTGACTTCTATTCGTGACCTATTTGATATTTGTTCAACTTTACAATAGCAGTTTGCCGATTAATTATAACAGTGGGAGGCAGTTATCAACTACATTTGTGTCGATAAGAAACAAGTTCCATCCATTAAATCACATACATATCCTGAAGACCAAAAAGAAACGAAATAACACCAAAAGAGATAATTCCTTAACTCTCCTATACTCTAATAGACAGCCCTTCAAAGAGAAAAACACTTACATCTTTTTGTCCAAGAGGCAAAGCTTCAAGATACGCATCAATGATGCTACTGAACTCAGCATCATCAGCAAACCGAGCAAGTGCTCGAACAGCAAACATACGGACTTGTGGGACCTTATCCTCCACTCTTATCTTCATACAATCTATTACCTTATCACACAGCTTACTTCTGCGTCATCTTGCAACCGCATCATCATAATCTACAAAGTTAAGGAAGCAAATAAACAAAACAACAAATAATTGTCAAATTAAATTTTCTCCATATAATATTTTTAAGGTTAATTCTTAACAAAGAACAGTGTTAATTCTCCATATAATCACGAACTAGAACAGTGTTTTTATCAAAGTTATCAAAAAAATCCCTAATTATTTCATCACCGAAACCCTAATTTGATAAAATTGAAACATAAAAGCATAAAAGCAGTGAGATATATCAATCACCTCAGAAATAAGCTGGCATGACCTAATTTTAGCCGTCTCATTCTCCGAGACAGCACCGATAAGAAGAAAACGTATAAACTCTTCTGGAAACTCGTCACGGAGACTACTACCACTCTTTTTATCTCTTCGAAATGCAAATGTAGAAATGAATCGAACGTTTCTTTCTATGGAATCGAGTTTTTTCTGTAAATCACTTTGAGGTATTAGGGTTTTAGAGACTGAGAATTTTTTGGGAGAAAAAGATGATGAACGAAGTTCTTTTGATTTTAGGGTAAGAACAACATGTAATTGACGACATGCATCAATAATCTTTACGGTTTCGGACATAAACAACTTCTGATCTTCTACTGCCATTGCTGAAGCTTCTTCTTCTGTATCTACTCTCTCTCTACTTTTTCTTTTCTTTGAATTTGAGAGGGAAATTAGTTAGTGCGTGGAGTTTAAGCGTTTTTATTTTGGTAGGTGGGACTTTGTTTACCCACTTGTGACTTAAGTCATGAATACTGCTAAATGACCGATTGGTTTTAACCGCACAAATTCGACAGCCCGCCGCCAAGCTTAAACACATGGAACGCGTTATAAAGTGATTGTGCAAAATTTTACTAGAAAAGCAATGAAGTTTCGCAAACCGGTGAAATCACTGGAAAAATACAAAACGAACTAAGCAGAACTAGTTGGTATTGGCAGCGCACCATTTTCTTATCACCGTGTACCGAAAGACTACTACTTTTGTAAGGCCAGGCATTATGGCGTGAAGTCATTCCGAGCATTAGTTAGATTATAGCTAAGGTCAGACCACTATAGCTTATCTTTTAGCTATAATGCAGCCAGAAGTTTTGGCTCAACTAGTGAAGGAACACATCTTTTCCTGATTTTAACTAAGAAATGGATGACGGAAATTGAGTTTTGTAATGGGTGGAGAATCAGTTTCCGTATTCAATCCAGACGGATGCTGAAATTCCGTTGTAAAATTTACGGAATTTAGTTCCCTGTTGTTAATATTTGCACGACCTTTTTTTGTTACACATCTTTCACACCCGATTTTGGTCATCCATTATTCTTAACGGCTTTATGTTCTCCATTGTCGGATTCCAACCACTATTTTTTTCTAAAAGCTAGATTTTTTTTCTCTATATAAGCAAAATCTTATTCTCAAACACAATTAGTCCCAAACGGTTGAGTTTTTTTTTTTTTTTTCTTATCCATCTAGACATCAAATTCTTTGGGTTAACAAGAATTTTGTTCAACAAGGAGAAATTGATCTTAATTACATCTGCTTCGTTTATGTGGGTAATGATGAAGTTGTTGGTGCTCAACAAG
Organism: Papaver armeniacum; assembly: GCA_023531295.1. NCBI lineage: Eukaryota > Viridiplantae > Streptophyta > Magnoliopsida > Ranunculales > Papaveraceae > Papaver > Papaver armeniacum. Next base: position 198,736 of record JAJJWW010001697.1, read on the forward strand.
CATCTGTCCTGTTTTGGAGGCGTATTCATGAAATCTTTGTCTCTTTGAGCAAAAATGCATATGAAATGGACCCTAACTCCTCAAAAAATAAGATGAAAGCAATTAAAAGAGATGCAAGAGGATATGTGTCAATTCTTAACGTCGTATATCGGCGATGTAAAAGCGGTGTTGTACATGAAGATTTGGTAAATTCTTTAATTGAATTAAGTTTTTCCGATTGGTGATAATAGTAATTAACTCATTATTTTTACTACAATGTTTCAGATTCGAGAAGGACCAGAGCAATTTCAAAAACAAACACGATAATCATTCAAGTATGACGCTTATTATGAAATTTTGAGAGAAAATGTTCATGGGTTTGATTATTAACTCATAATCGTGCATAGTGTCCTATTTTCCAAGCACAAAGACTTTATACCATCCCAAGGTTGGACCGGAGTACTACCTAATGGAGAAATTCGTTTGGACTACAACAAGTATCAGGAGAGGCATATAAGGACCAAAGGTTCTAAAAGAGAAGCTAGGCATAAGAAGATTAGCGAGCAAGGTATTTCATCAAATATTGAAGCAAGAGAGCAGCACTGGAAATATCTTATCCTTCTGAGTTATATTTACCAGATGTTTCATCAAGTGTTGCAGCAAGACCCTTCTTACGAGTATATTTTTTTGCAATCTGGGCACTCATTAGCAAAGATCAAACCCCCTACACTTGAAGCATTGAGGCATATCCTCAACATCATTATCGTTAGAGTCCCTGTTTTTAGGAGGACCGCAATTATGTGGCTTGTTTGATGATGATGGAGGATCTTTGGAGAAACGTTTATTCCTTTTCAAAAGAAGATCTTGAACTGTTTTGTGGAAAGAGACACGGAAGTATCAAGATCTTCATATGAAAATTTGTAGTCATCAACATGGCGTTTCTCAGAAGCACTAACACTTTCACTTTATCAAGTACTTCAGTGTTTTTCAAGGCTTTGAAAGCAACGTCTTTTCCGGCCTTAGCGTGTTGTCCATGATCAAAGATCTTTATCTTTGCAACGAAAATGCTTTGGTTTAGTGTTGAAAGATCGTTTCCTTCGGTGATGGCATGTTTCTTAGACTCGTATCGAACTGGCAAAGATCTCGGAATTTTCTTCACAATATCCCTTTTAAAAATAGTCATACCTAACACATGATATGCATTCACTATCTCAGCCAACTTGTGATTAAATTCCTCGAAAGAATCTTCGTCAACCATACAAAGATTTTCCCAGTCATAAGTTAGGTTTTGAAGCCTTGCTTCTTTTCCTGAGGTATTCCTTTCAAATACAGTTTATAAGATATCCCAAGCTTGCTTCGACGTAATGCACGTAGACGCATGACGTTGAAGATCTTGGCTTATGGCGTGGATGATAGCATTCAATCCATCAAAATTATGTTTTGCATCACTGATTTTGATTATGCTATACAATTATGTCCTTAGCAACAGTATTATCGCCTTCTCGAATTGTTGGAGGAACATACCCCTTTACGCGAAGAACCCATGTTTGAAAATCACGATCTTGAAAGAAGGAGCGCATAGCTATTTTCCAGCATAAGTAATTTGTGTCATCGAAGGATGGTGGTATGTTAATATGAAATGAGCTACGGTGTTTGCCTGCTCTGATACCAATTGAAAAGGAGAGGGTACCAAGTATACCACCAACTTTTTTGTACGACAACTCGTATGGAAAAAAACTAATACAATTACAACCAGATCTAAATTAAAGATCCTTCAACAATATGTATATAAAGTTTTTCTCTTATCTCTTCCACAACCAATATGTCTAAACTAATAAGTCTGTAAACCTGATTGTTTTAAGGAGTTCTTAGACGATCTCACAAATCAATATCCAAGATCAATCTAGTTGTATCCAAATCAAGAGGATCTGAATTCTGACAAGTATGAAACTTGTTGTAATCTATCTTTCAAGATACGAATTAATCAAGAACAAGTATCGTTATTGATCACAATTAATAAGGACTTAAACTACCTAGATAGATTACATACTATTTGTGTTATTCCAATTATAAAGTGTTAGAGCATATCACGGTTGAACCCACCAAGCGTTAGTATGTCAAGTTTGGTTGTCATATTTTAGTATCAAAACTCATCTAGAGACGCTTGATTAAATACTAGAGTCAACTTCGTTTAAGTTAGACTAGAAAGTCTAGGAATGTTGAGACGTACAAGTATTACTCCGAAGACCTGAAGAATGTAAAGAAATAACAATTACAACGAGGACATCATCCTTCCACTTGAGGTTAGTAATATTGACTTGATCTTGTTTCAATTCCTAACATATCTTTCAAGTCGGATTATATTGAAACATAACATGCAAAGTTGTATCTAATAATACTCTAGTGGTTAGACTTAGTCATAACATTATGATCAAAGTGTCAAGGAATTTATTGAATTACGAAGTATAAACGCTTATCTTTTGGAACTTCGTAAATACGAAATCAACATAATCTTTGTATATAGTCTTTTGATTATGTATAAGATATAGGTATGATTTCACCCTAGGAAACAATGTTTCATAATATTTGTTTATAGGAAATACATATATGAACTTGTTTCATAATCGAAAGGCAATCATGATTGGTCAGGTTCTTTATTGAATATCTTTTGATATAAGATGACAAGGTATAACCTATCTTATCTTGTTGAGACTTGAGGTAACCCCGATCATAGCATATATCGTGTAGCATGTTGTAAACGGTCACAATCTACTTTGTGAAGCATGGTGTAACCGGTCACAAGCTACATTGGGAAGTTAGTTGTAATCAGTCACAAGTTTCTCTGAGAACCAAGGTGTAACCGATCACAAGCTAACTCGGGAAGTAAGGTGTAACCGATCACAAGCTACCTCTGGGAAGCAAGGTGTAACCGGTCACAACCTGGTTTGGGAAACATGGTATAACCGATCACAACTCACATTGTGAGATCGGTACAACCGATCCCAAGGAGCAAAACCGAGTTTCCAAGATTCACATATCTCTTTATGTTTTGTGTGAAGCTTGAAATTAGAGTTTGCTGAGAAACTTCTAGATGTCAACATTATTTGAACATGTACATAACTCTAATCATTAATTGTTCAAAGATATTCTTTGATACTCAAGGTGATCCGAGGTCCGAAAAATTGAAAATCATTTAATTATGATTTTCATAATATATATTTTAATTACCAGCAATTAAAGCATATCCTCTAGAAAATATTATTAGTTAATGTGCTATACTAATAATAGAAGTTTTTTATGAGAGTTATCGGAAATATGGTGAAAACACTGGGGTACCAAAATACACCACCAACTATTTCGTAGGCAATCTGTATGGACAAACTCAACACAACTTTTCCTTGATTGAGTTTTTATTCTCGGAGTTGTATTGAGTCTGTCTATACAGATTTCCAAAGAAAAAATTGGTGGTGTATTTTGGTACCCCCAGTGTTTTCAATTTCTGCTCAGGATACGTTCGCGAACCAGTTTTCAAACCATAGATATTTGAGCTTCAGAAATAGAGGGAAGGTTGGCGAACCAGTTCGCAAACCTTTGTTGATGGGAGAAAATGATTTGCTAGTTTTTTAGGAAAGTGAAGAGACAACCGTGCGAGCGGGGACTCCTCGATCGAGAAAATTGCTTAAAACTTTTTCAAACAGATGCACTGCACATGATTGCTTTGAGTTCGAGAGATCAATTTTTAGGACTCTGGCCTAAACCAAGACAATGAATGTTCCATAGTCAATTCGGTCACAAAGAGGGATGATGGTCGATTTGTAGGAGGGAAGCTGAGAAGTGTGTGAGATCAATGATGATCGAGGATTGTGGATGTGTTGGAGATTCTACAAGTGAACTGTTGAGTTCGAGTAAGTTATGATTGATTGATTGATTGATTGAATTCTGATTTGTTGAGAGTTCTTGATCAGAGAATTCTTCCTTAGACGATGATTCTTGGTTGTTCAATCATGGATTCAGAGACTTATTTATATTGCAAGAATAAAAGACACATTGATCCCGATAAGTGTGACGGTTGCTGGACTGAAAGAATGGGAAAGTGGGAAATCGTGGTTAAACCAGTTCCATGTCGTGCGGAGACTTGGTTGATTGTCCATCCTCTACTTTGCTAAATCCCTCAACTACTTTCACGACTAACTCAAATTTCTCATCGTGGGTGTACACACGTGTCGTAGGCCGCCGACCAAAACCCTAGTGAATATCCCCCCATGTGACGTGATTGATGTCTCATGAATGTGGAGTCTGCAAGGCAAACGTGTATTTAATTAGTTAGTTGTTGACTTGACTATAGGATAAGTCTTGGCCTTGATGAGTCGAGCATAATGAACGGATGTGGTATGCTATGATACTCATAGATTGAGCATAAGGTGTCTGTTGAGACATAATAATGGAAAGGCGTCGAGTCTTGATGAATTGTGATATATTATTTTACCAGTCGAGGTAACAATAATATTTTGATAATTTGGATTGTCCGATGAGATTGCTCGATCAAGGACTTATTTTGATATGTCGAGCATTCGACAGGAAATCAAAGATATCGTGGAGTTATACAGAATGTTCACTTCTGATCTAATATATGACCGAATGATAAATCAAAAATATTGGACGGTCGTCTGTTGGACCATGTTGCTCAGTTGAGCAAAAATGTCGATAGCAGGACCAAACATTAATTTAGAATATTGATTGTTGGATCAATAGAATTCTCGAATGTTGATAGTTGAATCAACATGAGGAATATTGCTCGGTCGAGCAATTGATAGTTAAATCAATGAGTTCCGAACCCAGTTGACCGTGTATTTTGGTAACTTAAGAAATTTAGTGTTCATAGATGAGCAAAATAAATATTGCTAGTTTAAGCAAATATTGCTCGTTTGAGCAATATTGCTCGTTTCATGAATTATTGGTAGCGGGACCAAATAAAATATTAATTAAAATACTAGTAGATGGACCTAATATTATATAATTAATTAGGATGTTGATTGTTGGATCAACATAAAATTATTAGTGTTCGAACTTGCTCAGGATTATGATTTGCAGAGCATTTGGTTTGAAACCATAATTTTGATTGATTGTTGATCAATTGATGATTTACTGAAAATCAATCAATGAGTGATAGAGAGGGACCGGCTACATGGGATGATGGTCGACCATGTAGCGCCCAGGTGCTCGAATGAGCATGCACCAAAGTCCTTTGTAGACCAGTTGGTGAAAGGATGATTAAATGCTCATTTAATCATTATTAAAATAGTGCTCATGTGAGCATTAGGTGGTAAAACCTAATTATGAAAGAAGAGGGGACCGACCAAGGGGTATGAAACATGCCCTTGGTGGTCATGGGACCAACTGATGGTCGATTGATCAAATTCTAAGTTGTTTGGAAAGAGTTTGAGCCCAACATGAACTATGGAAGATTAATTAGGTCAAAATCATAAAAGGATGTGAGACCGGTTTCTGCAAGCCAAAGTGCCAACCTTGGTCGGTTAAGGTGACATGCCCATGTCACCACATTGCCCATGACTCAATTATGAAAATTTTGATATTTCTGGTGCACGTTCGAGCAATATTTTGGATTTCCAGAAGAGTTTGATCTCGACTGAAACTCTTGACTTTGTTTGAATGAGAAAGTAGAGCTTTGCTCGCACGACCAATTGGTAGGTTCGGAAAACCTACAATAAAAATAATGCAAGTGCACAGTGTCTAACTAGTAGAACAATGTCAAGTACAGGTCGTTCCCACGAGGAGTGTGAAATACTGCTACTAACTAATATCAATAATCAACTAACCAAATTCAATAGTTTAGAATGTTTATGGAATAATGAAAGCAAAATAATAAAACGTAACCAAAGATGTGAAGGTGTTAAGGTTCCGAGAATCCTTTGTAGGTAAATTATTGTATTCAATCACAAAGGGTATTGACACAAAAGATATTTCATTTAACGATTGTCGACAAGATTTATCAAAAAGATTGTTTGTTCTCACCTTAAAGTATAATTCTTAAGCACTAGATATACATGGCATAAATAGTCGAATGAAATTCATAATTCAATTATCGCTAAGGTTCAATGAGTTCTTCTACTAATCTAACTTTGGACTATACATGGCATAGAACATGAAAAATATAGCTAGAAGGTAAAACATTGATAGAGAAACAAAACATTAGCATTAAGTTCAATTGGTATAGAACCCTTATTCATGAACACAAATAAATCGACCTACAAAATCATCCTTTCACCCTAACATGGATCTAGCTAGCCATGCCTTTCTTAAAAGCCATAAACAAATTAAATAAAATCTCTAGCTAAAATCGAAACAGAGAATGAAATGGAACTTCAAACCCTAAACGGCTTTGTAGCCGCACCTCCTCTGGCTTCTGATTTGACTTCTCTTTTTATTTCTTTTGTTCCTTGTGTCACAAATATAATACCAACCAATGAAAGCGTGCCACATCATCCCTTCCAACACCACCGTATTCCAAAATCAGTCCACGTCCAAACACTTACCAAAACTGTCCGGAAACAAATTTCTTCAGTTCGCTGGCCACCTAGCCACCATCGCCCATTCCCTGGCCATGTAACTTTTCGACCTCAGTCCACGGAACAACTAGTAAGTAGTAACAAACACTACTGCCTTTCTTTTCATCAGCTACCTTCGCACAACCAAGAGCCATAAGCCAACAAATGCATCGACTTCTCTGTAGCATCTCCTGCTTCATCTTCTCCATTCGAGTACCAATAGTTCACCATAACCACCAGTCGCATCACCATCTCCTTGTCTCGCTCCAATGGCAGCAACAACAGCTCTTTCTTCGACTGTAACTTCTTCTCGATCACGACTGAGCTGTCTCAATTCCGTTTCGTTGTTGCTTGTTGTACGTTCATGGAGCTTGATTCCATCTCCTTTTCGCAAAGTATTGGTGTTGTTGGAAGAACTGATCGAATCCTCTGCTTGAACTTTAGTTGAAGTTGCTGCCATAGAAATTAGCCATCATTGCCATCAAATACGATCAATACCAATCCACAGCAAACACAATCTCAATTCGCGGGTATCTTGTAAAGACCCTCAAGCTCGTCAACGCTATTAGACCGGTCAAGACCCGATTTAGAGATGATCAAGATACAATTTAGCCGATAATGACTCGATTAGTTAATATAGATTTTAATTAATAGGAATTAATCTAACAACGATTTAGATATGAAACTAGTACCGCTGGTTAGATCTCGAGAAGTTACGCAGAATGGACTACTCGAACGTGTCATTTGGATATCGGACGAAGAAGATGTCATCAAATCTAGTTGAAGGGAAAAGTAGGCATTTTACACTCAAACCGACCTGGCTACCCATATCTTTTAAGAGGGGGCATTTGTCGCTGGTCTTATGATCCCATCGAATCCTCTGCTTGAACTTTAGTTGAAGTTGCTGCCATAGAAATTAGCCATCGTTGCCATCAAATACGATCAATACCAATCCACAGCAAACACAATCTCACTTCGCAGGCATCTTGTAAAGACCCTCAAGCTCGTCAACGCTATTAGACCGGTCAAGAGCCGATTTAGAGATGATCAAGATACAATTTAGCCGATAATGACTCGATTAGTTAATATAGATTTTAATTAATAGGAATTAATCTAACAACGATTTAGATATGAAACTAGTACCGCTGGTTAGATCTCGAGAAGTTACCTTGAATGGACTAGAAGATAAAGTCAAAATGTGCATTTTATCATTTTCTTGGGACCGAGAAGATTCAATGTGTTTCATTTTTCTATTCTATTTTCTTCTTCTCTTTCTTCCCTTCTTCCTGTTCTTCTTCTACGGGTGATTGATCGAAACTATGAATTATGTGATCGAGATATGAGAGGAAATATTAGGTAACGATTACTGGTGATGGTGTTGAAGATGAATTATCGTTGGATGAAGAAGAAATTACGGATTGAAGAGAATTTAAGTTAGGGTTCCTAAGAGATGAAATCGATTGAGGATATATGGGTTATTGAGTATGAGAATAAGTAATTGGTGATGGGTTTTGTGTTTTAAGAACAAAGAAGAACATTTAGTATTCAATTTCTGATTCACAGTGAAGAAAGGGTGAATTAGGGTTTCAGTGTTAAGAATTGGGAATTGAATTGGAGTCTTTTGAGAATAGAAGATGGTGATGAAGATTATGAGATTTAGAAGCTGAATTAAGGTTCTAGATGGATTATTAAAGACTGGGTTTGGTCGAATTGAAAAGTTGAAATGCATGTTGTGAACTTGGATTTGGAATTAAGAAATTCTAGGGTTCATCTGTAGGGTGGTGGTGATGAGGATTGTTGCATGCTTAAAGGAATTACTTTGAGGTAATTGTTTTGAGTTAATTTAGTAAAACTATTAGATTTTATTGTTTGGTTTTATGTATTTGTGAATGAACTGGAATTGAGATATTGCTTTGATTGAGAACTGGTAATACAAGTGGTGGCAGTGTTGATGTTTAGTGGTTTGGTAATAGTTTAGATGTTGTTGTGTTAGAATATTGGTGTTGGAACAATATCCCAGTGATGTTATTCTAAGAAGATACAGGTAGTGGTGAATGGTGTTAGGAATGGGAGATTGTTGTTTAGATGACAATTTTGGTGTTGGTGTGGGTCTGTTGAGTTGAGGTTTAAATGAATGAATGAGCTAGGGGGATTGTATGAGTTGTGCAGGTATAAGTGGAAAATGAATATAAATGGTGTTGAAGCTATGATGAAGCTTAGTTTGTTGAGATGATCTTTGAGCTGTGAAGTTGTTGAAGTGAATTTGTTTCCAGTGATGAGAATTGTAATCCATGAGCTAGTGTTGGACCTGTTGGCAGAAATGATTGAGATTTATCTGTGTACGGCTGCAATTGGAAAGGTAGACTGAAGTGGAATAAGAAGAGCTGAGCTAATAGTGAACTATAGCTGCAGAGGTTTTGAATGGCAGTTGAAGTTGAGATGTATGAGTTGTTTATGTTGGGAATGAGTTAATGAATGTCAATTATGAATTACCTGGGATGCTAATGATGTTGATGTTGAAGATGAAACGAATCTGTGAAATAAATGTTGCAGGTGTGACTAATGGAATTGCAAGGGCTATGTTTGTTGGCTGTTGCAGTGAAGAACCAGTAGTGATGAAGCTGAGAATGGCAAGGCCATGAAGTAATATTGAGTTATAGAATAGTGGTGTTGTTGAACTGGACAGTTACAGCTGAAAGGGAATAAGAAAGAGATGAACTGAGTTGGGTCGGAATGTGTTGTAGTTGAGATGTATTACAGGAACTTAGATTTTGTTGCAGGGAAGAGTTGAGTTGTAGTGAAGTTATAAACGTTATGAAAGAAGAAGTTGAATGAGATTTTATGTGACTGAATTATATGAATAGAGGTTAGGTGTTAATGTTGATTTAAACCTCTTGGAAGCCTGCAGCTACTGCAATTGCAGGTAATCTTTAGTTGAGTGTTGTATTTGATTTATGAAGTTTGTTTAAGATAAATGTATTGTTATTGAAATATAGTTAAGAGTTTTGGTGTTGCACAATGTTTGTGCATTAGTGTTCTTTGGCTCGAGCAATGGCTGGCGGCTGTGCAAGAGTTTTGACCTTGGGTCATTCGGCCTAGTCGGGATCGACTCTAGCCGACTTAGTCAATCGGCGAGTCGAATCGGGTTTGACCGGGTTTGAGTCACTAGTCTTGACTCGTTGACCATTGACCCTGGACATTGACCTGACCTTGGACGTTGATTGTTGCTTGACCTTTGACCACACATTGACCGTTAGTTGACTTAGATGGACCAGACCTTTTGTTAACGGGCCGGTTTAATGGGTCGGGCCGGAGTAAGCCCGCGGGTCGTGGGCTTGGGCTTAGGATTAATCTTTCTTAATTAGATGGATTTGACCCCTTATGGTCCGAATTAGCCTTTGGTTTCTTCTACAAAGTTGTAGATATTCATAAGACTTAGTTATTGGACTATAGAACCAACCTAATTGAATTAGTAAACCTTAGCTATGTTAAAGATAGAGAATGATAATGTGTAAAGTCATAAATGGGCTTAGAAATATTAGATAGACTTGTATTATTCTTGTATGAGCCATTGTGATTAGATTCTTAGAGTTCTTGTGTGATTAACAGTTAGTCTGTATTAACAACGATCGATTCAAAGGACAAACCAGTGGATCGCGAGGTAGGCGTGGCCTGTCATCAAAAGAGGTGGGAATTTATATTTAACTCTTTTGTGATTATTGTTGTTTTCTTTTACAAAAGTTTATGTTTAACAAATCCATGCATAGTCTGATTGTGTTTTCCATGCATTGTTTTATTTTAAACTCCGAAAGTACCATTGATTCTTTTAATCTTTCCATGGTTTGGAAAGAAGCTGTAATGCTTTGTTTGTCTTTATGAATTGTTTGGGAAATAAGAATTTCCATTTGATTGTTTGGAAATGAGAATTTTCATCTGTGGTATATAGGGTACTGCTCCTTCATTTACTGGTGCGGGACGAGTCACCATATTATTATCTAGGTGCGGGACGAGTCACCATATTATTATCTAGGTGCGGGACGAGTCACCATATTATTCATTGTTTAGAAGGAGTTAATTCCATATACATGATTGTTTACCTCTGTGAATTGGTTGTGTTTAGTGTTAGGGAAAACATGAATTGTTTTCAAATCATTTCCAATGATTACATGAAAGTTAAATGTTATTCCTAATGGGCACCCCTTTTAGGGATGATGTGCTCACCCGTTCCCACTTTTAGTTTCAGAGACAAATCAAGATGTGCAGAGCTGCGCAGCGAAAGCTTCGAGGAGTTGATTACGTTATTTAGATTGCTTCCGCTATGTTTATTTTGTGTTTATATTTTATTTGTAAAACAACTCACTATTGAATATGTATCATTTGATAGTAGTTCTTGTATATATACATTTCAGAGCGGGGCTAGTTTCTGAGTTATGTTTTGTAGCAGATTTCTTAATTGAAAGCTTAAGTATATGAATTAGATTCTCAGTGCCTCTTTATTTAGTTAATCTGTTGGATTAGTCAGCTGCTAGCTTTAGGGGCGCTACACATCTCGTATTCGAAACTCTTCATAATCTCTCTCACACCAACAGACACATCTTGTTCGCTGACTGAACTCAATTTCAGTCGACACATCCCCATATGAACCAGCCAACCAATATTTCCATTTTCGCTGGCTGCCAATTCAAATCATCGTACCCAAGATTCTTTGGCTCAAGGACTTGACTATCTTTCTTCGTCACCATGGGTTGTTAATGGCAAGCAGACCATTTTCCTCCGTAACCCAAAGTATTCTTCCCCGCCATAAGTGAAATAACGAGACTCATCACCATACTACCACGACATTAAGCTCTTCGCAGACCATTTTACCATCATTGCAACCCTTGACTATCTTCATATCATCGACCAGCTTTCTCGATGGAATTCAAGCCACGAATCCACCCCTGGAATCATCACCGAGAACTGGTTCACCCAGAACTACTATCAAGTCCTTATCACTCGAGCCAACACCAATTTCACCTGTTTTACTTCATTGCCACATTTTATCAAGCATCAGACTCGCATCCCTCGAGCAGAAACACAACAATTTTCGACACAAGACTGCCAACAGCAACCACACTTTGTCAACCTAGCCCACGACTGTAAAGCTCGACCAACTATAACATTCAGTTCTTCTTAATTCTGGCAGCGGCAATACCTTCCTTCCTTGAGTTGTCTCGACGGAATTCCAGCCACAACTCGAGCTAAAAATCACAACAGATCAGCACCCATGTTCCCCCTTGCACCACGTGTAATGCATCCAACTGCTGCTTCTTCATTCGATACATACCAGCAGACTCGATTCCATTTTCGTTGTTACTTGAATATCTCAGCCATCACCGATTTCCACAGCTCAACCATCTCCATTAGCTCTTGGGATCTTCTCTCAACTGAACCTAGCGCCATCACTGCCGGTACTTCAATTGATGTTGACTTCGCCAGAGTTACTTCTCGTTAATCTCCATCTCAGTTTAACACTGGCTGCTTGAAGAGGGAAACGAGAATTCCATTTGTTTGACAAAGAATGAAAAATATTGTCTGATGCCTTCCATTCCGCAAAGATGTGGTGGAGAGATGGGCCACATCCAATATTTTTCTGTTAACTCCAAATGGGCCTGACACATTCCAACTAGCAAAGACAACTCTTTGCTTTGCTTACTGACTTCTTGGCCGTGATGTGTAGCCAAGATGACTTGAGTGGTGATGGTACATAAATACCAGGCTAACCATATTTAAATAATTGTTTTTGGAGCTGTGAGTAGTAACCTTGGCAATATTCGGTTGCAAACGCCAATTTAGCTCCATTTTAGCCGTTTATCCTTTTCGTGATCAGATTCGTTTGTACTTTCTACAAAAGCACTAAAATGTTATTATTAACGAAATATCGAGACATAGATAGTATAAATATGGGTATAAAATGTATCACCTACGTGCTTATCAACACCCCCATACTTATATTTTGCTAGTCCCGAGCAAAACAAAAAATATATCCGCTAAACAGCTGGATAAAGAGTGATGTCCGCTAAACAGCAAGACGAAACCACTAAACAGTGGTTTACAAATGTCTGCTAAACAGCTAGACAGATCCACTAAACAGTGGATAGAGATGTCTGCTAAACAACTAGACAGACAGACCCGCTAAACAGCTGATCATACCATGCAAAAAACTTTTTTAATTAAGACCCGCTAAACAGCTGGTCATATTATGCATTTTTTTTTAATAAATAACGAAAGCAAAAATCTTAACCACTCCCCCAAACTTAAACATTACATTGTCCTCAATGTAATTGAATCATCCAACATAAAAAATTAAGGTGGGAAATTCTAAAATGTGATATGTAAAAACTAAAAAATAAAATAAAAGATAGAGTGAAGAGAACAAATCTGACGGGTTGACTCCCATGAAGCAAAATGTATTTGTTTCCCTCCTTCAGTAGCACGTAATCTCAAACAAGGTAAGGTTGGTACCCTAAAGTAACCTGCCAATCATATATATATATATAGTCTGAAAAGTTGGGGATCAATCCAACTAATCCAGTCAGTTGAAAAGATGATTCTGCAGCAAGATTGATTAGTATCCAGAGAGCTAAAACCTGATTCAATCTTATTCAAAATATAATTCGAACCTTGAATATGAAGCAAATCAGGTTCACAGATAATTAATAAAGATTGTTTAAAGAATTGAACAGTTGTTGTACTCCCTAAATATGGTTCTAAGTCCGACGAAATAACTTGCGCGACAGATATTGGTTCAAATGCACTCGCTAAACAAGGGCTCAATGGAGCAATAATATCATAACTCATAGACCCACTATCATCTATAAAGGTTTCATTATTAATATCATTAGGATGAGAAAAATCATAATTTGATAGGTCAGACAACGTATTATGGGTTAAGGTCGGAGCTTTCTCGACTGATGAGACTAGTCGATACTCGGGAAAAATTAGAGGTTCTAGTTTGAGCTTCCATTTATTAGTGTCTAGCAGCGGTGTGGAGTCTAATAATGCATTGACTTCACAAATAACACTATTATCATCAAAATCATACCCAAAATGAGCTAAGCAAACCTTCAATGGATCTTCCAAGTGGCTCTTACAAAAGCTTTGCGAGTGCATACTTACTCTCTTTTTTTTCCGCCCGCTACTGGTTTTATTTGTACCTAAAAAAAAAAAAATCAACAAACTGCGTAAAAAGGAACTAAAAGAAAATATAAAAATAAATTATGTACAAAAATAAAATAAAAATAAGCTATGTACAAAAAGATATCAACTAGAGAGTATTTTGCAACCACTCCCCGGCAGCGGCGCCAAAAACTTGGTAAGTTCGGAAAACCTACAATAAAAATACTGCAAGTGCACAATGTCTAACTAGTAGAACAATGGCAAGTACAGGTCGTTCCCACGAGGAGTGTGAAATACTGCAACTAACTAATATCAATAATCAACTAACCAAATTCAATAGTTTAGAATGTTTATGGAATAATGAAAGCAAAATAATAAAACGTAACCAAAGATGTGAAGGTGTTAAGGTTCCGAGAATCCTTTGTAGGTAAATTATTGTATTCAATCACAAAGGGTATTGACACAAAAGATATTTCATTTAACGATTGTCGACAAGATTTCTCAAAAAGATTGTTTGTTCTCACTTTAAAGTAGAATTCTTAAGCACTAGATATACATGGCATAAATAGTCGAATGAAATTCATAATTCAATTATTGCTAAGGTTCAATGAGTTCTTCTACTAATCTAACTATGGACTATACATGGCATAGAACATGAAAAATATAGCTAGAAGGTAAAACATTGATAGAGAAACAAAACATTAGGATTAAGTTCAATTGGTATAGAACCCTTATTCATGAACACAAATAAATCGACCTACAAAATCATCCTTTCACCCTAACATGGATCTAGCTAGCCATGCCTTTCTTAAAAGCCATAAACAAATTAAATAAAATCTCTAGCTAAAATCGAAACAGAGAATGAAATGGAACTTCAAACCCTAAACGGCCGTGTAGCCGCACCTCCTCTGGCTTCTGATTTGACTTCTCTTTTTATTTCTTTTGTTCCTTGCGTCACAAATATAATACCAACCAATGAAAGTGTGCCACATCATCCCTTCCAACACCACCGTATTCCAAAATCAGTCCACGTCCAAACACTTACCAAAACTGGCCGGAAACAAATTTCTTTAGTTCGCTGGCCACCTAGCCACCATCGCCCATTCCCTGGCCATGTAACTTTTCGACCTCAGTCCACGGAACAACTAGTAAGTAGTAACAAACACTACTGCCTTCATTTTCATCAGTTACCTTCGCACAACCAAGAGCCATTAAGCCAACAAATGTATCAACTTCTCTGTAGCATCTCCTGCTTCATCTTCTCCATTCGAGTACCAACAGTTCACCATAACCACCAGTCGCATCACCATCTCCTTGTCTCGCTCCAATGGCAGCAACATCAGCTCTTTCTTCGACTGCAACTTCTTCTCGATCACGACTGAGCTGTCTCAATTCCGTTTCGTTGTTGCCTTTTGTACGTTCATGGAGCTTGATTCCATCTCCTTTTCGCAAAGTATTGGTGTTGTTGGAAGAACTGATCGAATCCTCTGCCTGAACTTCAGTTGAAGTTGCTGCCATAGAAATTAGCCATCGTTGCCATCAAATACGATCAATACCAATCCACAGCAAACACAATCTCACTTCGCAGGCATCTCGTTTTCCCAGTTAAAAGGGCATTTCTATTTACAGTCTGAAGTTTGGATTGTGGATTCGGTCTCAACTACATACTAGTCCGAAGTTTTATAGTAGGCTAGTGTTTATAGCGGCTTAATAAAGTTTGGTGTTCAAATCTGAACGAGGTCCCGAGTTTTTCTGCAGTTGCGGTTGTACGTATTCAATCTAACAAGATACGTCCGTCAATTTGTAATTAGACTTGTTTCTTGTATAATTCGCATTTTTAAAGATAGTTAACAAGTTTAACTACTTGGCAAAATTTCGATTGAATTATTTGGATACGACTAGATTGATCTTGGATATTGATTTTTGAGATCATCCAAGTACTCTTCTTAACAATCAGGTTCACAGTCTCTTAGTCTGTATACATACTGATTAAAAAGAGGTAGAGATATAAGCTCTATATACACATTATCAAGGATCATTAGTTGGTATATTTGCAGTTGTATTAGGTTTTATCCATACAGGTTTCAAACAAAAAATTTGGTGGTGTATTCAATACCCCCTATGTTTTCAGCCGTTCCAGATTTAATTCGGTTGCAAGGAAGAATAATGGTCGGTCCGTAAGGAAGGAAGTCGAGAATGTGTAGAGATCAATGAAAATTAATTGATTATGGATGATGTATTGAACTGCTTTGAAGATGATTTCTCTGTATAAGATGAGAGAAAGCTTCTATAATTGCTAGATGATTGACTGTCAAGTATCAAGTCATAGGTTGAGAAACCTATTTATTGCAAAAATAGTTAGTACATCGATATCTTGTGAGTGGTGACGGTTGAATAGGAGTAGAAGAATGGGGAAGTGGAAATCGTGTGTGACCCAATTCTACTTTGTGTGGGAGACTTGGTTGATCGCACATCCACTATTCCATTTACTCCTTTTACTGCCAGCACAACTTACTCACATTTATCATCGTGGATACATTGCACATCGCACGTGTTATAGGTCGCTACACCAAAACCCTAGTGAGTATCCCCCCATGTGACATGAATTGATGTCTCATGTGAAAGTCTGATTTACATACGTATTTTATGTGGCCAATCGTTGACCTAGTTAGACTATGAGTCTTAACTAATAAATTTGAACATAGTCCATAATTCACGGTTATGATGGATGAAGCATGAAGTGTCTGCTGAGACAACGAAATGCTTTGTGGACCATAAATGTTGAGTCTGATGGGTCACTGATGATTGTGAAATATCATTGTGCTAGCCGAAGCATCAATGATATTCAAATAACCTGGGTTGAGAAGCATGGATTAATGAGATTGTTGGACCGATCATAAACCATCATGTTGATGAGTCAAGAATTTGACAGGTGTCATATGAAGATGATTATTCTTGAATGATCATAGAAGGGTTCATCCTCGATCCACATGTCATGGGTAGCTCAAATGACGAAGCAGAGAGATTATATTATTAAAATATTGGCTGACTGGCCAATAGAATATTGATGAACCAACTAGATATTGGTTGATGAACCAATAAAATACCGATAGCTAGATCAGTATAAAATACTACTTCTCTAAATATTGGTAATTTAATCAATATGAGAAATATTGCTTTGCAGAGCAATTGATGATTGAATCAATAAAAAATTAAGTAAATATTGATAGATGGACCGAATATTAAATAAATAAGTAAAATATTGATTGTTGGATCAATATTAAATTATTGGTGTTTGAACATGTTCAACGTTATGCTCTTCAGAGTATTAGGTTCGAAACTCTAATTTTGATTGATGAATGATCTATGGATGATTGAATGCGTATCAACCAATGGGTGGGTACCGGCCATTGGTGGTAATGAACCGACCATGTGGCGTCTAGGTGATTTACTTAGTATTCACCAAATTCACTTGCAGAGCATCTGGTGCAAGGATTAATGTTTGACTATAATTAAAACAGTGCTCTGCAGAGCATTAGATAATATGACATAATTGTGGCAGAAGGAGGACTGGACCGACCAAGGGGTGTTAGAACCGGACATTGGTAGTGGTGGGACCAATTATTGATGTATGGATGATGGTCCAAGTTGATGGAAAGAGTTTGAATCAAATATGGACTATAGATGATTAACTAGGTGATTAATAAATGAATGAGGTGGGACTGTCTATTGGTAGCCAAAGGACCGGCGTGTGCACGTGTCACCATGTCATCCGCAGACCATTCCTTAGGCTTTTAGTATTTTTTGATGGTCAGTTCTGCCCGAAGGACGAGGTATATTTTTGCTTGGAAGACCAATATTTGAAAATAATAAAATAATATTTTTTTATAGTAGAAAGTCATAATGGTTGCGGGGCCATTTGCTTTGCCTCGAAGGATTTAACATTAACATCATGTATGATTGCTTAGATAAGATACAAGACTGTGATTCACTTCCATTACGGAACGTGAAAAATCATTTTTTTATGTTTCTGATGTTGGTCAGGGATATATATTTTTTATGCGATTTTACAGATTTAGCCTTTCTCAAAAATCAACCATCAACAATGAGTCTCTTTATTTATAGATTTTCAAGACTTTAGGTTACTTCGGATTCAATCTAAGATAACTTGAGATCCAACGAAACACTTTCTCAGTTCCGATGAAATTTTTATTGGACATTCATGTAAGCATGTGAGAAGTCTGTCTTGAAATTACACAGAAGAATATACACTATGGTTCGGGGTTTTGAAACCGTGTATAATGACAGTTCCTATTGGAAAATAGGCCTTTTGAACTTTCAAGCATATTGATAGGTGTAGAATACACCTTATTTACTATCTATTATTTATGCTTTCTTTGCGAGTTTTCTTGTAAATTATGTATTTTATGTTTGATTTTGAGTTTACTAGGTGTTTTGGAGTTATTGAAGCAAAAAGAAGTGGAACTCGCTCAAATCCAGGATTTCTTCTCATCATCTTGAAGAGAATGTGGCTGAAGCACAATGATGGTGCAGCACAAGACTAGGTTGTGCAATATGGGGCTATGGCCTTCGCAAGATGGCTTTGGCCTGATCCGACTCAGCCCATTTAGCTGGTTAGATAGTTGACTCTGATTCTGACCCGGCTCTGACTCATGACATCACCGAGTTGACTCAGTGACCTTTGACCGGGTTGACAGAATTTGACCAGTGACCGGGTGGACTTTGCCGGTCACCTGAACTACTTCTCCGACCATTCTCCGGTCGAGTTCCGGTCACTTTACCAGTTTTACGATGACCTCTTTAGGGACATATTTTCACTTGGGTTTTTCTCACATATGGGCTTGGTGGACCATTTGGACTTTGGGCTTGGAAGACCTAGTTTTGGAAAGAGGAAAGGCTACAAAAAGGAAAAGCTTCTTTTGGAAGAAGAGATATATTCTACTTGGAGTTTTGGAGAGCGGCGACTAGGGTTTGCTTTCATTTGTTTTTCATCTTCTTCATTTTATTATTGATTATGATTATGAAGAACTCAAAAGCTATGAGTAGCTAAACACATATTATTGGTTATGGGATAAAGTTGATTTCTCAACATGTTATTTGAATCTATGAATTAGTTTTGTCTCAATAAGTTATTGTTTATGATTCATGGTTTATATTGTCATATGATTTGATTGTTTGTTTGGTTGAGTCCGGAATCAATCCGATTTGCATTCATTTCTAAAGCCATATTAGAGCAAATCCTATGGGTAGTGTCACTCTTTCAAATGAAGGAGGGCACTACCAATTAGACCAAATTAGAGTCTTTTATGAGTAGTGTTTTGGTCCCTTTTAAGCCAAAGACTATCATGCACTCGTTCGATCGAGCGAGTGGTTGGGAGTGTCACACTAGACGGGGGACTATCCCCCGTCAAAAAATTTGCTATTTTTAGAAGTAAACGGGGGACAGTCCCCCGTTTTAAACTTTTTTTTGCATATTTGTTTATGGACGAGGGA
Organism: Papaver armeniacum; assembly: GCA_023531295.1. Classification (NCBI taxonomy): domain Eukaryota; kingdom Viridiplantae; phylum Streptophyta; class Magnoliopsida; order Ranunculales; family Papaveraceae; genus Papaver; species Papaver armeniacum. The sequence continues at coordinate 217,953 of JAJJWW010001697.1, forward strand.
CTATCCCCGTCTATTTAATTATTTTTTTTAGTTTTTTTTTGTTGGACGGGGGACTTTCCCCCGTCCATGTAGTTTTTTTTTTTTTTTTTTAGTTTTTTAATTTGATTTTTTTTGTTGGACGGGGGAAAGTCCCCCGTCCATGTTGTTTTTTTTTTGTTTGACGGGACTGTCTAAGTTTGTTTTTTTTTTTACTTTTTTTTGGACGGGGGACTGTCCCCCGTCTTCTTCGAAATTTTTTTACTTTACGGGAGATTGTCTCCCATGTAGTGCCATTTTCTTATTTGTCCATAGTGGGTTCACTCGTTCATATGAGCGAGGGGTCCTTCATATGGGCGAGTTAGTCTCCATTTGGAGACTACCCATAGGATATGCTCTTAGGGTTTTCAATACGAAAAAGTTGTTTATCCCTGATTCTAAGTAGTATAATTATGGGTAGTGCTTGTATTGATATATCCTACTAGTCACAAATGAATCATAACCTTGGTTAAGTCGAATTAGTGCTTTTACACGTTTGATTGCCTTGATTAGTCTTATTCCATAGAACTTAGTGCTTTTAGGGAGTTAAACTTAATTGTGCTTTTACACTTTAGGTTGCTTTCTAGGAAGAATTCACATATACATCTTTTAATGTGGTTGTGATGAAATCAGGGAATTAGCGGGATATACTTGCGATCAAGGTATCCTAGGACTTTTAGTAAATGAGAGATTAAAATACCAATTCTAGTCATTGATGAAAATACATGTTTGTGAATGATACTATCCCGTGACCAATATCTTCTCCTTATTGATTATTCCATTTATTTTATTGCTTTCAATTATTTTTATTGCTTTGCTTAAACAAAAATCGCCCCCTTTGGTTACTAAGAGACTGAAATTTTATAACAACAAAAGCCTCTCTGTGGGAACGAACTCTTTCTTACCACGTACTTCATTTATATTAGTAGAGTGAGAAAGTGAAATTATTTTTGCTCGGCTGACAACCGATCAAATTTTGGCGACGCTGCCGGGGAGGCATACGACTTGTTATTAAATTTTTAGTTTCTTTTTATAATTCTACTTTTATATTTGCCTTTTGTTTTCTTGTCTTGTTTCTCACTTGTTTGCGAGAATTGTTTTCAGGTACCTGATCTTGGCTTCTAAAGATTGGAACTATCCAAGGTGCGGGATAGCTACTCGAAAAGGCACAATACTCCAACCAAGTCAAGACACAACAGAAGATCAAGAGTTAGAAGTGGAAGAAGAGTTATAACTAGAAGGAGAACAAGATATTCCATTCGTAGAAGAACCACTAGTTGAAGAAGAAGAAGAAGCAATGGGTGATCGTACACTCAAGGACTTGGCTTCTCATAGGCTTGATGCACAACAATGGTGTATTCAAACAAACTCAACCTTCGAGATCAAGCCGGGGTTGCTTAGAGAGTTACCAAAGTTCCATGGCATGGTGAATGAAGACCCAAACAAGCATCTTATGGACTTATATACCATTGTCACGGCCATGCTTCCAGCGAAGACTGATGCTGATGGTGCAATGTTGAAAGTTTTTCCATTTTCTATGGTGGATAGCGCTAAGGACTGGTTGTACTGTTTGCCATCCGGAAGTGTCACTACATGGAACGGGTTGAAGAAAATTTTCTTAGAGAGGTATTTTCCTGCATCGAAGGTGTCATGTGGTCGTTATTAAGGTGGTGTACTGAATGAACCTTTAGGAGTACTGTCATGGGTGTAGTTAGAAATCCTAGGGGTGCCTTAATAAGTTTCCTTTCTTTTTGTAAGAGCCACTATGGGCTGGACACGTGCTAGTCACGGATTGATGCGTCCCGATCGTCCTTACCCTGTTAAAACTGTGTAAGAAGGGAGTTGGTGAAATAAGAAAATATTTCTCAGATAGAACTTTGTTCTCAGGCTGGTCTTTGACCAGATTAATTCTCATTTCTGATTGCTTGTTGTTTCAATTTGTTCAACTATAGAACAATTGGTATCAGAGCCGTTCGAATCTTATCGCCATGGGAGGACAGGGAGCTCAGACTAATAAGGATTTACAGGATACTCAGAAGAAACAACAAACCCAGATTGATAAAACTAATCAAGATGTGTCAGACATGAAGGAACAATTGAATCAAATTCTTCTGCAACTGCAAAATCTCAATAGCAGGGAAGGTAATCAAGGGGAATCGTTTGTTGCACTGCGGAGAAGGAAGTACAAGATACAGTTGTTAACCAAATAGCGGAGAATCGGAGTTTCAACAATTACAATCGATTTCGAAGCTAGATTTTCCCATTCGATGGTACTAATCCTAAAGGGTGGATTCAAAAGTGTGAAAGGTTTTTTCTCCTTCACAATATCAGAGAAGAAACTCAGAAGGTGCAGATGGCAGCGATGCATATGGATGGAAAAGCTAAGAGGTGGATTTCTAACTTACAAACTTTTAGATCTATCTTGTGTTGGTTTGAGTTAGCAGAACAAGCTTGTTTGCGTTTCGAAAACCCTTTAAATGATAATGTTGTGGGTATGTTCAATAAATTAGCTCATACCAATACAGTGGATGAATTCTTTGATGAATTTGAAGTTGCTAGATCCTTGATGATGAATTTACATCCTGAATTTCCTGAGAGCTACTACGTAATGAGTTTTATTGGGGCTCTCAAAGAAGAAATACAGCATAATGTTCTAATGTTTCACCCTACAGCACTCATGAGAGCTTTTACACTAGCCAGACTACAAGAGCAATCCTTACTCCATCAGCAAAAACCTTCAAAACCCACCCCAAATTTTTTTTCCAATTCCTTCTCCTTGGGAAAACCACCTTATCCTTCGACTACTACTCCTAAACCAATCCTTACCCCATTACCACTTCCTCCAAAGAACTACCAAACCACCACCATCTGCTGCCTAAACCAACACCCACCCACCCTCCCATCAAGAGGCTCACCCCTGAACAACTCAAAATCCGAAAGGCCCAAGGTTTATGCTATAATTGTGACGAGGTTTATCGACATGGTCATGTTTGTAAGACCCAACAACTATTTTGGATGGTTACCGAGGGTGATGATGCTGAGGCTACTTCTGAGGATGATACACACCATGGAGAAGAACCTGATTCACCTGCTGAAAGTGATATGGAAGTGTCCCTTGATGCTCTTACTGGCATCAACAGAGGTGATACTATTAGAGTACCGGGTTTACTCCATAAACAACATATCTCTGTCTTGATAGATACTGGCAGCACCAACAGCTTTATAGACTCCTCCTTGGTGGACCAATTACACTGCCCTATTACTCCTACCACCAAGATGACAGTTACAGTGGCAAATGGAGACCACACTTTCAGCTCTGGCATTTGGAAGTCACTTCAATGGTCACTACAAGGACACATTTTCTCGGGTGACCTCAGAGTACTTCCATTAGGTGGCTGTGATATAGTGCTTGGCGCTGACTGGCTCAGACAATTTGGTAATGTCACTTTTAACTTCTCTACTTTGAATGTTTCATTTGTGCATCAAGGTGTTGAGATTACACTCTCTGGGAATTCAAAACCTCCTAGTCTTAAACAGCTCAGCCACAAGAGTGTTCATAAATTTTTTCAAACCAATCCTCATGGTATCTGCGCTCAACTATTTTCTGTCTCAGACACGCCCACTAATGTGTCACATCCTCCTGAAATTACCTCCTTACTACAGGAATTTCAAGATGTTTTTGACCAACCCACTACCTTACCACCTCACAGAAGCCTTGATCACACTATCCCTCTGCAACCCAATTCATCCCCAGTCAATCAACGACCTTATAAATGCCCCTATGTACAAAAGGGAGTCATTGAAGACTTAACTAAGGAAATGTTGCAACAAGGCATCATCCAACCAAGCCACAGTCCATTTGCCTCTCCAATTTTATTGGTCAAAAAGAAGGACAATAGCTGGAGATTTTGTGTTGATTATAGAAAACTAAACGACATTACCATTAAAGACAAGTTCCCAATCCCCATAATTGATGAACTCTTAGATGAGCTGCATGGTTCTGGAGTCTTCACCAAAATTGACCTCAAAGTCGTGGTACCACCAAATTCGATTATTTCCACCTGATATCCACAAAACAAAGATTCAGATCACACCAAGGTCACTATAAGTTCCTTGTTATGCCTTTTGGTCTCAACAATGCCCCTGCAACTTTTCAAGCACTCATGAATGACATATTCAAGCCATTTCTCAGGAAATTTGTCCTAGTTTTTTTTGATGATATTTTGGTATATAGTCCTGACATGAAGTCTCATTTAATTCACCTACAACAAGTACTTTCTGTGTTGAGACAACATCACTTACATGCCAAGCTTTCCAAATGCTGTTTTGCTCAATCTGAATTGGAGTATTTGGGCCACATTATCACACCCCAAGGTGTTGTTGCTGACCCTGCCAAGATCAGCTGTATGACTTCTTGGCCAACTCCAACTACTATCAAGGCATTAAGAGGGTTCTTGGGCTTAACTGGCTACTACAGGAAATTTGTCAAAGGTTATGGCAACATCAGCAAACCACTAACTGAGTTGTTAAAGAAGAATGCTTTTCACTGGTCCTCCGCTGCTGATGAGGCTTTCACAAAGCTTAAACTGGCCATGACTTCTACTCCTGTTCTGGCACTTCCAGATTTTTCCAAGAAATTCATCTTGGAAACAGATGCTTCGGATAATGGTATTGGGGCTGTCTTAATGCAAGATGGTAGACCCATTGCTTTTCATAGTAAGCCATTGGGTCCCAAGGCTATGGGATTATCCACTTATGAGAAAGAATTGATGGCACTGGGATCAGCAGTAACTAAGTGGAGGCATTATCTACAAGGCCATCATTTTACAATCAAGACTAATCATGAAAGCTTAAAATTCCTTCTGGAACAGAAAATTACCACAGGATTGCAGCAGAAATGGCTGATGAAGTTACTTGGTTTTACTTATGATATTCAATGCAAAAAAGGGGTTGACAACAAGGTGGCTGATGCATTATCAAGGAGACCGCCTTCAGATACTCTCCTCCAAGCCATCACACTCTCCAAACCCATCTGGATCCAGGAAGTCATTAGTAGCTATGTTGATGATTCCAAAGCCCAACAATTGATCTCTCAACTGCTACTCTCCCCCTCTGCCATACCCAACTATACCTACAAGGATGAGTTAATCAGGTACAAATCCAGACTCTACATTGGCACTGGTAGCAATATCAAAGCCTCTATTTTATCATCCTTGCATTCATCAGCCATTGGAGGCCATTCTGGAATACAAGCCACCTACTAACGAGCCAAACTGCATTTTTTCTGGCCACGAATGCAGCAGGATATAATCTCCATGGTCACAGCCTGTGATGTTTGTCATAGGAACAAACATGAGCACACTCTCCCTGCTGGGTTATTACAGCCCCTGCCAATTCCTGATCAAGCATGGCAGCACATATCCATGGATTTCATTGAGGGTCTTCCCCATAGTGATCACAAGGATGTTATTCTAGTGGTGGTTGATCGGTTAACCAAATATAGCCATTTCATTGCCCTCAAGCACCCTTACACTGCAGTATCAGTAGCTAAAGCTTTCCTCCACAATATTTTTCGACTACATGGTCTCCCTGCTTCAATCATTTCTGACAGGGATAAAATCTTCACTAGTAATTTCTGGCAGGATCTGTTTCATCACTTAGGCACTTCCCTCAAGCTGAGTACTGCATATCACCCTCAAACAGATGGCCAAACTGAGAGGGTCAATGCTTGTCTGGAAAACTACTTAAGATGTATGACTGGGTTTCAACCAAAGAAATGGTCACAATGGCTAGCACTTGCAGAATGGTGGTACAATACTAGCTACCATACCAGCATCAAGATGTCACCTTTTAAGGCCCTGTATGGTTATGATGCTCCTCACTTGGCGTTTCCCAGCACCATTACTACATCTGTAGCTACTGTGGAGGACTATCTACAACAAAGAGATGCTATGCTGGACATTCTCAAGGATTCCTTGTCAACTGCCCAGGCCAGAATGAAGTTCTTTGCTGACCAAAAAAGAACTGAGAGAGTGTTTGAAGTGGGAGATTTAGTTTACCTCAAGCTGGAACCCTACAGGAAAGCCTCTGTGTCTCTTCGCAAGAACTTTAAACTCTCATCTAAGTACTATGGCCCTTTCCCTGTCACGGCAAAAGTTGGCCCATTGGCTTACAAGCTTCAGCTTCCACCAGAAGCACGAGTGCACCCTGTTTTTCATGTCTCACAACTAAAAATGAAGATTGGCTCTACTCACACTCCTTCTCCAACTCTACCACTGGTGGATCATGAAGGCCAAGTTATTCTCACTCATATTTCAGCTCTAGCTTACAGGTCTGTTTCCAAAGGTGAACTTCTTATTCCACAGGTTCTGATTCACTGGTCTAATGCCTCTGCCGAAGAAGCCACCTAGGAAGACTTGTCTACCATTGCAGCACACTTCCCTACGTTTTCCCTTGAGGACAAGGTCAATCTGGAGGAGTAGGTATTGTCATGTGGTCGCTATTAAGGTGGTGTACTGAATGAACCTTGAGGAGTACTGTCATGGGTGTAGTTAGAAATCCTAGGGGTGCCTTAATAAGTTTCCTTTCTTTTTGTAAGAGCCACTATGGGCTGGACACGTGATAGTCACGGATTGATGCGTCCCGATCGTCCTTACCCTGTTAAAACTGTGTAAGAAGGGAGTTTGTGGAATAAGAAAATATTTCTCAGATAGAACTTTGTTCTCAGGCTGGTCTTTGACCAGATTAATTCTCATTTCGATTGCTTGTTGTTTCAATTTGTTCAACTATAGAACAGAAGGCTACTCAAATTCGCAAAGAGATTTGTGGGATAAATCAAAATGTAGGAGAATCTTTGTATGAATGTTGGGAGCGATACAAGAGATTGGTGGCAAGCTATCCACACCACCAATTCAATGACGCTATGATAATCCAATACTTTTATGAAGGTCTCCAATCAAGTGATAGATATCTCCTTGATGCCGCGTGTGGTGGTGCACTAGTGAACAAGACGGTGGCACAAGCTAGAGAGTTGATTGAAAAGATGGCAGCGAACTCGCAACAATTTTACACTAGAGGTGAACCAATGGTTAGGCGGGTGCATGAAGTTAGTGATTCATCATCACACCGTGATCAAATAATGGGTAGCATGGAGCAAATGATGCAAAAGATGGATGCGGTTATTTTACCTTCATATGATGAAGAGTTGGAGCAAGCTAGTGCGGTCTTTCCAAATCAGCAAAGACGGTATGATCCCTATTCCAACACTTACAATCCGGGATGGAGAGATCATCCAAATTTTAGCTATGCCAACAAGCAAGGTGCAGTCCAACAACCTACTTTCAACCGTTCGGGTGGATTTCAAGCGCAACAATAACAATTTCAGCAACCACAAGCACAACAATCAATGCAAAATCAAGGTTTCGATATCGATTCAAAGCTTCAAACAATGATGCAAGGCATTTCCACCATGTTTGAAGAAAGTCAGCAGGAAACTAAGAGTGCTATCAAGGAGTTGCAGACACAAATGATCTCCATGGCGATTGATATAAACAAATTGAAGGCACAAAATAGTGGGAAACTCCCTTCTCAACCTATTAACCCAAAAGAGGGTGTCAATGCTATTACGTTGAAAAGTGGTACACAATTTGTGCAACCCGAGGTTATTGATTCGGGCAAGGTGGAAACACCAAAGGAACCTGTTTTGGAGGAGAAGAATGATGATTCTCCCCAAACTTCTGAGGTACCTATTCCTAACTCTAAAACTCCGGTTTCTACTTATGTTCCTCCTTTACCTTTCCTCAGATTTGCAAGTTCCAAGAAGGCGGAACTAGAAAAGGAGATTTTAGACGTTCTTAAAAAGATCCATGTGAACATACCACTCATTGATGCTATTAAGCAAGTTCCAAAGTATACAAAGGTGTTGAAGGACTTGTGTACCAATAATAAAAGGCTAAAAGGTAATGAAGTGCTAAGTGTGGGGGAGAATGCTTCGGCAATCTTATAACACAAACTCCCACTTAAGTACAAGGATCCCGGTAGTTTTGACATTCCCGTCACAATTGGTAACACAATATTTAACAAAGCTATGTTGGATTTAGGTGCATCCGTTAATGTTATGCCTGCATCAATGTATAATTCACTTGATCTTGGTCCTCTTAAAAAGGCTAGAATTGTATTGCAATTAGCCGATCGCTCTAATGTCTACCCAATGGGTAATGTTGAGGATGTTCTTGTGCAGGTTAATCAATTAGTATTTCCAGCTGACTTTTGCATGCTAGAGATGAATGAAGGTTCACCGGATTCGTCTCTTCCATTGCTACTTGGGCATCCCTTCATGTAAACGGCGAAAACCATTATTGATGTGGATAAGGGAACGTTGACTATGGAGTTTGATGGAGAAACAATACGTTTCAACATTTTTGAGACGATGAGATATCCTAGTGATGTTCACTCTTGTTTCTCCATTGATGTTATGGATACATTGGCACAACAAATGTTTGAGTTAAATGGTGATGACGCTTTGAAAACCGTGTTAACTACATCCATGGATAATGGTGTAGAGTGTGGTAATGAAGTCAAGGAAGCCATGGATAATGGTGTAGAGTGTGGTAATGAAGTCAAGGAAGCCCTTGGTGATCTTAATTCACTACAAGGATGCTCGGAAACTCATAATATCTCTTTTATTTCTTTACCATGTAGTGATGAAAAGCTTGTACCTTCCATTGTTAAATATCCAAAGTTAGAATTGAAACCTCTTCCCGATCACTTAAAGTACTTGTACTTGGGTGACAAGGAAGATTTACCTGTGATTGTGTCTAACGAGTTTAGTGATTTACAGGAACAAGAACTTCTAAGGGTGCTAAGGAAGTAAAAGACGACCATAGGATGGACAATTGCTGATATCAAGGGTATAAGCCCTGCCATTTGTATGCACAAAATCCGTTTGGAGGACGATGTAAAGCCTACAAGGGAAGCGCAACGTCGTTTGAACCCTCCCATGATGGAAGTTGTGAAAAAGGAGATACTAAAGCTTTTGGACGTGGGTGTTATCTACCCCATATCCGATAGTAAGTGGGTGAGCCCGGTACAAGTAGTACCAAAGAAATCAGGTGTGACGGTGGTGGAGAATGATAAGAATGAACTTGTCCCAACTCGTGTGCAAACCGGTTGGAGGGTTTGTATAGATTACAGAAAATTGAATGCCACCACTAGAAAAGATCACTTTCCTTTACCATTTATTGATCAAATGCTTGAACGTTTAGCTGGACACTCTTACTATTGCTTCCTTGATGTTATTCAGGTTACAAACAGATTGTGATAGCGCCGGAGGATCAAGAGAAAACCACTTTCACTTGTCCTTTCGGTACTTTTGCTTATAGAAGGATGCCTTTTGGCTTGTCCAATGCTCCAGCTACCTTTCAAAGATGTATGGTAAGTATCTTCTCAGAATATGTTGAAAACATAATCGAAGTGTTCATGGACGATTTTAGTGTCTTTGGTGATTCATTTGACCTTTGCTTGAACAACTTGTCTCTAATCCTTGAACGATGTGTTGAAACAAACCTTGTGCTGAATTGGGAGAAGTGCCATTTTATGGTAACTCATGGCATAGTTTTAGGCCATATAATATCTTCTAAAGGCTTGGAAGTTGATAAATATAAGATAGACCTTATTCGTGTTTTAACCCCTCCCACTACGGTGAGGGAGATACGCTCTTTTCTTGGTCATGCAGGTTTTTATCGTAGATTTATCAAGGATTTTTCCAAGATAGCATCACCACTTTGCAACTTATTGCAAAAAGATGTGGTTTTTAACTTTGATGAAAAGTGTATGGCGGCATTCAATCGTTTGAAAGAACTTTTGATTTCAGCCCCTATCATTAAACCACCGGATTGGAGCAAGCCTTTTGATCTCATGTGTGATGCAAGTGACTATGCGGTTGGTGCGGTGCTTGGGCAACATGTGGGGAAGATACCTCATGCTATTTATTATGCTTCTAGAACGTTAAATGAGGCCCAACAAAACTACACAACCACTGAAAAAGAGTTGTTAGCCATTGTTTTTGCTTTGGAAAAGTTTCGCTCTTATCTAATTGGTACAAAAGTTGTTGTCTTTTCTGATCATGCAACACTTAGGTACTTGCTAATGAAGAAAGAAGCGAAACCGAGGCTCATACGATGGATTTTACTCTTGCAAGAGTTTGATATTGAAATCAAGGACAAGAAAGGAATTGAGAACACCGTTGCGGATCACTTGAGCCGTCTTGCTGTGGACAAGGAAGCTATCACATTGAGAGCAACTATTCTCAATTGCCTTTGGAGAACCATGGTATGCTGACATTGTGAATTACTTGGTGTCAAAACAAATCCCAAAGAACTTGTCTCGTGCTGAGAGGGACAAACTTAAGAAGTTAGGAAACCAATACATATGGTACGATCCATACTTATGGAAACATTGCAGTGACCAAGTAATACGAAGGTGCGTTCCCGAATCTGAATTTAATTATATCTTGTCTTTTTGTCACTCCTATGCTTGTGGAGGACATTTTGGGAGTAAGAGAACCGCTCACAAGGTACTTGAAAGCTTTTTATATTGGCCAACCTTGTTTAAGGATGCATATATATTTTGTACAACTTGTGATAGGTGCCAAAGAACAGGCAATCAAGGTGCCCGAAATCAAATGCCACAAACTTTTATTCAATTTATTGAAGTTTTTGATGTATGGGGTATTGATTTTATGGGTCCTTTTGTCAACTCCCATGGGAATTTTTATATCTTACTTGCTGTTGATTATGTCTCTAAATGGGTGGAAGCTAAGGACACCCCAACTAATGATTCTAAAGTGGTTTCAGATTTTGTGCAAGCTAATATCTTTGCAAGGTTTGGAATTCCAAGAGCCATAATTAGCGATGGGGGTTCTCACTTCAAAAACATGATTTTACAAAGCTTGTTAAAGAAGTACAATGTGTCGCACAAGATTGCAACACCTTATCATCCCCAAACAAATGGACAAGCCGAGGTTTCTAACCGAGAGGTGAAATCTATACTAGAGAAGACGGTGAATCCAACAAGGAAAGATTGGAGCATGCAACTTAATGATGCTTTGTGGGCTTATAGAACCGCATACAAGACACCTATCGGGATATATCCCTTTTAGGCTTGTGTATGGTAAACCTTGTCATTTACCCGTTGAAATTGAGCATAAGGTGTTTTGGGCTATTAAGCAATGCAATATAGAGATGGATGGGGCTGGAAAGCAAACAAAGTTACAACTCCAAAAGCTAGAGGAGCTTCGCAATGATGTATTTGAAAGCTCACGCATTTACAAGGAGAAAACGAAGGCCTTTCATGATACTATGATTTCTAGAAAACAATTTTGCATTGGGCAGAAAGTGCTTTTGTTTAATTCCCGCTTGCAATTATTTCCGGGTAAATTAAGGTCACGTTGGATTGGACCTTTTATTGTTACTAATGTGCTTTCTTATGGTGCAGTGGAAATTCGTAGCATAGCTACAGGAAAAGAACTTAAAGTTAATGGGCACCGGTTGAAACCATATTATGAGAATTTCACGTCCGAAGTTATGGAAGGAGTTAACTTTGTGGAAGTACTCCCTCTGGAGGAGTCGTAGAAAGCAAAGAGATAGTCGGGCTGACGACTTTAAACCAAGCGCTAAATGGGAGGCAACCCATCGGATGAGTATTTCTTGTCTTATTTTTATTTTCATGTCTTGTTTTTAGTTTTTTCTTGTCTTGCATTTAATTTTTCTGATTTCTTGTCATATTATCATGTAGGATTTCCCACCTTGACTTACTTTGGACAACTCAATTTACATTGAGGACAATGTAAAGTTTAAGTGTGGGGGAGTGATTAAGCATTTCAATGTAAAAATTTCAATTTTTTTCAATTTTTTTTTTGTAAATTAGTGAATAAAAAACTCCAACTTGTGGTTAGTTTAGAGTCACATAGTATACATGTCGCTAAGATTACACCGAGATTATCATAAGAGTGGCTGAACTTAGAGATGACAGAGAACATGATCGGGTTTCTTAATTATATAAGAGTTAAAGTTGGATTTAACCATGCCAGTGGCAAATAAGGTGCAGACTGAATTCGGTATTAGAGTAGTGGTCCCCTATAGTGGAGACTACCCATGTTACATCATGAGAGGCACCGACCTTCACTTCTTTGTACCTGTCTAAATTTGTGCTTTTAGAGTATGTGTCACCGTACGTAAACTCCGGGTAGAATGATGAGCTACCCAACCTCCCACCAATAGAAGCACTATTTTGATCTCTTGAGTGTTATTTTATCAATCATGATGGTGACATCGAATTGCTAACTTACATACCACTTGTAATCTTGTTCGCAGTTAGCACCATCCACTTTATCTCTCTCTATACCAACAGGTCCATATAAACACCATCATCATCAACAAGAGGAGCATCACAAATTCGAAGGAAAGTTGAAGACGTTCAAGGTTTACAAGCAACGGTACAGAAATGAGCATATTTCAGATTCAAGTAAAGCAACAAGACAAGGAGCATAATTTTTACAAGTTGAAGACTATTGTACAAGAGTGAAAATTATCAAGGATGAGAGTTCGAGAAGTTTATGATATCAAGACATACAAGTTGTGAAGAACAAAGCGGTAAAGTACTTACACCATGGCCTTTGTACTTGCATTTTTATTTGTTAGTTTGTACTTTATTTTCTCTTGTCTCAAAAAAAAAAAAAAAAAAAAAAAAAAATTATTAGGTCCATCGTTAGTTTTATAATTTTGTTTTGTTTTGTTTGTTTCATTTTGTATTTACTTTATTTATCTTGCATTTAAAAAAAAAAAGAAAAAAAAAAAAAAGAAAAAAAGAAATCATTGTATCATATTTGGTTTGTTTAGTTCGTTTTTGGTTGTGTATTCATTCAATAAAGCCAATGGAAGAAAAAATATTCATAATGAAGTTTCAAGCAACAAGGAATTGAAGGAAAAGAGTTAAATTGTCAAGATTTTACGAAGTTCAAGATTTCATCATCAAGAGTTGAAGATCGAAGACGAAGATGAAGACACCGATTGAAGACCGGAGACGTTTATATGGATGTTGTGAGACTGGTGCTAACTCAACGTCGAACGGATAACGAGGTAAGTAAGCATATTCTCACCTTCGTTAAGTGGTTGATTTCCTTTCGTAGAGATCGTCAGAAAAATGGGTTTTCAAAAATTATAAAAGATGTGGGTTTTCAAAACGATTCGGAGGTTTTTTGCCTTCCTACCATTCAACGTGTCGCAGGATTCTCTCTTCACTCCTACCTGGACACATGTGTGACCCATAAAAAACTATTTATTATTGAGAGCAACTTCATAAAACCCTTTCTTGTGAGGCAGAGTCGAGACTTTCGATCACTCCGAACCCGAATTTCTTTCGATAAGGGATGGATATTTCTCTCTCAACTTTTAAGGATGAGATTGTGTTCATATATATGTCTAACTTCTTATGACTAGTGTGCATAATTTCCATGTCTTCTTAGCGCGTTGGATTCTATCATTTTGGAGAACTAGTAAGTTGGTAAAGTAGATTTTGTGGGTATATCTCTAGTAAACGCTCACGAGACTAAAACTCGTCCACTAGGGACACCTAGGGGTTCAAAGGCTTGTTATACATGCTAAGGGTGACCGTAGCCTCGACGACAAGGAGTTGTATGTATGTTTTAGAATAAGTTTAATTTGATTTGCTCGAGGACTAGCAAAGTCTAAGTGTGGGGGAATTTGATAGGTATAAAATACACCTTATTTACTATCTATTATTTATGCTTTCTTTGCGAGTTTTCTTGTAAATTATGTATTTTATGTTTGATTTTGAGTTTACTAGGTGTTTTGGAGTTATTGAAGCAAAAAGAAGTGGAACTCGCTCAAATCCAGGATTTCTTCTCATCATCTTGAAGAGAATGTGGCTGAAGCGCAATGATGGTGCAGCACAAGACTAGGCTATGCAATATGGGGCTATGGCCTTCGCAAGATGGCTTTGGCCTGATCCGACTCATCCCATTCAGCTGGTTAGATAGTGACGACTCGATCGACTCGACCCGGCTCTGACTCATGACATCACCGAGTTGACTCAGTGACCTTTGACCGGGTTTCCGGAGACCTCTTTATGGACATATTTTCACTTGGGTTTTTCTCACATATGGGCTTGGTGGACCATTTGGACTTTGGGCTTGGAAGACCTAGTTTTGGAAAGAGGAAAGGCTACAAAAAGGAAAAGCTTCTTTTGGAAGAGGAGGTATATTCTACTTGGAGTCTATCAAATACCCCCAAACTTATTATAGTCCTCGAGCAAATCAAATCTACAAAATAAAATCCTAACTCACTATCGCAGGCATCGCGATTGCATTTAGCGTATGCAACAAGCCTTTAAACCCCTAGGTGGCCCTAGTGGTCGAGTTTTAGTCTCGGGAGGGTTTACCAGAGATATACCCACAAAACCTTTATACTCCAGACCCTAGCTATTTACGCAGAACCTTGGAATAGCACTAAAGAACCTCCTTGGTTGGCATACTCTCATTGACTACAAGAGGATGCGAAATTCCAATTGATGTACACGAGTTTCACTAGTACAAATATGGGCTTTGGTGACAGTTCAAAAGTAAAAACAGTGACAGTTCACTAATGAACTGTCACCAAATAATTGATGGGGAGAAATAGGTAACAGTTTCTTTCTAAAACTCACACTAATAGTGGGATCCAATCATGACAGTTTTAAAACTGTTACTGAATAATTTTACGGTGGCAGTCTTTATAGATAAATGTCACTATAGTGTGATGGATGATAACAGTTCAAAACTGTTACTATTTTTAGAATATTTTAATAGTTTTTATATAAAACTGTAATCTAATTGGTAAGTCATTAATAACAGTTTTTCTAATTACCGCCATATATTAACATAAATAAATATCGTATGAGTATTCATAAACACCGTAGGATTCCTAGGGGGAAAAAAAGTAGGATCCACAGATACCAATAACGGCAGATATGGGTTGTCAAAATACACGTAGCAAAGATGTAAACCGAAATCGTACATCACGATCCCATTTTTTATTTAACCTAACTATCACCTATGCTTTCACGTTCTTCCCCATTATGTTTGCTAACTCCAACCACTGCCATAACTATCACCTATGCCCCTCCTTCGCTCTTCCTCTCCCATTCTTCCCCATTATGTTTGCTAACTCCAACCACCGCCATAAACACCTATGCTTTTCACGTCCTCGGTACACATTTCTTGAGCACTAAAAATGGCACCGAGGGTTTTGATCGAACATGAAAATGAGGGGGTCAAGGAAATCAAAAATCAAATTGGTGATCTAAGCCATCAAGATTTGAGATTTTAGTTAGCAATTAATCACTTCCTCTGATATTTAAACACTTTAATTTTGGATCTTCCTCTTCTACCTTTTCATCTCCTGAACCTCCTGAAGTACATCCTATTTCACAATCCTCGATGTGGGTTTTGCTTTTTCAATTATTATTTTTCCCGGTGAGTTGCTACCTTATTTTAACTACTCCAGTTTTTAACTTTAGTTACGAACAAGGTTTCCAATTTCTATCAAATTCTCAATCCATATTTCAATATTTTTCTTAATCCATGTTTCAATTTTTTCCTCATCCTCTGATTCAATTGTGATTTGTGGGGTTTTTGATTAAGCTTTGTTCTCTGATCTGGGTGTAGCTTAAAAGGGATGTCTGTGAATATGGAAAGCAATAATTTGGTTCAGTAAGATTTACAATTGGAAAAGTGGAGGGTACTGTGACCAGTATTTTTGGTCTTGTTTGTGACAAGTTTATGAATCTACCGGATGATCTTCTATATTTCTTTGATAACAAGGTACTTTTATATTCGTTTCTTAACTCTCTCTTTTGTGTTGGAAAGAGTTCTATTGTTGTTTTTATTGATCATTCATTGAATTCATGTAGTCCAAATTGCGTATAAAAAATGCAAGAGTTATACTTTGAGTTTCTTGTTAGTGTGCCTGGATGTACTGTAAGTATACCGTGCTTGTGGTCATATACCCTGGGAATTGAACATATTTCATAGTAACTTTTTTTTTCCTGTATTAATTTGATTGTGGGTTATGGTACTTCTCTCTGCTGAAGTTGGTTTGCCTGCCCCAAATTTGGAAATCAAATGATATAATTTTGAAACAGTTCATTGTTTCTGTTGTTAGATTTGTTTATTGTTACTTTCAAGTTATTTTTTCAGTCGACGGGAACAACCACATGCGAATTTTAGCTTTAACAATGGCTATATGCATTTATGGTGATTTTATATTTCCTTCAATGATTTTTTCTCCTCATTTGTTTGTTTACAACAAGTAGGATACTTGTGTTGTTGAGAACTTAATATATGTGTTTATTCATAGTGGCGTGGTTAAGCTTTCTGTGGCTATAAACTTTCCAATTATTAGATATCTTTGCTTTTACGTGGTATAGATGTCATAAGACGATGATTGTAATCAATTTCCAATTATCCAATTCAACATATGAAATCATTTATTTTGTATTTACGTTTGTCCTTCACTGCTTCTACTGTTATTTGGTTATAATGCTGCAGAATTGTTGCTATGAACTTACTACATAACCATCATTTTATCTGTTGGATTTAAGCTTTGGACGTAATTTTTCCTTACAATGAAAGCGTCATTTTTACAGATGATCGAATACAAGTACATTCCATTCATCACCGGCAGCAGGTGAACTTTACGTGGTGGTTTGTTGATAGGAACCTCCATTTTGGTGGGCGACATTTACCTTACTGGCAAGAGAGTTTCAGCAGTTCAATCGGGCGAATGAATGAGGTTGATTGATAAGTGCAAAACTCACTTAAGGTTTTTGATATTTTCAACTTTCGCTGTTATTATATTCTTTTACTTGTTTAATATCAGCACGAAAATCATATATATGACAATATGCATCTAGCCGAATTATCATCTCTAACTTAAAACTTGGGCATGAGGATCCAATTGTTAAACAATCTTTACCTTGTTCTTATGAGCACTGCTTTGTCTAACTGAAAACTGATTCGTGCACATCGAGAAGCTACAGAACTGAAATCATAGATGGGTTATTCAAAATTTTGAACTGTAAACTTACTTGTATCAGTTCCACGGATAACGTGTCTCTCTTAAAGTGTAATGTTGTAAATAAATGTGGAATTTGTTTTATATTCTGAGATATTTTCGAAATATTAAGAAAGTCATTTCTGATAGTTTTAGAGAGGTACGGTACGGTGAGGTGTTCAAGGAAGTTACGAGTTGAGTCTGCTGTGTGTAACTTTATGTTATTTGATTCTATAATTTACTGTTAATTTTTCCTTCTAGTACTTATTAATGATACTCGTTATCCTTTTACATTTCTGCTTGATCGTTCTTGTGTTGTTGCTTTAGTAACAGAAGCAATGGTAATTATTTTGGATATTAATTTGTTGCAGAGGAAGTTCGAGTAATATAAAAAATATAGATCATGGAAGTACGAAGAGAGTGGATGAACCACGTTCAAGCATTGGTAACTTGATGTCACAGCTGGGAAAAGTAGATGTCGACCATTTGTACTGAGAAATGGATATTATTTCCAGTTTCATTTTAAGTTTCTTTTTGTCAGTACTCAGAATACTTAATATGAAGTCTATTGAATTTTGTACATTAACTTGTATTAAGCTTATTATTTGGTTCAGAATTTCTAGTTCCGTGCTACTTTTTAAATCAATTCAAAAATTCAAAAATCTTTCTAAGTTACTGTCATTTTGATATTGGTTATCTCACTCAGGCCTGGTGTATAATGACATTTCAACAAACAATGAGTCACATAATAGGATATGCGGTGACAGTTTTATTTAGAAAATTCTACCTACTATGACAGTTTCAGTGAAGGAAATGTTACCTTAGTATAAGAAACAGAGTTTTTTATGACAGTTTTATTTAAAAGTTGTTACGGTAACTTGTGAACAATGACAGGTTTGTATAAAAACCGTTTCCTTATTAGAAGAAATTATTTTTCTGATGACAGTTCCGTTTAAAAAACGATACAGTAAGTCGTCAACAATGACATCTTTATAAAGAAACTGTTACATCAAGTCATGATTCTGTAACAGTTTCTTATAGAGCTTTCGTAACAGAGCCTTTGGTGACAGTCGAAAAAAATTCCAAAACTGTTACATAAATATTTTGGTGACAGTTTTAAACTGTCACCTAAGCCCATTTTTGTACTAGTGTTTGTACTCACATACTAAAATTCATATATAAGTGAAAAAGCTCTACTCAGATAGCCGCACTATGGACATCAATATCCGTAGTCAACAAATCACATGGATAGATTAAGAAGATGGATATAAATAAAAACATAGATGGTTTTGATGTTGATTATAGGTGAACAGTGTTTCCCATATCTGTCTGAAGGCCACTCCAAAATGAACCTATCTTAATGGACTGAGATATTGGTCTGACTAATATCAACACAACTGGCATATACAAGGGAACCAGTGGTCGACAACCTAATTCTAGATCAACTCAGCTGGCATATACAAGGGAACCAGTGGTCGATTTATTCACTGAACATTAACAATAATTTTTTTTTTTTTTTTTTTTTTTTAACAACATGATTAGATCTTGCGGATCCAAGCACATGCTTCTTGTCAGCAGATTACATGGTAATTCCCGTGGATCCTGCGTTCCATGCTTGTTTAGGCGACGGAGACAGGGAGAACACACACATAATGCTATCCAAGTGTTAATAATTTTTAATTTTTAATTTTTTTTTAGTAACTCAACCACTCTATTTCACCCTAGCAGTGGTAACAACTCGATGTGCGGGCCCCACCAAATCACTTAGACACATATTTTAAAGAAAATAAAATAAAAACAAAAGGTGAAAAGGACTCAACGACATATGGTGAAACTCCCATGTTATTTATAACACCTGAGCTGTGTGCTTTTATGAATAGACTCTATATAGATGTTTCCATCCACTCAGATTGGTTCCTTAGCTCCTACAACCAAGACGCTTCCATCCACTTAGATTGGTTAGTGCCATCCTTAATAAGCATAAATTTCTAGGCTCTGGAGTTTATTTATTGCAACTAAAAAGTTTCTCCCATACCCCCAAACTTAAATCTAACATTTTCCTCAATGTTCTAAAGATACAATCATGAACAATGAGAAACTGTTACCATTTGAAGCATAAGAGTTAAGGAAAGATATTACCGTGTTGCATGAGCATTGGTTACCTCCCAAGAAGTGCTAAATTTAAAGTCTTCAACTAGACGTCAAATACCACAAAATGGCTAATTAACATTCAAATCATATATCAATAGTCGAAACAACTGCGGATCAACAATACCAAATAAAACTGCCACAATTATGAGACAACTGCAGCGGATTAGAAAAATTAAAAGACATAGCACAACCTGATCTAAAATTTCTTGCAAGACAACTGAGTTTTTCTGCGGCGCCCACTTGGGCTTCATATGGGTGTCTTGACAAATAGATTCATTCGAACAACAGGTCTCTAATAGATGGATTTCCTCCTGGACAGTATTAGGAGGATCAGGTTGTGGATTCGGAAGTGACTCAAGTAATACCTCAAGTACACTAGGCTCGATTCCCAAGTTAAGGACTTTTAATGGGGATACTTGACCATCACTACCCCCAAACTTAGGGTAATCAGTATTCTCAGACAAACCTCTAACTTTTTCTTGAATTTTTGGATCCTCTGAGTCTTTAAAATACTCAAGAGCTTCTTCTAGATCATTACCCCCAAACTTAGGGTTATTATTCTCCGTAAGACCTAGCACCATGGCTTGAATTTCAGGGTCCGTAGAGTCTTTAAAGTACTCAAGAGCTTCTTCTAGTTCAAGAGTTTGGTCACCTAACTGACTTAAGAGAATCTCATCAAATTCCTCAAAAGAATCATAAAATAGAATGTCGTCCCAATTATCCTGAATTAGATCCTGAACTAAAGTGCTAATCATATTTAGTTCCTCTAATTCATCAGAAGGTTGTCTAGTAACATTAGATACATTTAGTTCAGTGGTCATATTACCGAAAGATATGTTCATAAGCCCGATCCTACAGTTGATGATGGCATTAGTTGTGGCTAAAAATGGGCGACCTAAAATCACCGGCATTTGAGCACTGAGATCCTGAACAGGCTGAGTATCTAAAACAACGACATCCAATGGATAAATAAACTTATCAACCTCAATCAAAACATCCTCTATGACACCACGAGGTACTTTGACAGACCTATCAGCTAACTGTAGGGTCATCTTAGTCGTTTTCAACTTACCAAAACCTAGATGGTTGTAAACATGATATGGGAGTAAGTTAACACTGGCTCCTAAGTCAAGCAATGCTTTATGCACCATGTGACTACCAATCGTACAAGATATGGTGGGGCATCCATGGTATTTATACTTAGGGGTTGTTTGGTTCAGAAGGATTGAACTTACCTTACCTGCTAAAAAGGCTTTCTTATGGACATTAAGCTTACGCTTTCGTGTACAAAGATCCTTAAGGAATTTGGCATAAGCAGACATTTCCTGTAAACCTTTCTCAAACGATTGCTTAAACACTGCAGTTTTATGAGATAAGATGGTTAGAGACTCTTCTAAGCTCATGATTTTTTTATCCGACAGGTTCTGATACTGATCTGGCCCTAAATGGTTCTTAGTGTACCCAAAACCCGAGAGAGTATGAGAACTACTAGGCTGACCTTGACTCTGGCCCTTAGACCTAGAAAAATTAGGGTGGTTCCTCCAACCAGGGTTATATGTATCTGAATATGGATCAAATCTCTGACGGTTTTCAAACTTAGAGTTGTTATAAAGAGCATGGGCTTGCTCTTCGTATCTAGCATGGTGTGACCTTTGATTCATTTCTAAGGCCTCTAGACGCCTAAGAATATCAGACCCATAATCAACTCTATCGACCCTATGGATATGATTTCTAGGTATTTCTGGTTCTCTCATTGAGGCCCATTGCCTAGTTTTCTCAGCTAACTCGATGAACTCGTCAAAACAAACACCTGGGTCCTGATGGGTGAATTCTCCACCACTAATTGTTTCTACCTGCATACGGGTTTCACTATCAAGGCCCTCATATAAAATTTGGGCCAAGTGGGATTTTTCAAATCCGTGATGTGGGCACTGGTATAACAATTCACTAAACCTTTCTACATAATCATGAAGTTTTTCACATAATTTATGCTTGAATGTTTGGATAGACTGCCGAACAACAGCGGTCTTATGGTGTGGGTAGAATTTCTTAACAAATACTTCTACAAGACCATCCCAGGTGGTAATTGTTTTAAAAGGGATATAATGATACCACTCTTTGGCTTTCTCATCAAGAGAGAAATGAAACAAACGTAACCTAAGCACATCTTTGGAGACATTCGGATAGTTCATTGTGTCGCAAATCATTTCAAAGTCTCTTATGTGGGTATACGGGTTCTCATCCTCTAACCCCCTAAAAGTACGAAGCATGCCAATAGTCTCAGGTCTAATATCAAATTGGACCGTATAGGCTGGTATAACTACACCTGGGTCAAGCATTACTCTAGACGGGTTCAAACGATCCCTAAGGGTTTTTACTGGGACCTCGTCATCATTTTCATTAACCATATCGGAAAAAATAGAAGTACCACCTAAATCTGTGTAACGGGTTGGACTCAAGTTAAAAAGGTCGTTATCCTCAAGTCTATCTCCTACCCGTTTCCAACGGCGCATACACAAGTAGAACCGCTAGTGGTAACCAAAAAATTGTGCACATGCAAATGTTGGGGTTCACTAATTTAGGTAAGCTTGGGTTACGTTTAGCAATATATACCAACAGTCAGAGACTGGTCAATGGTACGAGGCTAAGGTTTGTGATTTTTCGGATGATAAAGCCCAAAGGGTTCACCGTACTAAACCACGTGGTTTCCTAAAATCGGTGCCAGGCGAAAATGCAATTGGTGTGTGCACGTGTATTTTTTTTAATAAAATAACAAAAATATTTACAATTAAATAAATAAAATAATTATGTACAAATAAAAAGCTAACAAAAAACTACCTTATTTACAAAAATAAAATCTTGAGTATGCTACTTACCTTTTTGGTAGGCAAATCCACAATAAATGCAAAAATATCCTGCACAATAAAAATAAGAAGAATACCCAAGTAAAATCAAAGAAAATAAAACTAAACAAAACGGAAAATAATAAAAATCTAAAACCTAACCTAAAGGCAAGTCCGCGTCGGCGAGCCAAAAACTGATGTAGTTTTTACAGTGGTAAGAAAAGGGTTTGATTCTTGGACTTGTGAAGTTGATTTTAGACTTAAATTATAAAATTAATCTAGTGAATAAAACAAAGGATGATGACAATATTGAGAGATTACTGGGAATCAGGATTTCACCAAACTCTAATTCTATGGTTTCAATATTAATTCTTAGACAATTCTAGCTCCAAAAACGATAATTATTGACTCTTAATCTTTGCCAAGGTAGATTTTATAAAACATTAATTGTAAATGATAATTATGGTTATCAAAACACCAAAGCTAAGCATAAACCATCAAACTAAATGACAACTAATTAATTTAAAATCATAATTCAATTCATATTAATGCAAAAGTCATAAAAAGAATTAAATAAAGTTACCACAGTGATGAGAATTGGCTTCCTCCGTCTTCCCAGTGATGGGGTTTAGCTCCTTATATTATCCACGTGCTTAAAATAGGCGTTCATAGCTCAAAAGTGTGAAAAACAAGAGAAAACTAATAAAGCAACGAGTTTGTAACATATATAATTGTTACAGAACTCACTGTTACAGAGTTTACTGTTACAGAGAAAACCCTAACTGAAATAATTGTTGCAGAACTGTTACAAAGGTATTGAATTTAAAAGAATAACTAATGGTTTCTGCGACTATCTTTAAGTGTTGTTCTCTGGTTCTTTTTCCTCTTCTCCGGAACTCGCCTGCAGCTTTAGTTCTTGACTCTGCAGCTTCCTATACTTCTCCCAGCGACCCCAAAACTCTCGACCACCTCTCTAGAAATCGAACATACCTTTTTATACAACACAGAACAGCTAAATCCGGAAAATCTCTTCTCTTTTCTTCCGAGCAAAGTTACGGACGTCTCTCTCCTTTTTCTCCTTCTTACGTGATGCCTGGTTCAATCCAACGTCCCTGAATTCTCTATGAGACAATATCATATCTCACATGATATACGGTTTCCTTATTCCCACGTAATTTCCACGAATCCAAACACTAAACCCGAGTTATCCTCCATTCCATGTTTAACGAGATGTAACCAAATATGAGAAGATTTGATGCCTATTTTAACTCCCAAACACGTCATCCATCCTGTTTATTTGGTAACTACTTATCCCCGTGTTTAAGTCTTCCAAAATTACGTCCAAATTGTGCCTGAAAATATCCCTTCTCTGTTTTGCTTAAACCGATGAATTCCAGATAATCCAGCCCAATTCGATGGACCCAAAAACCTATACCTGCCCTGTTCTGCTCTAGTAACTCCAACCCAACAAAAATCCGTTATTGAATCTCATTAGAAGTCGCTCGGAAATCAAACCCTAATTCGGAACTTTGCTGCACAAATTTTCCCGCCAAAATCAATATTTGAATTAGAGAAGATGACCTCCTCCTATCCAATCCCGATCTGCCAATATAAGTTGCCATGGAAAAGGGATGCCCCTTATCCAACTGAGGGGTGCCTTTAGTAATTCCTCCCGTGGGGGTGCAAATACCACTTTTCGAGCCAATTTCTCCGCACAAGTGTATTTCTCCAAAAAAACCTATAAAAACATAAAAAGCCAAAATAAGTACAAAATGAGCAATAATAAAATAGATAATTGAGATCAAAACACATAAATGCGTCTATCACTTGTTAGCTTGATATAGCTCAGCGCCAACGCAACATCATTGGAATGGTATAATGAACATAATCATATGCATAAAGGTAACCATTATCCCAGCAAAGACATAAAAAACGAATGCATAAGGAACCACAATCCAAAGGTTGTTGATTATGAAGGAACAATAATGTCTTCTCCAACAAAAGTAATCAGGGGAAATATGGTAGACTATTTTCTAAGTCATTACTGATATTCAGTTTCGAAAAATACATGACTAAAGGAACTGTCTGGAACAACTCTGAAAGTAATCATGGGGAGATGCCGACATCAGGGGGAGGATCCAAGGATATGATGTCGACATATTTTACTTCGAAATTGAAGTTGTGTTGTACTCTTTTTCCCTTCGATCGAGAATAGTTTTTCCCACAGGGGGTTTGTTACTTGGCAAGGTTTTTAATGAGACAACAACAAACACCGGGAAGTAATTTATCAACTAAGGTTATTGTCTCTCCCATGAGGATTTTCTGCCTTAGGAGTTGTTAAGAAACTAGCCAACTTCAACGGAGCAAAGTAATCATCTGCAACGGATCACCTTTACTTGCATCTGTCACGTTGTACTCTTTTTCCTTCGTCAAGTTTTGTCCCACTGGGTTTCCTTGTCAAGGTTTTAGTGAAGCAACATATTCGAGTCCAATTATGTTACATGTTTGCTTAATATTGTACTCTTTTTCTTTAGTTCAGGTTTTGTCCTTCTGAGTTTTCCTGACGAAGTTTTAACGAGGCAATTAACTTAGACTAGTCGGTCCTTGAAGATTGTATTGCATGTGATGAACTACATGTAAATTACCAGACAACATGTGAAGAGTTGTACCAAGGTTTTATCCCACTGGGTTTTTCCTTGTCGAAGTTTTGATAAGGCAATTGATTTCGACACAATTCATCAAGGAGAGAACGACATATTTGAAGAACTACATTCAAAGCACTATATGTGAAGCACTATGTATAAAGTTTTGTTATTGAACCGCACAAGGGGGAGTGTTACAGGGCCTATGGCCCATGGATGTGCGTTCCATCTAGTTTTCCCTTTAATTTGTATATAAAGAAACCTATGTATTACAACAACTAATCTCTCTAATAAGATGATTCTCCTTCTTGTCTCTACATCTTCTTCCATCACCTCTGATTCTCCTTAATCAATTAAAAGATTTTAATGAATTTTTTCCCATGTTATTAAACCTGAATTATCATTCAACATATATTGTAGCATATTTCTAGGATTAGCTCAAAGAGTTTTTTATGCTTATTCTAGAAATATGAACTCTAACTGACTGACATGGATCACATAGTCTCCCTCATCCGTAATCAAGGAAAGATTTTTCTACATAAATTTCTTCGTCAGTCTCGAATTATTAACACTTAATAAGGCTAAGCTCTATGGTTGGCCATTTTGCTTGGCTATAGTTTCAATACAATATGCAACCACCACAACCCTTGCTTAGCCTAATGGAACAAGGTTTGAGTTGACCTTGATCGGATACCAATAATGGGATTCGACGGTGGAGAAGATAGACCATTTTAAAATAATAAAGGCTAGGATAGATATGAGAGAGGTGTAAAAAAAAAAAAAAAATCAAGCAGATATTAATATGCATACCTAAACTTGATTTCTGTACTTTACGGAAATCAAATTACCGTCGGGCAATTTTTAGCTACAACGCGCATTTGTTCCCCACTTAAACCAAGAGATATGGCCATATTACAGCTAATCAATGACCTATAGTTATAACGAGGCCAAAGCTAAGCCAAATGCACTGCCGTAGACCGTAGTGCTTGGCCATATTAGGGCCGACTTATCCACGTGCTAGTGCCCTACGGCTCCACCAGTTTATCCCAAAGCATTTCTCCGAACAATCACTATACTGCCACTGTGAAGTCCGATGAGTTGCGTGTCCCCTCATTGTTTCTTACTAGAGACAGTGGAAATCTACTCATCCCAATTTTTTGTTGTTTTTCTTTTTGAATTTATATATATTTATTTAATTTAAAGAACAGAAAAAAGAATGAGTAGTTTATCATCATTATCAGTGTCTCAGATCGGATGGCTTCTTCTTCTTCTTCTTCTTCTTCTTCTTCTTCTTCAATTTACTCTCAAATCTCTCTCAAGGTCTCTTTGTTACACTTAATCTCTCGGTTGGGTATCCTCAATTTTCATAATTACATACACTACTTTCTCAAGATTCATTTTTTGGATAATTTTATGATTGATTTTTCTAATGGGTTTTTGTTCTCTCTTTTCTTTTGTTGTAGGTCGGCCGGTCCTGGCAACTCCATTCTACTCATAATGGGGTACAGAGGCGTGTCATATCCATTGGTATTGGAGGTTCGGATGCTGAATTGTTTGGAACAAGGGTGGTGGAAACAATTGGGACAAAGCTAAGCAACAAATGGAGTTTTGCTGGTGGATCTAGAGTTGTTGTCATATCAGATGTTGCTAAATTAAACCCCTTTAGGAAATGCTGTGGAGTTTCTGCTTCATGTAAGTAACTCTTTTGGTCACTTCAGTTTTGCTGCTGGGCAGTTTCCTTTTACCTATGATTATGATTACTAGGTGTTTGCAAAAGTTCTAACCTGGATGAAGCAGATATTGATATTGTGTCAGGAGTAGAAGCAGATATGTTGCTAGTTTAGGCATCTATGTTTTCCTTAATGTGGAAATGATGATTAGTGAGCTATAGTCTTTTACATTCTTCTTGGTTGCAATTGTAGAGCTCTAGTTGAATGTTTCGACCTTTGATTGTTTAATTTTTCTAGGATGCTGGATGCTGTCTGAGACTGATAGCTGTATAGTAATTCTTTACTGTAAATGAGCATGTCATTTTCTTGTTTTATGAAGATTGCTTGTTGGTTCTAGCAGTTTAGGCATTCACATAAGAGCGGAGAAACTTCAAAATAAGTTTTCGAGTGAAATATGTATTAGAGATCGAAGAATTTTACAAGGTTTAGATGGAACCTAGTAACAGTATTCAATACCAATGATCAGACAGTCTTCAACACCTCATGTCCTTGTGTGATTGATTACATTTGTACGCTTATCTTGGTTCACTGATCAAGTGATCAGACTCTTTTTGTTCCTTTTGTCTGTTTTTTTCTGAATGGGTTAATCTTGTTTGCAGGGTATGCAGGCTCTCAAATTGCTAGCAGTGCATTCACTCTAGGAACAGTTGCTGTTCTTCCATTCTATACCCTCATGGTTCTAGCCCCAAAAGCCGAGTTGGTAAGTGGAGATTGGCTTTACTCTTCTGTTTATCAACAACTTTGTTTTGGTCCCTCTTATGAGAAAGCATGATATCGCATGAGATAAATAAGCAATAATGATTTGATTGAAACCTCTAAAATACAGACAAAGAAATCTGTGGAGAGTGGGATACCATATGTCGTCCTTGGTCTACTGTATGGATATCTGTTATACCTATCTTGGACACCTGATACCATTCGGATGATGTTCGCAAGCAAATACTGGTTGCCTGAGGTAACAATTTTTTCTTTACAAATTTGTTGCACTGTTTAGTTCTTCCAGCTCCAGTTAGAATGAAGAAAAAAAATCCCATGCGGTTGATTTGTAACAAACAGAAGTTATCCGCAGCTGCCAGGTATAGCGAAGATGTTCTCCAGTGAGTTAACGTTAGCATCTGCATGGATTCACTTGTTGGCTGTCGATCTCTTTGCTGCAAGGTATCTCTTTTTCTTTCACTCTTCTGATGTTTCTCTATTTCGGGAGAATGGGATCCTAGGACACCAAGGAAGAAGTAAGGGAGGTGGTTTCGTTTCTGACATGTCTTATTCTTGTGTCTCACCAGGCAGGTGTTTCTCGAGGGCCTGGAGTTTGACATCGAGACCAGGCATTCAGTTTCTTTGTGTCTGCTTTTCTGTCCAATTGGAATAATTGCTCATGTAATGACAAAGTTATTAACAAAAAGATCGGGTAATACCTAGCAAGGCATGTAATAGTCTGAATAAATTATCGCAGAATTTGCGTGAGAATCATATTCGACAACACTTTTGAATTTGTACAGAAACAAGCATCTTTTTCTTTCCAAGAGCTGTTTTTACTTTCTTATGTATTGAAACTGAAATGATGTCATGGCTGGCTTGATTTTTTTTTTCTTTCATTTTCCGGAGCTTTGTTTACTTCAAATCTTCTCTTTGTATTAATCAAGTTTACAGATCAGCCCGTAAGAAGACACCGGCCAGTCCGCTTCGGTCGAGCCTTTATTAGCGCTTCCTTTATCAACATTTCCTGTCAGGGAAAGAAAGATGGACTCTCTGACAAGGAATATGAGCTTGATATTTGTGGATCTTGAGCAGTTGGCCAGTTGAGTTCATAGACAGATGTAAATAAGGTGTAAGAAGTAATGTAAAATGATTTGAAGTATGAACACAAAGCTAAAGATGACAAGTTAACAGTTTTAAAAGCTTTTGGACAAAACATGGAAACTGTTTATTCACAGCTAGGTGTGAACTGTGAAGTATGCAACCAGCACCATCTCAGCCTTTAAAGCGGACAAAATTAAGTTACTTTCCTTACCAGATTAAAAGACAGAAAACATGTCTTGCATAATCTGAAAACGCTTAAAGAATATTCTCTATATTAAATGATGAAAATCTTCCAATATTTCTTTCTATATCAGTTTCGTTTCACATTTATGATTATTGCATTCCAATCCAATAGAATCCAAAACAACAGCATTTATACCATAAAGAGTATGATACATACTTCAAATTATTTCTCCAACTATAAATCTCTTCCTCTTTCTCTCCTGTCTATCTAAGAAACAATGGACATGTCAAGTGCTCAAAAAATAGTTCTTGTGTCGTTGATATGTTCTATGTTCCCAGTGATTTATGGTTGGGGAATTGATGGTCACTATGCAGTTTGCAAAATTGCTCAGGTAAACAACTTTTCACTCTTAAGTTTCTTAATTTGTTTCGTTTTTCATCTTCCAAATGTAATGATTTCTCTGTATTTTGGGTATAGCCACTGTTGAACGAAGCTGCAGCAGATGCTGTCAAACAATTACTTCCTAAGTCTGCGGATAATGATTTGGGAAGTATGTGTTCATGGGCAGATAGGGTTAAATTCAGATATCACTGGTCATCCCCACTTCATTACATTGATACACCTGATTCTCTCTGCACCTATCAATACAACAGTAAGTTCAATTCTGAATTCTCTTATTAGCTAAACAAATTTAGCACTCTTTACATGCTACTGTGTATAAACTGCATACTAATACAGCAGAATAACTCACCAATACAAAGGAAATTGTGGCAAAATGTGGACAATATTATGCATGCCAGAAACTTCGCTAAATAATTTTGTCAATCATTCTGAAATTGCAGGGGACTGCAAGGATGAAGACGGAGAAAAAGGAAGGTGCGTTGCAGGGGCAATAAACAATTACACTGATCAACTTCTCAGCTACAGAACCTCAACATTTTCTCAAGCCAATCAATGTAAATAAAGATTAGAAAAATTACTGTTGAATCTTAAGTTTTTTTCATGGTTGCTTCATAATTTCTAACGGAATTTTAAATGTCAGATAATCTAACAGAAGCTCTTTTATTCCTTTCTCATTTCA
This sequence comes from Papaver armeniacum, assembly GCA_023531295.1. Lineage (NCBI taxonomy): Eukaryota > Viridiplantae > Streptophyta > Magnoliopsida > Ranunculales > Papaveraceae > Papaver > Papaver armeniacum. The sequence goes on from JAJJWW010001697.1 coordinate 247,507, forward strand.
TCGGTGATATCCACCAGGTACAACTATGATTACTGGAAATTATTTACCCTTGTGTGAAATCAAGCTCTACTCTCACCCTTCTTCGATCTACAAAGTTTTCTTCATAACAATTGATCGATTTATGTGCAGCCATTACATGTGGGTTTTACTTCAGACAGGGGTGCGAATACTATTGATGTTCACTGGTACAGGAGAAAAACAGTTCTTCACCATGTAACTACTGTCTTTTTTAATCATTTTTTCCTTTCGTCTGATGTATATACATTAAGCTGTTATTAGTTTGTCAGCTAGTAAATTATGACTGTACCAGGTATGGGATAATAGCATCAGTCTGATGTATCTAAAATAAGTTTTTATTAGTTAGACAGCTAGTAAATTATGACTGTAACAGGTATGGGATAATAGCATCATTGAGACATCCGAAGAAAGGTTTTATGATGCAAGTGTAGATGACCTGATCAATGCTATCCAGAGAAATATTACGGTGACACTTTTCACATCAAAGACAAACTTTTCAAAATTAGGAAACACCTTTTATGACTAAAAGATAACAAAAGCTTTTTCAATGACAGGGTCCATGGGCAGACCAAGTACCAAAATGGGAGAAATGCAGCCTCAATAAGACTACTTGCCCAGACATGTAGGTTTCTCTTGCATAACTTTTATATAGATGAAGGGGTATATTATATATTTCGTTCCTACTTCATTTTTTCTTTCTGCACAGATATGCATCTGAAAGTATCAAAGCTGCATGTGAATGGGCATACAAAGATGTCAGTGAGGATTCAGTACTAGAAGGTAATTAAACCATCACACTATCTCTCTCTTTTGCATACTAATTTCTCTGAATTGCTGAAAACTAATGTCACATTTGTTTTCTCAGATGACTATTTCCTATCCCGGTATCCTGTGGTCAACAAGCGCCTTGCTCAAGGTGGAGTCCGTTTGGCAGCCACACTCAACCGTATTTTTTCATGAATATGAAATAATGCAAACCAATTATTAATGCTCCTTGTAATGAAGAAGATAATACACTATCTATATTAATACATAAAGCAAGGAGGTTTTTCGTCTTAAGCAAGTTAATGACCTTGATCTAGGTAGATGTTCTTAATGGCGATAGTGCAACTTCAAGCAAACCATGGTTTTGTTAAAAAATTATCTATATGCTACACAAATAAATTCTCCGTTCATATCTGTTATCTATAGAAAGCTACTTTTGTACAAGTGGAATGAACCTAACAATGTATTCTAATTAACACAAAAACGAGGAAGGATACAACATACACGGAAAGAAGATTCATCATTCACTGTTCAAATGATATCTATATCATCATTCACTGTTCAAATGATATCTATATAAGTGCCATGGAAAATGAAGGAAAAAAGTAAATGAGTGACTCGAGTTATTACTAATACTAACTGCAGGGTAGATTCTCGTTCTTCTTTCTTTCTTTCTTTCTACTGCTCACTCTTAACTTTCACATCTCCATTTGGTAGAATACTTTGTGCCTGTGCAAGTCGCTTCGACTCCTGTAAGAAACATTTAGAGCAAGGCATAATATTAGCAGAGTACAATATACAAATGAGCGCCCAAAGCACCATAAAACTGAACGACAACAAAGCACCATAAAACATAGAATTAGGTTAGATAACTTCAGGTAAGATAGCATAGATGATTTGAGGGAAAAGTTTTTGCTCTAGCACTGCTAGAGCATTGTTGAACTAGCAGGCTAATAGACGTTGGATCCGATAGATTTGATGTCATCCAACCCCTGGATTAACCATGGTTATTTAACGATATGAAGTTTTTTTTTCTTTTCAAGTTCTAATTTTAATTGGATTTTGTTGATTCATGGCTGCTCTACATACTTCAAATAACAAATCTCTATAGGTATATATGATGATAATCATTTATCGATACCTAAATGAAATCAATGTAAAAGGTAATCTATCAAGATAACCCATGAACCTAAAATCCTTGCATCTTACAGGCCAATGGAAAGACCTCTGTTTTGAAAGATTGGTTTCTGATCAAAGGAAGAGTTGGTAATGCACTGATCATTCTTCTTGCTATGAGAAGGTTCGGGAATTACTAACATGTAATTAGGAAGAGAAAGACTATAAATAAAATTACCATCAGATGAAGAAGGCAAAGCCGCAGAAAATCTTTCGATTTGGGACAGTTTCGTCGTCAACTAAGTACCATGGAAGATACTGTTTCATGATAGTTATTAATCATTATTACTGATTAATGGAATTAATCAATACGATACAAAATGTGATAACATACTGTTAAGTATCATCCTAACAACGATCATAGTTAACATACTGTTTCATGTAACTCTTCACAATTAACATACAAGGGATCTTAGTTTTACTTAACTTGTCAGCTTCTTTGAACCTAATTCGAATGATTATATCTTCATATATCCAACCATTTATTGATCTGATGTAGATAAGAGGATGCTGATTTTTGCTTTCAAGAAATTAGTTATGACAAAACTTAAAAGAAACTAGCTATGGTTAACTCATGGGTTAGATGACATCACATCTACCGGATCCGACGTCTATTTGCCTGCTAGTTCAAAAATGATCTAGCATTGCTAACGCAAATTTTTTTCCTGATTTGAGATAGTTCAGACTCTTTACGATGCAAAAGTTTTACCAAGGTCTACAAAGACCCCATAGTTGACTTCCAAGTCGAAAGCTTGTGACAACTGAAAGAACTTCAGTAGGTAAGAGCTGCACGCAGTATGAAAAGAAAAACATGGTGGTTACAATTAACTTACGGCAGCAGAAGTCGCGCGTATCTCCCTGTAAGCTTCCACTTCATCAGGAAATGCTTCTTCCAGTTCCTCCAAAATATGTCGCCGCAGACCCTGTGTCCGTCCATAAAGAAAGTAAAGAATTAAATTACAATCGCATCAAAAAAAATGTCCTAAAACTCGAAATCATGAATACTTAATTTATCATCCTTCTTCTGCTACACCTTCTTTCATATTTCTTAACAAGGTTTCTCAAACAAGGATGTATCGAAAAACTCTCATAACACAACCTGCGGAAATGCAACAAAAGACTACCTTGAATGCATCGGTTTTGCCTTTTGTTATCTGGTTCCTGGCTATACAGCTATTCAGCACATCCCGTGTAAATTCATCCGGATTCTTCCCATCATCAATTAGGCTAAACACATAACCACAAACCACACCAGTTTTAAAAAAGATAGGAATCAATGAATTTCAAAATTTTGCAACAAAGAGCATAAAAAAAAAAAAAAAACTCACTTAAGGACCTCCACTGGAACTTGAATTTTACAATTATCTGACAATCTCTGCAAATTATCAAGCTCAGATACAACAGCGTTTCTGCAAAAAACCCATAAAAAACAATAAAATCATCACACAGTCATGGACAGAACTTAAAAAGGAAGACAAAAAGAAGACAAAAAGAAGAAGAAGAAATTGAATTTTTACATGCGTTCAAGAAGAGGGAGTTGAGAGGCCATGTTGAACGATGAAACAGTGAGGTAAAGTTGGTGAAGAAGGCCAAGGACTTTCTGGATTGAGTTTATAACTTGATTCAGATTCTGCTTTGCTTCATCTTGTTCATTGTTTGAGACTACTCCACCATTCCCATGACCAATTGCTGTACTTCCAGAAGAAATCTGTGATAAATCCATACTCTGATGGAATCGCTCTGGAGCGGAATAGAAACGGGTTGATTTGATCAGAGCTCCCTCTAGGTTTTGCAGAGGAATAAAATAAAATAAGACTCAATTATTTCAATTTGGGGATGATGAATGTTTTTATTTTACTATTTCAACCCAACTATTGTACCTGTCGGTTTTACGGAACCGGCAGTGCAAAAAGTGTGGATTTCTATTTTATCCATAAATTTTGACTAGAACTTTCCTGGTGAATTCAAGCTTCAGCAATGGCTGCTTTATTTTCATCACATACCAATCTTTCTTCTTCCGTTGTCATTCATTCATACCCAGTGAAGTTGAAGAACTTCTCTATAAGGAAGAATGTAAATTTAGTAAGGAAAGTACCTTTGTTTGCAGTTTTAGTGGATAATGGTAAAATGAAAGTCCCATTCAAGTTAAAGGAGGGTCAGTCAAGAAAATTTCATCAACTTCCTTCTGGTTTGAAAATGGAAGTTATATCTCAAAAGGGTTTGGATCAGAACAATATTACTGAGCTGAAAAACCCACCTCTTGTTTTTATCCATGGAAGTTATCATGCAGCATGGTGTTGGGCTGAACATTGGCTCCCTTTCTTTTCTGAAAATGGGTTTGATTGCTATGCTCTTAGCTTGCTTGCTCAGGCAATTCCATCTCTCTCTCTCTCTGTCTCAATCTCATTTAATGACTAACACTGTTTTGGGAACATTTTACATGATTGTATGGAATTTTAGTTGATTTTATTAGAATTCTCAATCAAACACTTTGCAAGTTGTAATGTTATATCCTTGATGTATTTTTAGGGTGAAAGTGATGAACCTACAGGACCAGCAGCAGGTACTCTTGAGGTATGGCTTTTCAAAACTCAATTCTGACCTTAATGAAAGTATGCTCATAAGGTTTTTGTAAGAGTGTTTCTATAGCTATAGACCTGTTGCTTGATGATATCTACTGACTAGTTGGCTGCCTGAGGTTTTATATGTGCGAATGACTGGTGTAGTAGTGCACATAAGATCTCTTTTGATGTACTCTTGAGGCATAGTTTACATTTCTTATTATGGAATGTGGGATTTGTAGCTCAGTTCTGATCTTGATGGAATTAAATTTTTCTAAGTTCTTTATAAAGAATTGGGAGTACTTTTGCCTAGTTGAATGGCTGAGATTCTATATTGCAAGACCCAATGGACTCGTAATCCCCTGGGTTTAGGATCCCAGGCCTTAGATTCACTGAAACCGGAGTTGTCAAGCAGTAGATACCATGTACTTGCAGACCAATAACAAGGCTGAAAGGGTATTCATATATTTATTGCTTAGCTCATGTTTTTTGGAATTGTGCAGTAGACACATGCAAGTGATGTTGCTTCCTTCATCCAAAAAGAAATTACTGCACCACCGGTGTTACTTGGACATTCATTTGGGGGACTTATTGTTCAGTCTTACTTATCAAGCGTGGAAACCAACAAAGATTTCTCAGGTAAGCAGTTTGTTCTTTCATGCTTACAAAATTCTATGACCAAAAAGAAAAGGTGGAACGAGGGATAAATAAAAACAGGTTAATCCTTAGAGGGAATGTTAAACTCAAGTCGATTTTCACATGTGAGCACTTTGAGATGCATATCTTTGGCATGTCACAGAAACCCGAAGTACGAACCCGCAGAATTACTATACTTGAAAGTTAAACTATACTGACACAAAAATATTCTAGGGCGGGGAAAGACCAAGGCAATGGCATATATGATATGAACAGCATGACAGAAATTGTTATAAAGGAGGTGGTCTTTAAGAATCCCCGCCTAGATGTTAACTTCTCAAAATATGCCTCAAAAGAATTGTTCTGCAACATTTTACGAATTATTACATACTTACATTACTAAGGAAGTGCTTTTTTACATGCTTATAATGGAAAGTATTTATTTAATACAGGAACTGCAAATTCAATCCCAAAACTTGCTGGAGCCGTACTTCTCTGCTCAGTACCTCCTACAGGAAATGGGTAATTACCACAATATATGGCTTGTTTCATGATTGACCCTCATCTTGGTTCTAATTGTTTGCTTTGGTGCGCAGTGGTTTGGTGTGGCGATATATGCGTTCTAAACCTATTGCTGCTTTTAAGGTACCGTAATTATTTTCAGTAGTATATTATTTTGTGTTAACAGAACCTTGCTTTCTGTATCACTTAGACGGATGGAATCAAATTATTAGATTAAAATATTTTGTATAATTCCATCTCAGAAAACAGATCATAACTTTCTATGGCAGTACAGACTCTAATATGGTATATAAATGGATGCAAATTTAATGTAATGGGATCTCTAGAAAGAAGAACCTTTTATGCTTTTAACTGTACAAACTCTTACCAGGTCACGATCAGCTTAGCTGCAAAAGGTTTTGCAACTTCTCTATCTCTTTGCAAGGAAACGTTCTTCTCCCCTGAATTGCAAGACCATCTAACCCGAAGGTTTGTCCAGTTGGAAAGATGAGATTGCGTAATGTGTATATCCTACTAAACTCCATATACGCTTTAATGAAGCCTGAATCTTCATTTATGTTTTTCTCTTCCCAGCTATCAGAAGTTGATGGTAGAGAGTTCAAGGATGCCATTGTTTGATCTGAAGAAGCTGAATGCATCATTGCCTGTTCCTCGTGTACCAAGATCGTCTTTTGAACTACTTGTTTTAGGTGCAAGTAATGACTTCATTGTGGTGAGTCTAAACTCCAATGCAGAGCATGTAATTGTAACTTGTGTTAAAGATGCAGCCATACAGCTTTCCATCTTCTTTTTGGTATTAAACTCAAACTGAAACTTAAAACTCTGTAGGACTCTGAAGGCCTTCGTGAAACAGCCATGTTTTACGGTGTTGAACCAGTCTGCATTGAAGGGATTGCCCACGACATGATGTTGGATTGTACATGGGATAAAGGTGCACATGTTATATTATCCTGGTTGAGTAACCGATTTACGTGAACAGATCCATCATCATTACTGCTAGTAAAAGGCTTTTTTGTCGCTTCATAATTACCATGTTGGAATCTTGGTAATGCAAATAATTTAGCTTGTAGTCCTTGACTTCTTCAAGTGATCGGTTTGTAGGTGGTTTTAGACTTTTGATCAGTTTTGAAATGTGTCTGGCAGTGAATTTGTAATCTTTTGGATCCATTTTTAATCCCAAGTTATTAACTTTTTTGTTCCACATTTTGGTCATGATAATCAGTCTGTGCCTTTTAACTCAAATGCTGGGATCTTGTTGAGCTTCTTTGAGCTAATTCTTTCTCGATTTCGGCTTTCGAGGAGAAGGTTGGACAGTGTTTATACGCTGCGGAAAACCAAATTATTAGCTCCCCTGGAAACTGTAAAACTTAAAAAGAAAGTTACAAACAGCACAGTGTCATTGGTCAAATCTCACCATGTGAAATAACAAAATTTCCATGGAACAGTTTCTTTGATCTTTCATTGGGATTTTCATTTCCTGTAATTCCAAGACACAATATTCATATCGAGAAATCTTGGTTTCTTTCAGAATTTCAGTTGAATTGCAGTCAAATTAAGCTGCATAAAGGAGTAATCTTGGTTTCTTTGTCCACTTAAACCTTATATATTATGATGGCAGTGTGAAGAAACAAGGGAACCACATAGGGAATTACATTGTTGCCGTGTGAAACAGGAAACAGTATGACAGCCCTACATCAGGAAAGGTTACTTTTCTCTTAGCAACTCTCTAATTAAGGATTATCTCATATCTTGGTCTTAACTCTTAATTAAGGAAAAATGAAAAGTTACTTGTTATTTCCCAAAATCAAAACCAATCATCGTCGATTTTTTGGCTTGGGCTTTTTTGATCTAACAGCGTCACAATTCATAGCCAACCATTTTAATATGTTCGATTGTCATGATTCTTGCAAAAACACTAGAGAGATGAAAATTTTGTTTAAATTAACTGAATTAATTACATGCTTTTCATATTTCCCAATGGTTTGTTTTGTTATGATGTTGTTAGATCAAAAATATTTGAGCAGCACGAGTAAAAAAAATTATGTCCTTGACATGAGAACAATAGTAGTAAACAACCCACTTTTTAGAAAGAAGCCAAATTTTCCAACTGTGCTAGTCATGCTGCCAAAGAGAGAATATCTAGAGATTCTAGATTTTGAAATGTAATGTGGTTGCAAGGTAAGTGGATGGATATTGCACACTATCAGATATATTCTCCTTTTATCATAGACTACAAGCTTCAAGACTCAAAGACCAAGGAAAGTTGATCAAAATTAGAATCTTTTGACAAACAGAAAAATCTAGATTAGAATTTTGTTTCAACCTGGTGAAATGTGGTAGTATGGAAGTTCTTAGGTAGTTTCCACTGTGACACTTTTGACTCCATCTAAGTACTTAACATTAGTCTTTGAATAATCTCACTAATAACATACAATTAATTAGCATTTGATTAGTTTAATTGCAAGTACTAATAAAATAAGGCTTAATCTGAACCTTGTTGGAACTTGAATAATACAACATATGCATGAAGAAGGCCTATAAATTGTAGGATTTGTTTAGAAGATTCAACATATTTTTTCTGACTTCATTAGTTGCAGTGCATCCTAAAAAATTCTTAGTCGGTGGTACGTAACAAATACGTCCTTAGATTCAATGGCAGCTAAATTTTGTACTAGTGTTGTTAGGAGCAATGCTAACTTTCATGAAGATGAAGAAGAAGAGGAAAATGAAAATGGTGTTTTAATTCATGATGATGAAGATGAGTTGAGAAGAGGTCCGTGGACTCTTGATGAAGACAAACTTCTTGTCCATTACATTTCTTGCCATGGCGATCGTCGTTGGAATCATTTAGCGAAATCTTCAGGTAAGATCTCTGGCACCTCATATATACTCATATGTACATCCACATGTCTAAAATGACACTAGTTTGAGTTTATTTTTGTTGATGTCTTATAGGATTGAAGAGAACTGGTAAAAGTTGTAGATTAAGGTGGTTGAATTATCTAAAGCCGGATGTTAAGCGCGGAAACCTTACTATTGAAGAACAGATTTTGATTATTCAACTACAATCGAAGTTGGGCAACAGGTACAGTAGTTGATCAATGCATGAGTATTGCAACATGTACATGCTACGTGCGAAAACGTGCTAGCTAAGCTAAAATCATTCATCTGCATCTATTTTGATTCATATGCCGAACCAAAGATTAACCTATATGCAACTGTGTAGGTGGTCCAGAATTGCAAAACATTTACCAGGAAGAACAGATAATGAAATAAAGAACTACTGGAGAACACGAGTGCAAAAGCAAGAAAGACAACGCCTCAAGTTCGACCCTAATAACATGCCGGCATTGTTTCCTGAGGATCACTCAATGGGATGCTTTGCACCTAGGACAACAATGGGCATAATGGGGGATCAGAATTGCAGGACTGCTCATGGTGGTCAAGCCCTCGTAAGTAATACTGGAAACTGCAGTTCTTCAACATCATCATTGGTGCCAAATTCAACAATAAGCATTTCAACGGCATTTGTTGATACGTCAGAACACCATAATACTCAAACTACTAGTAATGGTGCTGCTGAGTATGATATTAACGATTATGCATTTCCGAAGGCACTTGACTGTAATTATCAAATGATTAATGATTGTGGTAATGTTTATGATTACATTACATGGATGCTTTAATCAACTTGGGAAACTCCATATCCGGTCGCTGCCACATTACAGAAGACAAAGCTGCTTTGGACGATCAGATGGCAATAAATGGTCTTTGGAAGTGGTGACATGCGCCGATCATAAAATCAAGAGGCGTTGCATTGCATTTGAATTTATGTGATCTGTTTAATTTGGAGATATTTTTCTTAGGAAATTCAGAGGAGGGTTAGATGTATTTTACTTGATCACTAGAACTAACTTGCACCATTTCTTTCTTAGATAAATATTGGGCTTGGGTTTTTGCTTCAAAAAGAAGAAAAAAAATGTTGGATCGGGGAAATTAAGAAATTAAGCTAAGGTCAAGACGGAATATTATTCTTATCGTTAGGCCCAAAATATTTTTCATATTCTGTGACGTCTATAGTTATTTGAAATTATGGGTATAATTGACCAGAAAACAAGAACATAGCATATTTAAAAAAATCGTGCTTTAGAACTATACAATTTTTATCTCGTTGGAATGCTTTTAAGGAAATCTACACGATGAGTACAAACAATAATGTCAAATTTAAGTTTTTTACGAAAAAATCGGAGGTGATTATTCTTTTAGGCAAAAAATTCGAAAACTGATTACATATTCACTATGCAACCACATAGATGCATAACACTCAATATGCAGACACCACAAAAGATGCATAACACGTTACACAACTATATTTTGGTTCATGTATCCATTGATTTGGTAATGCAAACACTAAAACGATGTATATAGTTAAAAATCACATTCCAACCAAAAAAAAAGGATGTATAACGCTTTATGCAACACAAAAAATGATGTATAACGAATCATGCAGCCCGCAACTCCTTATCCATCCATATTTTAATTCATGCATCCACTAATTTGGTTATGCAACCACTAAAACGATGTATATGCCTAGACAATAACATTCCAACAACAACAAAAAGACGCATAAGGGATTATGCAGTCATTTTCTCGACTACATAACATGTAATGCATCCATTATTGTAGCTGCATAACAGGTTATGCAGCCATTATTTTGGTTGATTTTAGTGCTTACGAAAGAAGTTTGAAAAGACGAGGGTACCCAAATACACCACAATCTTTTATTTATCCACCTATAAGTTATCTACCGAAAGTGATTGTCTATGGACTGAGTCGATACAATACAACAAATCGATTCACACTTCGTGTGATCGTCTATGGATACGAGATCGAGACAATATGACAACAAGATAACTTGTGTGATTGACTATGGATACAAGATCGAGACAATACAACAACGAAGTATGATACTTGATAATAGGTTCGGTCTTAACCAAAGTCTATAGGATCACTATCAAGTATAACGGAGTTAACGTTTGTGTATTTTACTTTTAATTATAATAAAACAATTATAATTACGGAAATATAAAAGTAAAAGACACATCAAGATTTTGTTAACGAGGAAACTGCAAATGCAGAAAAACCCCGGGACCTAGTCCAGAATATTGAATACTCTCAGAATTAAGCCGCTATACAAAATCTAAACCGACTTCATATAGTTGAGACCAAGCAACTACCCCTAGTTCACTTAGTTTCCTCAGTATCCCTGCCCTTCCGACTTCGATGAGTGCACGCACTGGAACAATTCCTTTGGATCGTATTCCAAACAGTAAAGGGACAACAAATCTGTTTGGTAACAACTTTATTGATTCTTTCCAGATAAAGATATCTCAAGTCATATGCAAAGGCTCTTCCGTTTAAGCTAATAAACTCCTTTGCCTAGTTAGATCAATCTATCCAACAACTACCGAAGTAGCAGAGTTTAGATTCGCACTCAATCAAAATAAATCTCAAAGAGATATATTGAGAATGCTGATCTCACGCAACTAATCAATCAAATAAATCTGATTCTAGTTGGATCCCAGCCGATCAAGGTTTGTGCAACACAAAGATATGAGAAACCAATAAGAAATCTTCTTCGTCTTCAAATCTTCTTTAATCTTCAATTAAAACTTGCACAATACCACTTGAATCTCTTGTGATCAATCACGCACAGAACGGAGTCTGTTAACAATGGATTATCACGAGATGTCTTTAGATCTACAAACAATTCTAAAGATCTTGTCGATACTTCGATCTAGTTTGAGTTAATCTTATATCAGAAGAGAAGATTCTCCGGAATAAACAAACTAGGTGCAATCAAAGTTTCAACAACCGTTAGTCAATCAAATCAATCGAAAACTAATAACACTGCAATTATCTAGTTTCTCACCAATGGTACTCGTAGAGCTTCTTGATCCCACAGAAGTCTTTAAATGAGTGGTCGTAAGAGATTTCGCCTAATTAGGGTACTTTCCTCTCCGGATAGACGGCTCCACCAGAAACAACAAAAAGACGAAGTTTGTCTGGCTCTTAGGATAGTTTGCTAGAAATGCAAACTTAGGTATTTATAGACCAAGGATGTTTGGACACCAATGAATTTCCAAAATCGAAAATATTCTCAAGATATGCAATGAATAATAGGATTCGGTTTTCATAATTCCAGTAAATGCTTGTCCAAAATTTCCAAAATCTCTCAATAGAAAATCTCCAATTAGTAAATGCACATTACTCATTTTTATTCTCTATAGATATGCATTTAATTGTTGGTCATTAAAAGAATATATAACCAAAAACCTTAATTAAAAGATTCTCAATTAATTTCGATCCGGGATCTCCTTGAGTACTAAGGAATATCTTTGAACAATAAATGATAAGAGTTATTGTCCGTGTTCAAAGTATGTAAATCCTCTTTCATATTTACATTCTTGGAATCGGTTTTACCACACTTCCAAACAAGTTTAGAATTGGTTCACCTGTATTCCAAGACTACTATGTGATTGATCAAATATCAAATCACACACATGGGTTCAATCGGTTCTACCAATCATTGGGATCGGTTATACCTTAATATGGAAACACTTGTGATCGGTCACACAAGTTACCAGGACCGGTTACATCAGTTACCAGGATCGGTTACATCAATTACCAGGACCGGTTACCATATACTCATGGTATTGCTTGTGATCGGTCACACCAGTCACTAGGATCGGTTACACCAATTACCAGGATCGGTTACACCAATTACTAGGACCGGTTACACCAATTACAAGGATCGATTACACAACACTTTGTGATCGGTCACACCAATTACTAGGATTGGTCACACCAATTACAAATATCGATCATACCATCTCAAGTGATTACTTAGGATTGGTTACACTAATTAATAAAAACTAGTCATACCAAATCATAAGTCACGCATTGTGATTAGTTGTACCAAGATACATAACAAAGGTACGATCGGTTCTACCATCTCACACATATTGGTAATCCAAAGATTTGCAATGAATAGTCGTACCAATAATCCTAGCAATTTCCCTTTCGATTCATAAAACATATAATCATAACAGCACATATCTCACACATATTGGTAAAACATTGTTTCCTATGATGAAATCTTCACCATTACCCATTCACATCTATATTATAAGGGACAATGGTGTTTTTATATATGGACGGTCGTCTACATTTTAGACACATAAAGAACGGTCCAGATGGAGTTAGTAATAAGAGACGAGTACTTTTTACCCAATGGATGGAGGTCTACATTTTGGGCGCTTAAAAGACGGTTGAGATTGAGATACCAATTTTACCATTCCACCCAATCGGACAATATATTGAGCCTAAATCTCAGTCAACCTCTTTATTCTTTTCACTGTAATGCTTCTTCAAGCGTTTTTTTTCTCCTTAGCTATTAATGTTAATCAATGCACAAAACATGATTCAGGGACAGCCGTTTCTCTTCTTCTTTCTCTTTAGACTATCTCAGAGACTTTCTTCTCCAATTTCATATATTTATACTATACCACTAGGATTCATCAAAGCTCGGATATCAAGCTACACTCAATCAGGCTCTTCGGACCTGCCAATTACGATTCTACTCTCAAGGTTGGTTTTACAGGAGGCCGGAGCGATCTGCCGTCCATGTAAAGATTTTCCTTTTCCTTTTTTTGTTGTTGCTCAAGTTCAATTTATCTCTTAATTGATCATTAGATGATTTAATTTTGATTGTATATAAGAAGGTTTGGGTTCTTCGATTTGAGATTGATTTTCATCTCCAGGATTATCAATTTTATGAGGGTATCAGATTGAGGTATTCAATACATCCTTTTCCATCATCTTTTTATGGGGATTTATAAAAATGATGGTTAATTTTTATTTGTTCGTTCTTCAATATGTGTTTTCCATTACGGGTTTATGTAGTTTGGATCTCATTTTGAACTTTAGCAATAAATTTGAAGATCAGTGGTAATACAATCTTAAGAGTGTATTAAGATTTTGTATTCTTTTCAAATGAAATCGTTGTTTTGTTTATAATTCTCTTCTCCGGTGGATGAATAGTAACTAATCATTATATGACAGTTCAATTCTTTTTAGATTGAACTGTATGAACCAACCAACTATCTTGATCCATGATTTAGTTTGATGATATAAAATTAAGAAATTTGTTGAATTTTCAAAAATGTTTGGTGATATTTCATGACCATGAATATTTTTTTTTTTTTAATTTAATGCCCCATGAAGTGTTCTTTTGTTTTGTTTGAAAGTGAAGTAGGATTCGTTAGTTCATTGTTGATAATAGTAATTATGGTGTGTTTTGAAGGTTTACACAACTCAAGAGATCACTATGGAAAGAGAGTATCTTATATGTAAGAATAAAAATGCTTTACGGAACCATCTCATGGTATGTCCCGGTGAGAATTGATTTGCATATCCTTTCCATATTTTCTTTGAAACTACTGTTTGTAGTGATTTTTAGCAGAAAAGGTCACATGCCTTTTGGTTTATATACATGCATTGTTTTCTTCATAACTGACTTGGTAGCTTCTTTAACTCCCTATCTTTGCAATTTATAGATCTTAGGTTGTTAGGGTGAAATACATGTTTTTATATATCACTGGAGATATTGAGGATGTGCCAGAACTCCCTCTATGGGATTGGCCTCAAACCCAAATGATTCTACAAATCCTAGTGGTGGACACCCACAAATTGTCGAGAGGTAAGTTATTATTCAACTGATTTCTCCTATTGTTTCCTTATATAATTTGTAATGATTGGTATCCATATCACTGTTCTGACATGTCTACATTTTGTGACAGGATGATGCTTGGGGACTTGATACACTTAAGATCCGTTGAGTTGAGGTGAGGATGTGAATGCAAAGACTGAAAACATGGACCAGGATCCTGTTGAAATGAACCCCAAGAAAAAAGCAGCCAGAGTACAAGTGAGACCTGATCTGTTCGATTTTTAATTTATTTTTCATGTCATCATTGAAATGATCATGTCCTAACACGTTTTTGTCTACAACTGTATTTTTGTAATTTCTTTTTTGTTGCATATGGTGGTGCTCCAATTTTTGAACTCTTTGTACCTAATGGAAATAAGGCTGATGGAGTCTTTATGTACAGGGTTATCATTGTTGCTGGCCATGTTATTGATCGAGATAATGGCGAGGTGAAGTAAAAGACAAAGAAGAAAAGAGGCCAAAACAGTGTTGAAAGTGAATTGATAAGGAAGAAAAGGGCTGGAAAACTGTGGTAAAAGAAGAGAAAGAGAACGCAAACAAGTAAGTGACACTCAGTAAATGGTTTATGACGGTAGCAATATATTTTATTATACCTTTTGTTATTATTAGGCAATTTTGCTATAAATGTCCTCCTATAGTAGTTTTTCGTATATGCCCATTGGATAATAAAGGTTCGACCTTCACTTAAAAAAATCGAATAATATATTAGTCTCTCTTTAAGATGACTACTATTATTCTCTGTAAATGGTCTCTATGAAATTTTATCACGCGGTTATGGTTTTTACTGCTTCTCTGGCAGTTTTCATTGTCTTTTGGGTTTGAAGCAAATGAGTTTAGAACAATTTTTTTTGTTTTTTTGGTTTTTGTGACTCAATTCATCTTCATCTTCTAAGAGAGAAGTGATAGTGTTGCCATAGATTGAGATGTTGACTCGCATGGTTAAATTACTTTCGGTGATTAGCCATAGCCTCAGTTTGTTTCTTTATTCATTTGATGCGTGGAAACATAATACAAATTGAGATTCCCATATAAAATATTGCTTAAGCTATATTTTCACTATTTTCTTCTCTCTAACACAACAACCGCAACCCATAAACTATTGACGTGAAATGAATACAAAATTCAAGCCCAAACCTAAACTTCTTCCTCTTATTGTATTCAAGATGAGAAGAATTGATCTAATTCAACTTTTCTCTTGATTTTTTCTAGGTAACCTTGCTGATGATGTACTCAGATTCTATTCCCTTGAACGGTTGAGTCATACTTGGTGAGTTATGGATCGATCCGCTTCAGGGTTGTTGATCTCCTGAAGCTTCAAAGTACTTTATGACATTAGCCTATAGGATTGATTTGACAGGTGATGTTGTGTAAGAACAAACACTATATTGCAATAACAAGAAAACATTGGGTTATTGCATGTGCATTGGAAAAAAAATGGACATTTTCGAGTATGTAATGGAGCTTTTGGATTCACACAATATCAGAGTCCATAACTTGGCTTCTTGCAAGGATATGCCCTAAAAAGATCAAGGAGATAAGGCTTATGATGAGACTCTTGCTCTTATCATGGATGGGCCTTAAGGAATACATGACTATACATGGATGTATACTTTTTCAACAAAGGTACACCTTCTCGAAGAAGGTGTACAAAGTATGTTGAACTCCTATATATTGTGATTAATTAATTATTTTTTTTTAAATATATATTGTGAATAATTGCTCAAACATACATCTTAGCTTTGAGAATGATCTCTCAAACATATATTGGAGCTTTGAAATTTGTTTTCGTAATTATATGTAAGCCATGATGTGCATATGTAAAGAGAATATGTCAATGAAAATATATCTGCTTTTTTTTTTTTTTTATGTTTTCTCTTGAAGAGGCCTCAACAAGAATTGATTTGCAAAAATTTGTTGACAGGTCAGCTATGTCTTTCAATACGTTGACAAGCTTATCATTTCAAGGAAATTGGGTATAAAATGGTGAAACCTTTAGCGGTCACATCTTACATCTAATTATTGAACATTCTGTATTACACAAAGTTATGATAAAGTATTACCAACAGAATTAACGATGAGAAGTTTGCTCCATGTCCATGGCTTATTTTATTTTTATTTTTTGAAAGTTACGTAGATTAAAACAAAAAAAGTTACAGAAGGTTATCCAAAGTGTTGGTTACCCTTATCCCATTTAGGTGATATGGGATATTGGTTTCTACCAACATATTGTTAACCCTATTGAGCTTACAACTGAATTAGAAAACTGTAAATCCGATAATAAAACAGGTTTGATGAAGTCTGGCATCTGCAGCCATTGTTGTTTATGTATTCCCCTTTTGCGTGCTTCTTTAGCCAAAGTGTCAGCAGCCTCATTGCATCTTCTATTCTTGAACAAAAAAACCAAAAAAAAAATTCACAAGAATGTAGAATCTTCATTGTCTCTGAAACTATTGCTTGGTTCCTCCAAAAAATATTACTTGGCTTTCCTTGAGCATATAGAATTAGCCTCTGACAATCGCCTTCCACCCAAAACCTCTTTATGTCCATACTCTTTTCCCAAATAGCCACTTCTAGCAAGCTCAGAGCCTCTTCTTCTGCAGTGGAGGCAATGAAGGACCCGGCTCTAGCTTGGATAGATTCTCCTAAATCAGAACGCAAAATTATACCATAGCCATCCTTGATCATAGATATCATTTTGGTTTCTATGTATCATTGTGGCAGAGTCCATGGAATCGAGTGAGGTTTCGGTTTCTATAGTTCGCAGCAACACGTCACATTTGAAAACTCACGTATTTGGTGTTTCAAAATGTTTACGATTTTAAGAATGCCCCTTTTTAGTGGGACCCTATATTCCCACTGATCTTAAGAAAAGATGGGGACGATCATGGTTACGTGATTAAGACTTTAACGACCTTTTCTACAAGAAAAAAAAAAACGTTAGTAGTTGGATATGCTTATCTTTGCTAATATTGTCAACCACCCCTATAACAAATCTAAAAACAAGTACATATCATATGAAATATTGTAGGGGGAACATCAAATAAGTTAATAAGATCAGATTAACCAGTAACAATCATGACGACAATTAACCAAAGCCCGTGCCGTTACGGCACGGGTCATATCCTAGTAATCATAACAAAATTCATAAGATTATGTCGATGTCATATCTACGAAGTTCAAAAGATAAGCGTTATACTTCGTAGTCTAATTCCCTACTACTGCGATCATGTGATCATGTCTCACTACTAGAGTAATATATCCAATACACAGCTTCGTAGTTATGTTTTCAATATAGCACGACTTGAAAGATACGTTAGGAATGAAACAGTTCAAGTCAATATTACTAATCTCAAGAGGAAGGATGATGTCGTCGTTGTAGTTTGTTACTTCTTCTCGTTCTTCAGGTCTTCGAGTAATACTTGTATATCTCAACATTCCTATACTTTCTAGTCTAACCTAAACGAAGTTGTCTCTAGTACATAATCAAGCGATTCTTAGATGAGTTTTGACACACTAAAATATGACAACCAAACTTGACATACCAACGCTTGGTGGGTTCAACCGAGCTATGCTCTAATAAAGTTGATGCCTAATCCGTTGTGCAACCATATTTTCAGCGGATGCATAAGAGATATGGAACAATTTTATTATTTCAGTGTCCACAAAAAAGTGGACGCATAGTGCGCCAGGCATCCATTTTCTCGACATATAACAGGTTATGCGGACATTTTTATGGGTGCATCACAGGTTATGCAGTCATTTTTTTGGTTAATTTCAGTTCTAACAAAAAAGTTGATGCATAAGCGTTATGCAACCATTTACTCGACTTCATAGCAGCTTATGCAACCACCTTTGAAGCTACATAACTGATTATGCAAGTATGCAACCACTAGAAGGGGAAAAAAATCACATGAAATAATATTACATTTACAAATGTTCTTAAACAATAAGAAGTTCTAGTAATGATTATCTTTTTATAACTCCATGTAAATCGTTTAATAAACCGGCATAAAACTAAATAGTAAGTCATTTATATTCACCAAAACTTTACATTGTTACTCATTTAGCGGCCTTGAAATATCTGACGCTTCAAGTTTTGAACTTGTTGATGGGCAAAAACGATTTGCTAGTTTTTGAGGAAAATGGAGAGTTGTGTAGTAGGTGAGTGCTTTGAGTTCAAAGGTGATGTAAACGCTTAATATTTATCCACCGAAAAACCAGATTCAGTTTGCTATGGCATATTACGTGATCAACTACTTTAAACTACGTATATGGGATGTAAGAAGTATAAAAGGATATATTCTACCAATGCTTATGTGTTTTAAGTCTTTTAAGTCTTAATGTTCTCTTTCTATCTGTGTTTTTATTTGTAAATAAAGGCAATTTTCTCTCGGCAGGGGCATCTGGAACTTCAGCTGGTGATTTCTCTCAATTTTTCCCAAGTCTTGCAGTCCAACTGGCGCTGCTCGTTTTCGTAGAGCTATCGAGATCTCTAGCGAACATGTAGCCTTATGGGTGAGTCTGATAGAATACCTGTTCAGCAAGAGATACTACACAACTAGCGCAATTTTAATTACGCCGCTCTTTTTCTTCCTCTAAGTTTGGAAATTTAAGTTTACCATCCGCTGTGAATGTCCCCACATTTTCCTCTCTGAGTGCTTTCAACGAAACAAAGGTGTTTCTGTGTGGTATTGGTACTTCCCAAGTCTGGCTGTGGCTATATTTCAATTATCATCTGGAATTTGTGATTCTACCTTATAGCGAAAGACGTATCCACGTAAATTATCCATTAGTAAGACTTGATCCCCTTCCAAAATAGCAACTAAGCGAGGCATTCTTTCAATGGATCCCAAGGGCACAATGTACTCTTTATTCCAGCAAGGATCCATTGCATAAAATTCTTTAGTGTTGTAAGTGTTATTTGCCTCCTTATTCTTCTCTAAAAACCACAAGTACAAAGGGCTCATTCCAATAAGTTGAGAGAATGCGCTATGTTAATTAAGCAAATTGCATAAACCTTTGACTGATGCACTGCACGTGAGTGCTTTGAGTTCGAGAGATCAATCTGGGTTGTAGCGATCCTATGATTTGTCTTTTGATTACTGATTTCCCTAAGCACAATTAGTAGTAATTGTGTCGCTATTATCTCGTTAATTGTGTATGGCCAACCATGCGGTTGGATAAGTTTGTTTGGTCTTAGTATTTTCTATTAGGATGTGTCTTTGTATGCTTGCCTTTGATGGTGCTAAGTTTAGCTTACTGACGTGTTAGGAGCTGGGTAAATCTGATTTTTCCCTGAGCTTAGTCAACACTATTTTGGATTCGTGGCGAACTTCCATTTTGACACAGTGGTTTGTCCTTTTTCATAGGGGATATGTTTGGAAATAATAGAGTAAAACTGAGAGAGGAAAAACTTTCGAACTGTTTTTCTACCAGAACGATTTCTTTTTCTCTTCAATCGCTTGAAACACTGATAGATCGAGAAGAATTCAGGTGAAACCAAACTCGTGAACCCTAAGCTAAGTCTTTGTATTCGCCCTGGTGAGAAGAAAAGGTGATGAATTTGAATCTCTTGTAACAACAATCTCAGTAGGAATTTGAGGTTAACCGAAAAGGGAAGTTGGTGTTCTTGACTGGAAATTAAAGGTATGAATCAACTATAATTGTTCTTATTCCAACAAATCCTTCTCAATATAATGGTTATAGATTGAATCTCCTACTACTAATTCTATTTTGATCTTGTCAAACTCAGTACCAGCAGACCTGGGTTTTGTTTTGGAATTGATTTCATATTTGGATTGAATTATGATAGGATTAGGATTTGAAATAAAGATGGGTTTAGTGAATTCTATGAATTTGTGGAACGCCGAGAATTTTCGGGTTTCCTATGAAGGTTTCTTTTAAAATCTCTTACTGTTGATTCATGTTTAGGGTGGTACACAGCTAAAGTTTGGAATTAGATATACTATGGCCTTACAAATCACCGTTAATTATAGGATTCATAAAGAAATTTGTTGAATTGAAACAATCAACTTCATCTCATATTTATTCTATGTTGTCAGGTGACATTTTGGGCATGATTATAGGCATTTTTGATACTGAACTAGGTTAGGGTGAATTCTTGAGAATCATAGCCTGTGGACATCAATTTCCAGCATGACGTTCAATGTTGCTGGGAGATTTATGCTTATGAGATATGCCAGCTTGTGTCTATAATCTTAGCAGTGTTGCTTTCTACAAACTTGACATTTTTGTATCTTAAAACAGCCTTAAGTTCATTACTGATAAGCTAGCATGGTATTCAATGTTCCAATTACAATTGTATGTTCTTGAGTTATGCCAGCTTGTGTGCCTTGTGTTCTGCACTCTTGGCAGTTCTACTTTTAAGAAAATTTGACACTTGCAACTTGATTTGGCCTTAGTTCTTACACAGGGATTATAATACATCGAACTATCAATCTGTAGAGATTTAGGTTGCTTGATTTGGAGTGGAATTGATTAAGTTGTGATAATCTTTAGTATTCTTTATGAAATCTGGATTTTTCTTGTAACTGCGGTAAGAAGGCATCTTCATGGACCTTTATAAGTATGATAAAGATTGAATTAGTTCATGGAGTCTTAATGAAAGTTGTAGAGGAGGATGTCATTTTTATAAAGAGCTATTGGATGTTTAATTTGGACTAATGATGAGTGTTTTGCGCACCCCGAAACTTAGACCCTTGTGCTATTTACAAGGTTTGTTGTATGGTTTACTGTAAGGTCAGTTTGTTATGTCATTTAGATCAGTTTCAGCGAGGTTGATCTGTTTTTCTAACTTAACTTTTGTTTACTTAAGGTATTGTTGGTTTAGATAGGCGGGCTGAGGAGTTTAAGGTTTGAGTTGTGAGTTGAGGTGGGAACTTACATTACTCTTTTGTAATCATTAATGTTTCTTTATAAAACTATGTTTATGCACTTAAACAAACACATGCATTGTTGGATTGTTGATTCCTTAAAACCATATTATTTCTTTCGGCCTTTCCTTTACTTGGAAAGTACCTAAAATGTTTGCCTGCGTGTATGAATGTTATGGGAAATAAGAATTTCCTTCTTTGGTATACAGGATACTGCCCCTTCCATTTATATCTATTTACCTTCTAACTTTTGTGCAATAATTAGGTGCGGAACGAGTCACCATATAGCTATCTAGGTGCGGCTTGAGTCACCATATTATACATTGTTTGAAGAAGGGGTAGTTCCGTATACGTGATTGTTATGTGTGCGTTGAATTTATTTTAATGTCTGGAGTAAGTGTTTGACTTTACAGTGAGCTTAATGTGTTGACAACATCTGGGAAATTTTGCATTGTTTTAAATTCATCTTTAATGTTTACTTTTGAGAAGTGTAAGTATCCGCTGATCTTGTTGGGCTCACTCTTTCCATCCCTTTTAGTGGCAGGTAACTGTGATGTAAGTGGTGTCGGCTTGGGCGAAGGAGAGATTAACGTTTGGGTCGAGTAAAGTGTTTGGTTTGTGTATAGGGAGGTAACTGCCGATAACTTCTTGGAAGCAGTTGTGTGCAGATAGTCCCCTAGAGGGATGTACTTTTGTTTGTATGTAAAGTACTAACTAATGTATAGTGTATAATTAGCTATCTCCAACTCGTTGTATGTAATTAATTAGTAATGTACAGAATATAGCTATCTTGGGTCCAGACCTGTATACTCCTGGGCTGTCCTGGTCCTTTCCCTTTGTTTTCAACTTCGGTGTTTCGGACCCTTATTATTGTTCTTAGCACCTTAAGTATGAAATTAGTATTTTAAGCTCTGATTAGGAAATTGGGGCGCTGCATGGATGAATCCGGCCTAAACCAAGACAATGGTCGTTCCAGAGTCAATTCGGTCACAAAGAGGGATGAAAGTTGATTTGCAGAAAGGAAGCTTGGAATTGTGTGAGATCAGTGGTAACTAATGGATTGTGGATGTGTTGAGTTCTCCGTGTTGGAGAAATTTGCAAACTTGATGATGATAAACTATCATAAATTGGATTACGGTGAGTTCTGATCAGATTAATTGAGTTTTGTTCAGTTCAGTTGAGGTAAGTTAAGTTGAGTTATCAAGTCATAGGTTGTTGAACCAGTTTATTGCAGAGGTAGTTAACACATTGATCTTCAATGAGTGTGACGGTTGTAGAGGAGTGGATGAATGGGGAAATAGAAAATCGTGGTTGAACCAGTTTCATATTATGTGGGAGACTTGGTCGATTGTCCATCCACTACTTCACTTACTACTTCAACTGCTAGCACAACTTACTCACATTTCTCGTCGTTGATGTCCTGTTACATCGCACATGTTGTAGGCCGCCAAACCAAAAACCAAATGAATATCCCCCCATGTGACATAATTGATGTCTAGTGTATGTGAAGTCTGCAACGCATACATGCATTTATTTGGTCAATTATTCACTCGGCTAGACCGTGAGTCTTAACCTTGATGAGTCGAGCATAATTGTCGAATGTGATATATGTTATGATGAATTAAGCATAAAGTGTCTGCTGGGACAATAATTATGCATAGACGTTGAGTCTGATGAATTGTGACCACTAAGGCATCAATGGTACTCAGATGTTTTGCATTGATGAACGTCAGTACGATGATATTGCTGGATCATGACCTTCTCTGACATGTGAAGTATTGGACAGGAAATCAGATATTGTTGAGTTATTATAGAACACCCATTATTGATCCACCATGTCATGAGTTGTCGAAAGACAAAAATAGGAATTAGAGTATTGGTAAATATTGGATGATCGATGGCCGACCAATGATTGGATGGTCGTCCAATGTCATGTTGCTTCTTGGACAGTCGAGAAACATTAATAAATGTTGGAAGCATGACCAAACATTAAATATTAGTTAAAATATTGATAGCTGGATCAATATGAAAACTATTGATACTCAGACTCGATCAGACTTATTATCAAGTCTGAAAACCTAATTTTAGGAAACCCTGGATCCAAGAGATAGAGGATTGTCCAAGGTAGGGAGATCGACCAACAAATGGGTATGAAGACTGGTCATTGGCGTAGAGAAACAGGCTAGGCGGTGTATGGAGAATTGTCCAACTGGTGAAAAGAGGATTCACCAAAATATGGAGGATTATCTAAGATATGGAGGATTATCCAAGATGTGAAAGATTATTCAAGTGAATGAAATAAGGAAAGTGGGACCGTCCATGGTGGCCAAGTGGACCGACCGGCCATGGTGGTGCACGAGCCACCAGGTCGACGTCCATCCATTCTTGAGAATTTATGTATTTTTTGTTGGACGCTTGTGAAATATTTTGTATTTCCATAAGAGTTTGATCTTGACCGAAACTCTCAATATTTGCTTAAATGATCAAGTAGAGTTTCTGCTCAAGCGTCCAATATTTTAGAATATTTAAATAACAATACTTTAATATTTATTGTAAAAAAGACCTAGTGGTCAATACATATAAAATAATACAATATAAAATAAAAGAAGCGGAGAAGTGTGGGACCGGCCATGACCGAGGCATGGCCGGGTGGCCGATGGGCTCGGTCATGCGCGCCTTCTTTCTTTCTTTATTATCCTTTTCATTTTTTTTTTTGCTTAAATCTCCATATCCTCATTCGTCCATATTTGATTGCCTTTTGTGCATTATTTCTAAGTACACTTGCACCATTTTCTCGGGGCTTACTCGATGGTGGCCCATATGCCCGAAAGGTTAATATCTATTAATAATCCATATGATTCAACTGAGAAAAGCCATGAATTGGAGTATAAAATATTATGGTGGGAATAGAATATTTTCTAAATATTCTATTGATGAATAGTGCACTAGAATTAATTAATTGATGGCTCTACACTAGCATGCAATCTGTCTAGGAGCATTATATTTATTCGAGAATCGAGGTATGACATGGTAGAGGCATCATACTCGTTATGAACATTTATTATGCACAATGAGGGAACATTTGCGATATCCTGAAGACGTTATTGCTTTATACTAGTGGTCAATCCATCTAGGAGCCGTCCAATCATTCTCGATTTTATACAGAAGTGTATACTGGAATTGTTCATTATAAATGATGAAATATGCAGAATATTGAAAGCTTAGCTGAGAGACTTCAATAATTACATATTCATGCATGCTCTAAGGAGGATACACGCTCAGTAAGAGATCATCGTGACATGAGCTTTCATGTCTAAATTCTAAAATATGTTTCATATATTCGTATGAAGTTATGTCATAAATATACAAAACTATAATTTTATAATATTAGCCTTCGTCAAATATCCACCATCAACATTAAGTCCCCTTAGTCATGTCCCGCATTAAGCATTGGATGGTGATTTTACTAATTATAAACAAAATAAGTAATTGAATTTATTCGTTAGAAATGTTACAAAACCTCCACTCGCTCCAATGATGTCGCGTACGAACAATAATTTGAATGATAATCCTAGGAATATGACAAAGCGTCGTCTAAAGAGCATAAATTGATGAAGTGCGGATAATTTGGATGGTGGAAGGACAAATTTTGTTTTTTTAGCACTCGTGGGCCTGCTTTTTTGAAAGAGGAGATCCTTATTTCACTAAGTGTTTGGTCTTCGAAGCACCAATATGTATCACCAACTGCGATGGACTTGCTTTCTTAGATGTTCTAAATCCCCAAATGACTTGTGAAGGACCCAAATAAATCTTCATATTGTATCATCTTGATGGCTATATGAAATCGTCACTTGATGGTTGAATGGATGAAGATCCATATGGACGAATGAGAAATTTTGTTATAATTCGTCATCAAAAATTTTAGAAGTTAGATCTTCGTTAATAATGATGTGGAATCTTTTTACGATGTACATTTCTGATGATCTACACCAAGTTTTTAATGCCCAGGAAATTTCCTAGATATAACATAAAAGATTTTTGAGTTTTGAGCCCGTTTGGTGGTCAAAATTAATGAAACTGTAAACTTCCAGGAAGTCTTCGGAAACTTTTTAGTTGTCATGTAGTT
This sequence comes from Papaver armeniacum, assembly GCA_023531295.1. Taxonomy (NCBI): domain Eukaryota; kingdom Viridiplantae; phylum Streptophyta; class Magnoliopsida; order Ranunculales; family Papaveraceae; genus Papaver; species Papaver armeniacum. The sequence goes on from JAJJWW010001697.1 coordinate 272,995, forward strand.
TCGTATTTCCCCCCCATCGCTTAGCTTGTTCATCCAATTTTTGTGAATTTTGGATATTGTGTAGAGAACATCCATACGAACAGAATAACATGTAACTCATCCTAGATTCTTCACCAATTTCTCTCAGCTCGTCGCTTTTAAAAGGACGGTGTAAAAATCGCTTCAGACGAGCTTGTTGCAAAACGTCTTTTGTTAGGTCTTTAGACCATTTGTTTGTTTCTCGAATGCTTTATGAAGGCCTTTGATGTTATTAGTCCACCTATACTCTGATTTATGATAGGTACACAAGTCTTTTTGTTCGTGAATTGTCCATTCATGAAATATCACCTACGAAGCTTCTGGAGCCGTCATAGAGGGACGTGCAATATCATGGTCGGCAAACTGTCAGTTCTAGCATTGGTGGGCTCTTCTCTTCATTCCTTCTATTTACTCTTCCTATTTCTAGAAAGATAGAGATATATAGGCTTAGGGATTGATAAAAATACCTCGGTGGACGTCGATCGATTGTGAATGCCATGAATTCCGTCTAGAAATTTATGTATGCGCATCGTCCGCTCTAGAAGTTGTAGAAACTTCATGCAATATCGAAATTCTGTGTTTGACCCAAAATTTTGAAGCTAAGATATTAAGCTATCATATGCAAAAAGAACCGCCCAATTTGGAGTTGTCTAGGTCAGCTAGATTCCATAGACTTGAGTATATGGGCTATATCTCTCAACTCGTATGACCGATGAAGCGCCCTTTTGGTATATTGTATTAGAGACATAGAAGAACATATTTCGTCAAGGAAGCATTGTTCTATTCCTCACCCATTGGTACGATTTTCTGAATTAATAGCCATGAGTGTGTCGCATCCCATCTGCAGAGGTCGTGAAAGCATCTTGTAGAAAACTTTGACTTGTGCCCGTCTGTGGTGGGAACTTTGAGATGATTTTATATTAATATGTTTTCACGTTTACACGTCTTGACATGAATCTTTTCTGCATGAAGCAGTCTGATCCATTGAGCTAGTTTCCAAATTGATGTTGTTCCTAAGACTGTTGTTGATACTGTGACCACGACCGATGTTGCTTTAAAAACCATTGTCAACGATGATATAGAGGTTAGTGTTTCTCCAGAGACCAAAAGAGATAAAACCATGATGATCGACTTAGTCGTTAATACTCCATCCAGTGAGCCCTTTACATTCACGAACTAGTTGGTGGATTTTACATTCCTAAAATGATGGTGTACTGGGAGTTCAACTTGAATGCTTCTAAATGATATGACTTTAATATGAAGTGGCTTCATTAGGGAACCAATTTTGTTGCGTCAATAACATCAATCTCCGCTTTGGATGTGATCGGTGAAGAGAGGAAGTTCCTTAGTCGCGCAGGGTTTATATGATGTAAAAAATTTCCATTGATAATATTTCATTACCTTCATGGCATCATATCAGGTTGCAATGACTTGTTATGTGGACCACATTGATTGAAATAGACTTGACTTGATCTTTCCAATAATATCAATTCCCCAAGTTCATCCCAGAGGTGTTCATTCACTTAGTAGAAAGATATATGTTGAAGGAGTTTATGGAATCCATGGATGAATGATGTTGTATCTACTTCAGGAGTCTTGTCATGTGGATAATGAAGACCTATCGATCGTGGTTCAGTTACACTTTGATCGTCTGGTTCTTGAATCAATATGTCATTGTAAAATGTTCGTGCTCAATCTAGAGGCGCCATTACCAAAGGTGTACTCTCTGAATGGGAGTACAATTTGAACATTTCTGAAGAATATAACACCAAAGGATGAAAGGTTTTTTTTACTTTCGGTTGGCCTTGGACAAGTAGGTGATTGACAGTTTTAGGGATCTTCCTTTGGTTTGATAGAGATTTTGAATTAAATGATTTGAGATTGATTACTTAAAGGGATTCAATTACCGAATGCAAGCATTACATACGTTTTGAAGGAATAAAAAATGCGAATAAAATAAGAAATCCTAACTGCTTCAAACTTCAAATGCTTGAGCGTACGTCAGAGCGTCACATCCTTTAAGTGCCGAGTGTCTTAGTCTTGATCGTTTTGGTCTTGAATATCTTTTGTTGGTTCGCATCATCATTGATAGCACGTTCGGGCAGACATTAGCGACTTCTTTGTAACGATCTTGTGGTATATGTGGACTTTCCTGCAATATAGTAGGAAAGTATCCTAGACATTCATTTTCATGATTGAACATCATCTCCAGAATGAATTTTCCGGTGTGATGCTCAATTTGGAGAGGAACCAGATTCAACCACTTGGTAAAATATCGCAGCGGCGAAGCTACCCATGCATAACGCCTTGCAACAACAAAGTTGTTAGCTAAATTGAGTCCCTATACTGGGAAGGCATGTGGGAGAATCAATGACAAAGACATGCATGGGCGGAATAATACTTGCCTGAGCGTGGAACATTTTGATGGACGTCTTTGCATCCTCTCTAGGTTCATGCTTTAACTCCATCATAGTTCGAAGTTCCTCCAAATGACATGATGATGGAGCGTCCACGGAGTCTTCCGAATTAAAATTTTCTTCTTTGGAAAGATGGTCTACTAGAAGTACCTTGTCATTGATCACCTTGTCAGCGTATAGCCATGTCGTCCGATGACCATATCATATCCTGGATCTTCTCTGATTATGTAGAATTTATTTTATGTCCAGGTAGAAGCCATCTTTATCTTTAAAGTGATATAGCCATAAGCATCCATGGACGTTCCTTCATGGTCTCTGGTTGAGATAAGAGCATGAGTGGCTTCTTGTCGAGTGATCCCTGCAACTTTGAGGGTCTTAAGTGGAACAATGTTGAGGGAAGTACCAGCATCAATCAACAATTTCCTAAATTCGTTTCCTTTGAGGATGACTGTGGTAAGAACTCCCCATTCGTACATCTCCTTGTCCGTGACTGGAGGTTCATAAGCTATCTCAGGGATGAAAAAACATCTTCCTTGGAGAAGTGAAAATATCTTTCCTTTATACCTTTGACAGATAAAACATTCACATACATGCTCCGTCAAGGATTGAACTGCTTCATTGACAGGTTCTTCAGAGAGAGTGAATGTCCTGATTGAAAGAGGGTTCATGTGCACTCCTTTAGTCCCCATATGAAGCTCTTCTGACTCAACCTTATCTTTGAATATGCACTTTAAATATTGCATTCACTCATTGAATGATTGAAGAATCAATGAAAGCGACAATACTTAGGATTCTCCATTTCCTCTTCAGTCGGTTCCTTTCTGAGAGGCGGCAACTTGATCGCACCATCTTGGATCCATACTTCTAGCAACTCGATTACTTCTTCCATGGGAAAAGGGATGTTTGAATATGTCTGACCATCTCTTGCTTGCCGACGCCGAGCCGGAGCCTGTGCAATTCGGGTTTGATTATCCCTTCTTCGTGATTAATACCGACATGTGATTATTTTAGTTCAACATGGCCAAATCAAACATTAATCCACATCAGAAACACTATCCAATTTGTCAGAGTTGAGCATTTTCTCGCATTTTAGTTCTATACAATTTCAAAATTTACTTTGCACGTATATAAACTAGTAATTAGATTTTAAAACCGAGACATATGTGCTTTTTCAAGGATAAAGATTAATTTGATCACACACAAATTTCCAATCTCCAGATTTAAGATGGATGACCCATGATAGTGCTCGACAAAGCTTATGTTCACAGGATGAGTTTCGGGTTCTTGATAAAAGGCAACATGATTTCCTCTTCTTTTATCATAAAACACCATGTGATTTTATTTTATTTTTATCATAAAATGCCTTATTTTTCTTCACTTTACCATCATAATATAAGACTCTTTTTCTTTACAACGTAATTTAGTTACGAATACAATTTGAATACATGATTTAGCAGTATATCAATAATAGGTAGTCAATATCGGTTGTAAAGGCCGATATTATCGGTTTTTATCGTGTATCGAAAAAAACTGTACGATATCTAAAATATCGGCAATACAAGGATTGAAGATATAATGCTCATATTGGCCGGTAGAAACCGATATATCCGGTTCACCTATACACTGATAATGTCGACAATGGTAATTTGGTATAATAAATTATTTAGATATGAAAATTTGTAAACAGAACCCTTCATTATCATATCCTTCCTTTATACCCTTGAAAACTCAATCCGATTCAGTTAAGAAATTTCCAAATATTTCATTTTTCTTAATATGATGGTGGAATGTGATTGAATTTGTATCGTGAAGCTTTTGATATTGAATATTCATGCATCATATGACACCAGACTTTTTAAATTGAAACATTTATAAATATTCAAAATTCCAGTCCAATAATGTATCACCGATAAAAACCGATATAATCTTTTGTATAGATGCATTGTCGATAAATATCCCATTAATTGATATTTAAATTACTATTTATATTTGTCTTAACAATATCCGATACGATACCTATATACACAATATTAACTACTTTCATCACAGGAGTACAATTTATAGATGTCGTGTTCGGGTTTTCTTGGTAACCCGATGCAGCACAATAATCGGATTTTAGCCCAATGCCCGCCTAATAATTCGATTTCAGCCCAGTTGTGTAATCTCTCCATCTAGGGTTTTCTCCTAAACACTCTCGACACTATGGATCTTTTTCGATTTATCACCTACTAAAATAAGTTAATGGTGCTTTGATTAATCTCTCTGCCTCCCACTCGCCTCTGAAAAAGAATAAAACTCTCGTCTCTCTCCAGTGTGGACGTACAATGAGTGTATATCCTTGATTGCATCTTCTTTGACGGGAGGCACTTTATCTATTTTGTACTATTTAGAGTTGGCAAGTTATTTTATATTAATATACATATGCTCCTTCCGTTTTGGAAAAAGAGATACTATCACTTTTTCTAGAAATTGAGGTGGTATTGTTTTAGTGTCTCTAATATCAAATATTGATTCGGCTACATAGTGAGTGTGATTTTTCATTTAATTACAAGGATTTGGAGCCTCAAAAGAATAACTGAGATGGACCCTTAATTTTTAATGTAAGTATATGAGGAAAAACATATATCGATTGCATTTCCTTGATTATGTCTTTTTAACGCGAAGCACTTAATTGGTTTTTCACTATACGAGTTGACAAGTCGTTTTATAGTAATATCATGTATTCTTTTAGTGTCTCTAATATCATATATTTAAATATATAGTGAGTGTGATTTTTCACTTAACTACATGTAAATGGATCCGGGAGGAACAATTGAATTGGCCACTTGATTCTTAACGCAAATATATGATTTCGACGAAAGATCATCTTCGACGGAAGCACTTCTTATGCTTTGAAACATTTAGAGTTTGCAATCTATTTAATATTAATATCATGTTATTTTAGTGTCTCTAATATTAAATTTGTGTACAACTATATAGTAGGTGTGATTTTTCATATCGTTGGAGTGAGCAATTGAGTTGGCTTCTTGATTCTTAACGCAAGTATATGATTTCGAAGAAAGCTATTGCATTTCCTTGATTACATCGTCTTATGAAACACTTCATATGCTCTGCACTATTTGGAGTTGACAATCGGCTTTTTTTCAACGTGTTTCTTTAATTTTGATACAACTATGCATTGAGTATGATTTTTCATTCAACTATAGGAAGTTGGAGCTTAGATGAGCAATTGAGTTGGGCGCTAGATTCTTAACACAAGTGTATCATATGGTACGTGAGGCATGTAGGATTGTATAAAGGGTAAATTACAATAATATTTTACCGAACGTGAAGAAATAAGGGTTTTGAGGTAAAAAATTATTATGACTTTGTATCTTTACCTTTAGTTTGCAAAAATTGATTAACCAAGAGATGTTGCATAGGTATTCTAAAATCTATTAAGACTAAGGGTAGTTGTGATGCTACTTTTTGACTTCAAATATAACCTTACCAATTATCTTTAGAGTAATTAAGAGTACTAATTTAGGCAACATTATGAACAACTTATTAATTTTTATATGTTGGTATAATTTTCCAAAATTATTTTCCTTAAAGAAGATTTCTTAATCCAAAATTTTAAAAGTATATCATTGATGTTTGTTTAACCGTTCACATCAATTTCCTTTTTACCAAAAAAATATGCCACTAAATATATTTTAACAAACCTTTTAAATTATTTTCTTTATGAAGATTCCCGTTTCTAACATTTTACATAGTATAATTTATCTGGTTCTAATTATCAATCATGAATCGAGTTCATCAATCTACGATGCCATTTTTGGTGTTTTGGGGTAGAATATTGTTAAGACTTTTTTTATTTACTTTACGTTGTAAAATTTGATTAACGAATAGATGTTGTATAGACATTCTAAAATTTAGCAAGACTAAGTTGAAGTCCTCGGACTTCAAATTAGATTTTCCAATTATCTTTAGAAGGTGTTGGTAATATCATGATATACTAATTGATTTCAAAGTATTTTCCTTAAGATGATTTTTTAATCTCCAACACTTTTCGTAATTAGTAAATTTGGTTTCAATTGTTAGACTACTAAACAATAATTATGTTTTCATTATACATTGTATAATTGTTAATTGGGATTTCTTTTGTAAGCCCGCCTCACCAAATGGGTGTCAATTCCCATCCATCTAGCACGGGTTTCAAGCTAGTAAATATTCAAAATTCCAGTCCAATAATGTATCACCGATAAAAACCGATATAATCTTTTGTATAGGTGCATTGTCGTACCCGGCCGATACGATACCTATATACACAATATTAACTACTTTCATCACAGTTACAATTTATAGATGTCGTGTTCGGGTTTTCTTGGTAACCCGATGCAGCACAATAATCGGATTTTAGCCCAATGCCCGCCTAATAATTCGATTTCAGCCCAGTTGTGTAATCTCTCCATCTAGGGTTTTCTCCTAAACACTCTCGTCTCTCTGCCTCCCACTCGCCTCTGAAAAAGAATAAAACTCTCGTCTCTCTCCACTCGCCTCTGAAGAAGAATACTTAACCATGGCTGAACAGGTACTGCCTCCTTCCATCAATCTCACCGCCTTCATCTCCAAATCTACTCTATCTGGATTTTCCATTTCGTTTTGATTCTATTTTGGTTTTCTAAAACCCTAGATTCTGAACTGATTGAGCATCTCTACTTGATTGCAGACGGAGAAGGCTTATTTGAAGCAACTTAAGGTGTTCCAATGGTGAGAATAAGAACTGATAATTTCATTTTAGTGATGTTTTGTTTGATGCTTTGGTAGTTTTGTGTAGAATACTGATTCTGTGATTTGCTTTGTGTAGCTCAAAAGTATCTGGAAAGGGAAAGCGTCCTGGAAAGGGAGGAAACCGATACTACAAGAATGTTGGTTTGGGATTTAAGACTCCCAGAGAAGCTATTGAAGGTTTGTTCTGAGCCTTGAGAAAATGGATTTGTTTGTTTGAAGAGGAGAAGTTTGATTTATTTTGGTAATAAGTGGCGCCTGTTCCTGATTTTCTAGATAGCATTTATTGGGATTATCGAGTGCGAAGGCTTTATCCTTCCTCTTGTACATACCAATGATGCACACATTGAAAACCAATTGATTTTTTAATTGGTAGCGGCCAGACAACCGTAGGGATGTGGTATCCACAGATAACGGGTTTAATTCAGTCCCGATTTGTCTACTAACTCCATCTCACATATACAGTGATTAATTGAGAGCTTTTAGCTTATCAAATAATGGAAGGAACATAGTATAGTGATCGGATCATAAAGGAGAACGATAAGTTTTGTGTGAACAATAAGTCATATGCGGTTCTTAAATAGCTCATTGCAGTCGTCTCTAGGTCATGGACATTGTCACAGATTCAACCTTTTTTATTCGTATCTCTTTTGCATTGAAACTGTTGATATATTATTTTTGTGTTTAAAATCATGTGCCTTGTATCTAAAAGATCCACTAGCCTTATTACTATGCTAAAGTAGTGATTCTACACTAACCTTGGGAATTCCCAAGGGAAATATCTGTATATATTGGTTATCCTGAGCTTGTCCTGTTTGTGTAGTCCATATTTCCTGATAAAATTGAGGTAAGTTTTTCTTGTGTTGAGAATCGTGCTGGTAACAATGTCTGTTTGTAGTTGTGAGTTTGCTCTGGTCATGATAACTACAGCACAATTTCTCTAGTATTTTTGCATCTGGCATATGAGTCGAAAGCATGCCTGTCTTTATGTTTAACTATTCTCCAATGTGATGCATGTGCATTACTCAACCTTAGTTTGCTTCTCAGCTTGGGTTTGAACCTCTCTTGAGCTAGTAAGAAGTTTTGATCTACTTCGGTTTAGACGGTTCAAAATGCAATTATTTGAAAGTAACAAATATATTTTGGAATTCTTTGGCAGATGTTTTTAAAGTCTTGAATTTGTTATAAACAAATATTGAGAAATTTGTTATAAACAAATATTGAATTTTGGTTTTGATATTTTTCATTCAGGAACATACATTGACAAGAAATGCCCCTTCACTGGCAACGTTTCTATTAGGGGACGTATCCTGGCCGGTACTTGTCACAGTGCAAAAATGGTGAGAACCATCATTGTTAGGAGAAACTACCTTCACTATGTGAAGAAATATCAAAGGTGGGTTTATCTACCATTTTCTTGCTTTGTCCTTTCGATTTGTACTTCTTCATGAAACCGTGTAATAACCCCCTAGATGATTGAAATCTTTTTTTCAGATACGAAAAGAGGCACTCTAACATTCCAGCTCACATTTCCCCATGTTTCCGTGTGAAGGAAGGTGACCATGTCACCGTTGGTCAATGCAGGTAATACATTTTGTTTATCAGGATTGCTTTAAAAAGTTTGGATAACTTGTTTTCTGTATTCATTATAATAATGGAGCTTTTACTTTTATTTTTCAGGCCATTGTCAAAGACAGTGAGGTTCAATGTCCTTAAAGTCATCCCAGCTGGTTCTTCAGGTGGTGGTGGAAAGAAGGCTTTCGTCGCTATGTAAGGTGTCAGTGGTCTTTCCAGTCCATGGATTCAACAAAGCTTTAATTTTTAAGATGTTATAGAATGAGCGGACAACAGTTTCCAGATATTGTAGTTTCCTTCTGTTTTTATGAATCTGTTGCTTGAATTTTTGTTTTGATTTAGAAGCAAGATAATTACTAGACAAGGTAGATAGTGTCCTATTTTGGCATTTGATTATGATGAACGTGATGTGATCTTATTTTGCTCTTGTCTTGCTTATGCATCATCTATGTCCAATTATATTATATTGAAACATAGGCTGTTGGTCTTGTTTTGTTGTGGACGAGATGTGGAAGATAAGAGCAGTCCTGAAGCGCTGCATAAATCTATCAATGGACATGTGAATAAAGTGAATGCCATGAAGATCAAAAATATGATTCCTGAATTGTTTGCTGAGAAGGGGAAGAGTTTTGTTCTGTAGATCATGTATCAAATCTCAAATGGCCTCATCAGGTTTCACTGACTACTAGAGAAACCCACGGATGATAGTGTTGAGGTTGCGGTCGGGTTTCTTACAGAGTGGTTCGCTTCTTCAGGATCTTACACCCAAGGTTCTCCATGGTATCTGTGAGCGGTTTTGGGGGATACGTTGATGGTATAAAATCCCAAATGACTTGTGAAGGACCCAAATAAATCTTCATCTTGTATCATCTTGATAGCTATATGAAATCGTCACTTGATGGTTGAATGGATGAAGATCCATATGGACGAATGAGAAATTTCGTCATCATCCGTCATCAGAAAATTTAGAAGTTGGATCTTCGTTAAGAATTAAGAAGAATCTTTATACAATATCCATTTTTGATGATCCACCCCAATTTCTTGAAGCCCTGGAAATTTCCTAGGTATAACATAAAAGTTTTTTGAGTTTTGAGCCTGTTTGGTGATTGAAATTGATGAAACAGTAAACTTCCAGGAAATCTTCAGAAACTTTTCAGCTGTCATGTAGTTTCGTATTTTACCATTTCTTAGCTCGTTCATCCAATTTCTGTGAATTTTGGATATGTTGTAGAGAACATCCATACGAACAAAATGACATGTAACTCATCCTAGGTCCTTCACAAATTGCTCACAGCTCGTCGCTTTTAGAAGGACAGTGTAAAAATCGCGTCAGGCGAGCTTGTTGCAGAACGTCTTTTTTAGGTCTTTAGACCATTTGCTTGTTTCTCGAATGCTTTATGAAGGGCCTTGATGTTATTAGTCCACCTATACTCTGATTTATGATAGGTGCACAAGTTTGTTTGTTTGTGAATTGTCCATTCATGAAAATATCACATACGAAGCTTCTAGAGCCGTCATAGAGGGACGTGCAGTATCATGGTCGGCAGACTGTCAGTCCCAACATTGGTGTGCTCTTCTCTTCGTTCCTTCTATTTACTCTTTCCTATTTCTAGAAAGATAGAGAAATCTAGGCTTAAGGATTTGATGGAAATACTAGGCGGACGTTGGTCGATTGTGAATGCCATGAATTTCATCTAGAAATTTCTGTCTGCGCATCGTCCGCTCCGGAAGCTGTAGAAACTTAATTTAATATCGAAATTCGGTGTTTGTCCCAAAATTTTGAAGTTAAGATATTAAGCTATCATATGCAAAAAGAACCGCCCAATTTGGAGTTATCTAGGTCAGCTAGATTCCGTAGACTTTAGTATATGGTCCCTATTTCTCAACTCGTATGACCGATTGAAGCGCCCTTTTGGTATGTTGTACCAGAGACATAGAAGAACATATTTCGTCAAGGAAGCATTGTCCTATTCCTCACCCATCAATACGTTTTTCTGAATTAATAGCCTTGAGTGTGTCGTATCCCATCTGCAGAGGTCGTGAAAACATCTTGTAGAAAACTTTGACTTGTTAGTCTGTGGTGGGAACTTTGAGATGATTTTATATTAATATGTTTTCACATTTACACGTCATGACATTAATCTTTTCTGCATGAAGTAGTCTGATTTATTGAGCTCGTTTCCAGATTGAGGTTGTATAGGATGGACAGTTGATAAAAAAAGACTATAATGTTATTGTTCCTAAGACCGTTGTTGATACTGAGACCACGACCGATGTTGCTTTAAAACCCATTGTTGACGCTAATACGAAGGTTAGTGTTTCTCCAGAGACCAAAAGAGCTAAAACCATGATGATCGACTTAGTCGTTAATCCTCCATCCAGTGAGCCCTTTACATTCACGAACTAGTTGGTGGATTTTACATTCCGAAATTGATGGTGTACATGGAGTTCAACTTGATCGCTTTTGAATGATATGACTTTAGTGTGAAGTGGATTCATCATGGAACCAATGTTGTTGCGGAAATAACATCAATATCCACTTTGGATATGATCGGCGAAGACATGAAGTTCCTCAGTCGTGCAGGGTTTGTGATGTAGAGAGGTTCTGTTGATAATGTTTCATTACTTTCGTGGCTTCACATCAGGTTGCAATGACTTGTTATGCAGACCACGTTGATTGAAATAGACTTGACTTGATCTTTCCAATAAGATCAATTCCCCAAGTTCATCCCAGAGGTGTTCATTCACTTAGTAGAAATATATATGTTGAGGGAGTTTGTGGCATCCATGGATGAATGACGTTGCATCCGCTTCAGGAGTCTTGACATGTGGATAATGAAGACCTATCGATCGTGGTTCAGTTACACTTTGATCGTCTGGTTCTTGAATCAATATGTCATTGTCAAAATGTTCATGCTCAATCTAGAGGCGCCATTACAAAAGGTGTACTCTCTGAATGGGAGTACAATTTGAACGCTTCTGAAGAATACAACACCAAAGGATAAAGTTTTTTTTTTAACTTTCGGTTGGCCTTGGACAAGTAGGTGATTGACAATTGTAGGGATCTTCCTTTGGTTTGATAGAGATTTTGATTAAATGAATTGAGATTGATTACTAAAAGGGATTCAATTACTGAATGCAAGTATTACATACGTTTTGGAGGAATTGAAAATGCGAATAAAATAAGAAAATCCTAATTGCTTCAAACTTCAGATGCTTGCTCGTTAAAGCGTCACATCCTTTAAGTGTCGAGTATCTTAGGCTTGATTTTTTTGTCCTTGAATATCTTCTGTTGGTTCGCATCATCATTGGCAGCGAGATTCCACGTTCGTGCAGATATTAGCGCCTTCTTTGTAACGATCTTGTCGTATATGTGGACTTTCCTGCAATATAGTAGGAAAGTATCCCAGACATTCATTGTCATGATTGAACATCATATCCAGAATGAATGTTCTGGTGTGATGCTCGATTTGGAGAGGAACCAAATTCATCCACTTGGTAAAATATCGTAGTGACAAAGCTACCCATGCATAACGTCTTGCAACAATAAAGCTGTTAGCTGAATTTAGTCCCCATACTAGGAAGGCATGTGGGAGAATCGATGACAAAGATATGCATAGGCGGAATAAGACTTGCCTTAGCGTGGAACATTTTGATGAACGTCGTTGCATCCTCTCTAGGTTCATGCTTTAACTCCATCAAGAGTTCGAAGTTCATCCAAATGACATGATGATGGAGCGTCCACCAAGTCTCCAGGGTTAAAATTTTCTTCTTCAGAGAGATGTGGTACTGGAAGTACCTTGTCATTGATCACCTTGTCGGCGTATAGCCATGCTCGTCCGAGGACCATATCATATCTTGGATCTTCTCTGATTATGTAGGATTTGTTTTATGTCCAGGTAGAAACCATCTTTATCTTTAAAGTGATATAGCCATAAACATTCCTGGACGTTCCTTCATGGTCTCTGGTTGAGATAAGAGCATGGGTGGCATCTTGTCGAGTTATCCCTGCAACTTTGAGGGTCTTCAGTGGAACAATGAGTTAAAGCACTGCTCGGTCGAACTCGCAAGCGTTGCTATCTCAAGCTTGTTTGTCAAGTTTAGTTGCCAAAACTATAAGTCTTTATTTCTATTCTACTTATAGCTAAGTCTCGGATTAGGATAAAAAGTGTAGTTGAGCTTTAGACTTCACGGCGTTCATCGAATGAAGACGAATAACTACTCAAGGGAACTTATGGAACTTCATCAACAAAAGGTATGTGGAGACTTGAACTCATCTATCACTCAAAAGTCTATCTACTCTATCTCCTATTTGAGACAAAAGTCATATTGCTATATAGACTTCATTTATACACATTTGATATTTCGAGCCGAGTTTATCTCGCTTATCTATTTCTCGAAATATGTGTTGGTAAGCTTTCGCTTTAACCAAGTTCATCTTTTATTCTTGACGTAAGTCAAAAGATGATCATGTGAAAATCGCCTTGTAACATCTTACATGATTTGTGTGATGCAATCATTTTGTAGACTCGGAATGTTTCGTATTGATCATTCAATCACTTGAAAAATTTCTTTGGAGCTAATAGTTGTGTGAGACATCTATTGTCGTCTTCTAAGAATGTTTCAAAGATTGAAATGAGAGTTTGGAAAATGTAACCATGATTGGATATAAATATAGTGTGTGTATTCACATTTGTGTAAGGTCCAAGTCCGGGAACCATGGTATGCGTACACGTACGCGTACTGGTTGGTGAATGGAAGTCCGAGAACTAAGTCTGCGTACACATATGCGTACTGGCGTAAGTCCAAGTTCCGGAATTCAATGGCGAGGTTGTAAGTATGAGGTTGTACGTCACGTTCGCATCTTGGCGAAACCAAACTCAGTCCGGCTACTTAAGTATGCGTACCCGTTTGCGTACTTGAGTAGGTTATTAACTAAAATCGGTTTGTTCATGAACTAACCGTGGATATAATGTTCATGAAATGATTCGAGTGAATCAAAATCGATTTTGCTTCAATTGTGTCTTGTATACTTCTATGAGAATATAAACAATTCAACAACTCTCTAACTAGTTTCATTTGAGTCATTTGAAGTAGTTGTGATAAAGATGAATAAGGTTGATATGAAAGTGTTCATATGGCTAACCTCGGTTAACTATTGTTGAACCAACTAAGTGTACACGTTTAGGTACGGTTACATTTATCTAAATGTTGGTACATTTCATTTGTGTATGACAAGCTAAGTTCGATATAACGGTTGAAAGATATTAGCTTGAATCTAATCAGGATTTCATCTAACGGTGAATATTGAATGCTTTGTTACCAAGGTAGCATTGATTGCAAACCCTGATTTGGAGACTATATAAAGGAGAACTCTAACAACTGGGAAACCTAATTCCCACACCTCCTGTGTGATACTAGTTGCGACTAGAGTCGATTCTCCTTTAACCTTAGGTTTTTCTAAAACCTAGTAGGTTAACAACTTAAAGACTTCATTGGGATTGTGAAGCCAGACCAAACTATTTTCTTTGTAGTTGCGTGTTCTGATCTTGTTGTTTTCTATTGTGATTGAGTACTATCCTCTTTAAGATTTGCTCGAGATTTATTCTCCGATAGGCAAGATTTAAAAGTAGTCACAAACATCTTCGTCTCATCGTTTGTGATTCCACAATATCTTGTTTCGTTAATCGATTAAGATTATTGTGAGGTGATTGATATTACTAGGTTGTTCTTCGGGAATATAAGTCCAGTTTATCAATTGGTTCATGTTCACCTTGATTTATCAAAAGACGTAACAAAACTCGTAGGTATATTTGTGGGAGACAGATTTATCTATTCAATAGACTTTTCTGTGTGACACAGATTTGTTTATTAAGTCTTCGACTTTGGGTCGTAGCAACTCTTAGTTGTGGGTGAGATCATCTAAGAGAATCAAGTGCGCAGAACACGGCGTGGTTCAAGAGGCGTAAGGAACGCAACTGTACCTTGATCAGTGTGAGATTGTTTAGGGCTCAACTACATTCCAGTCCGAAGTTAACTTGGAGTAGGCCAGTGTCTGTATGTGGTGTTCAATCTGGACTAGGTCCCGGGGGTTTTCTGCAATTGCGGTTTCCTCGTTAACAAAATTTATGGTATCTGTGTTATTTCTTTTCCGCATTATATTTTCTATATAATTGAAATATCACAGGTTGTGCGTAAGTTCAATCAATTGTGAATCCAACCTTTGGTTGTTAATTGAATTGAATGACACTTGGATATTGATTTTTGATACCGTCCAAGTTGTTTCTTATAACAATCAGGCTCACGGATTTCTATCTGTTTGATTTACTGATTACATTAAGAAATAGAGATATAACTCTTTGATATATTTCTTGATTGAGCTCGCTTAATTAGTTGGTGCTCTCAGAATTATATTGGAGTTAGTCCATAAAGATTGCTAAGCGAAATATTGGGTGTGGTAGTTAGACCCCCGCTTTTTCAATTTGTATCAGAGCAGGCAAACACGTTTAAGACCTCATAAGTCTGTGTTTGTAGCGATCTGACTCTATAGACAGAAGTGTAAACGTACCACCAATCTTCGATGGCTCAAATTACTTGTGGTGGAAAATGGCTATGCGTGCATTTCTTCAAGCACGAGATTTTCAATCATGGGTATATGTTGTTAATGGCTACAATCCTCCAATGGTTATAGTAGACGGTGTCTCTATTGCAAAGGATATTGGCAGATATGAACCTAACGAGATTCTCGCTGCAAAGCAAAATTCTGAAGATTTAAATGCTATCTTACATGCCATTACCCCAGATCTTCGGCACCATGTGACTACGTGCACTCGGTTTAAAGATGCGTGGGATATCTTGGGAACTGTATTCAAAGGGAATACCTCTGAAAAGGAAGCTAGGCTTCAAAACCTAAATTCTGATTGGGAAAACCTTCGTATGGCTGATGAAGATTCATTTGATGAGTTGAATCACAAAGTGTCTGAAATTGTTAATGCATCTTTTGCATTGGGTAAGACTATTCCTGAAAAGGACGTTGTGATGAAAATTCTCAGATCATTGCCAGCCAAATACGACTCTAAGAAACATGCCATCGTTGAAGGAAATAACCTGAATACCTTATCCAGAAATACTCTGGTGGGAAAGCTAAAGATTTTTTATCTTGAACTTATTAAAAGACAAAAACTTCGAATGTGCTCAAATTTTGTTGCCGCATCTGATGTAAGTTCTCTGTGTCCTAAATTGATTAATCTGAAGGATGAGAATTGCTTTAACTCGACTCTTTCATTGTGTGTACAACAGTTAAAGAAAACTCTAAGGAGAAGAAAAAGAAAGTCTCATAAAAAATCTTCTTCAGTCAATAAAAAGGACAATAAAGTTCACAAAAACTATGATAATGGAAATACTTCCATGTGCTACAAATGTGATCATCACAATTCTGGTATCCCTAATAAGGAGTTAGTGAGATAACCAAAGCTTGGATGACAACTCTTGACTATTGTCCTGAGGAAGAAGTTCTCTCACTTATTTTGCTGATAATCACTCTTGTTCTTCAGTTTTTTCTGATCATTCCGTGATAAACAATCAGACCTCTCTAGAAGAAAAATTCAATCTCTTAATCAAACATCTCTGCATGATTAAGAGAGAATTTCAACCGGAAAAGGAAGCTTGGATTAAAAGGATTGATAATCTTGAATGTCAACTAAAAAACTTAAGACAAGAAAATGCGATTTCTCGCAAATATGATTTTAAAGAGAAAGATCGATATTCTTCGATAAGTTCTTGTAAACCAAATCAGCATATTACTCCTGTGTTTTTGTCCAATTCTAATAATGGGAAAGACTTGATCAAATTCACAACAAATCATGAGTATACCTTGAATAAAAATCAGGATAAACCAAGAACAGCTTGCACAAAGATTCTTAAAAAATCTTCTCATAAGAAGAAAAGAAAACCTCATAAGAAACCTATTTCTAAAGAGATTTTCAGAACCATTCATAGTATGCAAAAATCGATAAACTGTATGTTCATAAAAATAAAGGGAAGAAAAACGTCCTCCTTGGATTCTCAGAAGAATCAGAAACACGATTTAACAAAATCGTCCTTTCCTTCGGTGAAAACTCCCGACCCTTCTTTAAGAGGGAGAAATTACATATTGTAAAAAAAAAATTCTAGAAGGATTGTTCTTGTCTCTTTCCCTGGAAACAAGAACTATAATCTCCAAGAGGGGCGTAAATTTTTTCCGTTGACTAGTTCGTGTATCTCCCTTTTTTGCTCTATTTTTGGTTATTGAGCTAAGTATTATTTCTGAACTTCTAAACGGTTTTCCTAACAAAACTCCTTATGTTAGGGTTTTTGTCAAAGGTTGTTTTGGGAAGTTATCCCATATCTTCGTCCTTTTTATAGTAGAAGGTTTCCTTTAAGCAAGCATTTCATTTACCTTCTCCAACATGTCTTCTTCTTCAAGCCTTTCTAGTAAAGAAGATGATGTATGGACGGTTCTCTTTCCCTCTGAGAAAGTTTGTTTTGATTTCTCTGATAGTGAAATGTGTCAAGAGAAACGTGATTCCTCTTCTAATGTGAATCCAAATGTCTCTCACCTTGAGAAGTTATCCCTTACCATGAATGTTGTCTTAGAACAAGTACGTGCCTTGAAGAGTGAACTTGAATCTTCAACTAAAAGACTTGAAGACAAGATGGATAATCTTGAATCCATGATTGATCTTATTGAAGATGAACTTGATGACTACAGGGAGTATGAGAAGAGTCTTCAAATTAAGTGAAATGCTATTTGTTTTCCTCAATAAAATTGTCTAGGAAACTTCTTATGAGAATTTATTCTTATGTTTTAAGAAGGATGACTAGGGTTTGGAATATCAATTATTGTGAGTACACATAGCTATTGCCAACGTTTTTCATCTTGCAATGTTTTTAGATTTATTTATTTAAATTCTAAAGGTTATTTGGAAGATGATTTTGCAGTATTAATATTTATGGTTTTCTATATTGAAAAAGCAGGGGTACAAAAACCACACCCAATATTTCGATTAGCAATCTGTAGCGCCCCCTAAGCTAGCAGCTGACTAATCCAAGAGATTAACTAAATTAGAGGCACTAAAAATCTAAATCATTTACTTAAACAATCAATTAAGAGATCTGCTATAAAACTTAACCCAAAACTAATCGCGCTCAGAAATATATATACAAGAACTTCTCTCAAATGATACATATACAATAGTCATTTTGTATGCAAATAGAATAAACAACATAATAAACATAGTAGAAGTTAACTAATTAACGGGGTCAACTCCTCGAAGCTTTCGCTGCGCAACTCTGATCTGTCTCTGAAACTGAAAGTGAGAAAGGGTGAGCACATCATCCCTAGAAGGGGTGCCCAGCAGGAATAACATTTAACTTTAAAGAAATCATGAGCAAGATTTGAAAAACAATTCATGTTTTCCCAAACATCAAAGTGACTATGTCACTGGAAATGCACAAACAATGTATATGGACAAACTCATTCTTCAAACAATTTACTATTAGTGATGCCGGGTTTTTCCACACCTACATAGCTATATTGATGCCGGGTTGTTCCACACCTAATAAGCATAAAAGCTGAATTCATGTAGATATAAATGAAGGAGCGCATCCTATATACCACACGTGGAAATTCTCATTTCCCACAACAATTCATATTGACAACAAAACATTACAGGTCCTTTCCAATTCATGGAAAGATTCAAAAAATCAACAGAACAATCATAATACAAACTAAACAATGCATGATATGCACAAACTGACAATGCATGAGTTTTGTTAAACATAAACTTTTGTAAAAGAAACAACAACGGTTTCAAAAGAGTTAAAAGTATTCCCACCTCTTTTGATGACAATCCAAGCCTACCTCGAGATCCACAATCCACTGGTTCTTCCTTTGAATCGATCGTTGTTATTATAGACTAACTGTTAATCACACAAGAAGTCTAAGAATCTAGCCAAAATGATTCACACAAGAAATCATACAAGTTTATCTAATGGTTCTAAGCCCATTTAGTTCTACACCTTTTTATTATCTATCTTTAAGATTTCCAAGGTTTACTAATTCAACTAGATTGTTTCTATAGTTCATTATCTAAGTCTTATGAATAACTACAACTTTGTTGAAGAAGTCAAAGACTAATTCAGACCATAAGTGGTCCAATACATCAAAATAGGAAAACTAAACCTACGCCCAAGTCCACTAAACAAGTCCATTAACTTAAGGCCCAGTCTACCTGAGTCAACTAACGGTCAAGAACAGTCAAAGGATCACTAACAGTCAACGTCCAGTCAAAGGTCAATGTCCTGGTCAAATGGTCAACTCGGTCAAAGAAGACAACTCAGTCAAGGTCAAACCGATTTAACTCAAGTGAACAGGGTCAACTCGACTCGGTCATAAATCTGAGTCAGTGTAAACTAGACCAATCAGCCAACTATCTAACTAAAAGTACAGGACCTAAGCCAAAGCACAAGCTAAGCTCAAACTGAGCAACAATCCCATTAAACCATCAACACACACACACACAAATCAGCAACAACCCAGTTGTTCTTCTCCATTTCAATTTTAAAACTCAAAACATATTGAACCCATTTCATTTCTCCCATAATTCCATGAGCTGCAAAACCAACACCACTAATAGTTCAATCACATCTTCATTACTGCTTCCACCTCCAACTCCAGTTCCATACACACTACTACCAATTCACACACACACTCACACCACAATAATTCTGCACCTCCACCATTCACTGATGTCCCATGCATCTTCAATGTTTCAGACAACACCATTCTCTTATTCAGTTAATTACAATCAATACAACTCTCTGTATATCAACATGAACCTAAACCACCACTACACAGTTTCATTCCATAACAACTTCAGGTCATAGTTTCACAAATCCACACAAACCTTCAATTCAGAATACATACAACAATTACGGAACCACCACCAATACACATCTCCTTCCCTGTAACATCAACATGATCACCACCACAACTAAACTCATCTCAACCATTCCATTAAGAGACCAAACTAAACCATACACAACAAACCAAACCAAGAAACTTCAATCTCAAACTCAAATACACACACTTTAAGAATAAATGAATTATGAAATCTTAAATTCAACTTACCAAATCCTTCCGAGTCTTGAATCAACACCAACAATAGCCTCAACACCTTCTTACTAACAAATCAAACCCCTAATTCCACTAACAGTTTTAATCATCCACCTGAGCTTCAAAATCAAAACTCTAAATTCCTGAATCATCAACAAAACCAATTCACATCATCAATTAAACAATAACCCCTTCATTAATTCAATCCCCTTTTACATCAACTCCATCTTATTCATCACCAATTCGAATCTTAATTCAATTTCCAGAAAGACCATAATCTTCTCAAATCTTCACTAAATTCCTAAATCAACAACTAACTCTTCTAACTTGTTTTAAACAAATAAAACCCATCATCAATAGATCGACTTCATACTCAAATCCACTTAACTTTTCAATAATTTTCATCTTCCAGAAACCCTAACTCATAATTTACTTCCTCCCTCGAGTTTGAATCATCGACAGACAAATACACCATTACTAACAAACTACCCCATAATCTGTTCCACTTTCTAACGATCCCAATCCATTTGATTTTCGAATTCGACAGAGAAGAAAGAACGGAGAAGAACAAAAGAGAGAAAGAAAAAAAGAAGATAAGAATGAGAGAATGAAAAGAATAAGAATTTATCTTCTGGTGGTGAAGATAAGACCAAGGATAATACTATTGCACACACTCTCTTCGCTAATGGAACCCCAGGTCGGTCTATTTGTGAAAAGACTAATTTGCCCTTCAAATAAAACTGATGATTACTTCTTCGTATGGTATCTGATTGACACGTTCGAGTAGTCCATTCCGTGTAACTTTTCGAGATCTAACGATACCATTTTCGTATCTATATCGTTGTTAGATTAATTTCTATTAATTAGCGTTTGTGTTAAATCAATCGAGTTATTAGCGTCTAAGACGTCTCTTGACTAGTCTAATAGCGTTGACGAGCTCGAGGGTCCTTACATTCTCCCCACCTTATACATTTTCGTCCTCGAAAATCAATCCATCCTTCGGGTCTTCAAAAACTCTCTCCACCTTATTGAATAATCCTATCTCCTATCTAAGCGCAAACAATATAAAACAAAGCACCAACCTATATGGCTTTCTACAACTAAAATTTGTGGCTCTAGGTTCAACTACGCTGATTTAATAATTATCAAATAAAGAAGTCTATGTTTCTTACACTAATTTCTATTTTATAAGATATATGTCTTTAACTTCAAGGAAGAATCCTACGAATCTTTCTAAGTGAACTTACGTCTATTGGTTTTCTAAATTAAATTACACCATACTTCTATGATCGGTCCTCTCTGAATGCAGTTGCCCTGTCAAGGTTGGCCAAGCCCAACAATGCCTCCCTACGAACAGAGAAAACACAACCTTCACTATTCCCCAGATCTGGATTAACTAATTATTAATTTATTAAAATTAATTAGTCTAGTCTTTAACTTCCATCTTAACTAGTGTAGCCTAAAATTTTACTTCATAAAATATAAATATTTCACAACATTTTAAACAATTTAGTCATCTAAATTTTGTATATTTATTTATTTCTTGAAACCCTACATTAAATACTGTTAACTATTGACGTTGATAATTTAATATGATTTTAATTCTCAGCCTGCATAAAATTTTAACATGTTTTAATAGACTTTAGATTTTTCTATTAATGTAATGTTATCCTATTAATATACGAATTTATTTTCTTTTAATTTACCAAACATCTGGATACTATTCTTTCTACTTCTTGTATATTTGTTCCATTTTAAAGATTTACAGGATCATTTGTTAGACTAAAGATAATTCGGTACAAGATTATAACAAGTTGAGTCTTTTTATTCTAATGCATTGTATCCTCATCTTCTTGCGTCTAACGCCTATTAAGTATTATATCAACTATCTAGTTTCAACGCAAAACATTTATTTCTAATCGGTCATTAGTTTAATTTACAAAACTTAATCATAGATAAGCGTAAGTAATTTTCCATAGTTATTTAACCATAATTATTATTTTTATTATTATATATCTTTATTGAAATTTTAGTTAAAATAAGCTTAATATAATACTAATTGATAAATTCTAACATTACTTAATTAAAATAAAACTAAAAACTAAAATATTATAATTTGACAATGAGGTCGATTACACATCGGTGGTGGGAAGCCTAGCAACAAGCTGGGCACCAACACCTTTTTGAATAGCAATTCCAATTCTATGAAAAAGAGCACCACCTATCTTATAATTCGCATCATGACTTATAAGGCAGTTTCTTAATCTGTTCAAAAAAGCAATTGTGTCATCCCCTAATTCCCCTAAGGTTGAGAAAGCGAGTACGCCAAATCCGTAACCATGAGCAGTGCACTTATCAAGGTATTTGTTTCATTTACGAGTGATTGCCATGGAGATTGCATGTCCGGGAGTAAAGTTGCGTGTGCTAGCACTTGTAAATGGAGAGACGCACGTGACATCGTAACATACATCTGTCCACACTCCCAAGAATTTAGGTTTAAGAATGTCAGTAGTGGAGTAACATTTAAGATCTTTATTAAACAAAATGTAGTGGATCGTAACATAATTAAAATTAAAATTATTATTATTATTAATTTTATTAAATTATTATCATCTACAATTATAATTATAATATTCCTATTATTAACATTGATGGTTTCTAAATACTCTTACAAATATTATTGAATTCCAAAAATATAGTTAACATTTATGTAATTTTAAATTGTTGACTCTACGTAGAAGTCAAGGTACTCAATACGTTTATATGCAACCTTTAAGATTTATCAATAACGCTAATCTCACTATTTTTCTAATATTGGATTGTGTACGTATTCATACTTTTTAAATTAATTATTCTCAAATGCTTATTAGCTAAAGTTGCTGGTGTACCCTATAATTTTTACTTCATTACATATACAAACAACCAAACAAGCAATTCAATCAATCAAATAAATCTTTTAATTATTGATAGCTTTTAGTGATTAAGATTTATCTCACAACCCAACCCAGTTCTAAACTAATCTAGTTCACTATCTGGCACTGGCTATCTCTATAATTTCCCATATAAGATCTAATAGTGAGCTCTGATACCAAGTTTTAACGCCCCTAAGCTAGCAGCTGACTAATCCTAGAGATTAACTAAATAAGAGGCACTAAAAATCTAAATCATTTACTTAAACAATCAATTAAGAGATCTGCTATAAAACTTAACCCAAAACTAACCGCGCTTAGAAATATATATACAAGAACTTCTCTCAAATGATACATATACAATAGTCATTTTGTATGCAAATAGAATAAACAACATAATAAACATAGCAGAAGTTAACTAATTAACGGGGTCAACTCCTCAAAGCTTTCGCTGCGCAACTCTGATCTGTCTCTGAAACTGAAAGTGGGAAAGGGTGAGCACATTATCCCTAAAGGGGTGACCAGCAGGAATAACATTTAACTTTAAAGAAATCATAAGCAAGATTTGAAAAACAATTCATGTTTTCCCAAACATCAAAGTGACTATGTCACTGGAAATGCACAAACAATGTATATGGACAAACTCCTTCTTCAAACAATTTACTATTAGTGATGCCGGGTTTTTACACACCTACATAGCTATATTGATGCCGGGTTGTTCCACACCTAATAAGCATAAAAGCTGAATTCATGTAGATATAAATGAAGGAGCGTATCCTATATACCACACGTGGAAATTCTCATTTCCACAACAATTCATATTGACAACAAAACATTACAGGTCCTTTCCAATTCATGGAAAGATTCAAAGAATCAACAGAACAATCATAATACAAACTAAACAATGCATGATATGCACAAACTGACAATGCATGAGTTTTGTTAACATAAACTTTTGTAAAAGAAACAACAATGGTTTCAAAAGAGTTAAAAGTATTCCCACCTCTTTTGATGACAATCCAAGCCTACCTCGAGATCCACGATCCACTGGTTCTTCCTTTGAATCGATCGTTGTTATTATAGACTAACTGTTAATCACACAAGAAGTCTAAGAATCTATCCAAAATGATTCACACAAGAAATTATACAAGTTTATCTAATGGTTCTAAGCCCATTTAGTTCCACACCTTTTAATTATCTATCTTTAAGATTTCCAAGGTTTACTAATTCAACTAGATTGTTTCTATAGTTCATTATCTAAGTCTTATGAATAACTACAACTTTGTAGAAGAAGTCAAAGACTAATTCAGACCATAAGTGGTCCAATACATCAAAATAGGAAAACTAAACCTACGCCCAAGTCCACTAAACAAGTCCATTAACTTAAGGCCAGTCTACCTGAGTCAACTAATGGTCATGAACTGTCAAAGGATCACTAACAGTCAACGCCCAGTTAAAGGTCAATGTCCTGGTCAAATGGTCAACTCGGTCAAAGAAGACAACTCAGTCAATGTTAAACCGATTTAACTCAGGTGAACAGGGTCAACTCGACTCAGTCATAAATCCGAATCAGTGTAAACTAGACCAATCAGCCAACTATCTAACTAAAAGTACGAGACCTAAGCCAAAACACAAGCTAAGCTCAAACTGAGCAACAATCCCATTAAACCATCAACACACACACGCACAGATCAACAATAACCCAATTGTTCTTCCCATTTCAATTTTAAAACTCAAAACATATTGAACCCATTTCATTTCTCCCATAATTCCATGAGCTGTAAAACCAACACCACTAATAGTTCAATCACATCTTCATTACTGCTTCCACCTTCAACTCCAGTTCCATACACACTACTACCAATTCACACACACTCACACCACAATAATTCTGTACCTCAACCATTCACTGATGTCCCATGCATCTTCAATGTTTCAGACAACACCATTCTATTATTCAGTTAATTACAATCAATACAACTCTCTGTATATCAACATGAACCTAAACCACCACTACACAGTTTCATTCCTTAACAACTTCAGGTCATAGTTTCATAAATCCACACAAACCTTCAATTCAAAATACATACAACAATTACAGAACCACCACCAATACACATCTCCTTCCCTGTAACATCAACATGATCACCACCACAACTAAACTCATCTCAACCATTCCATTAAGAGACCAAACTAAACCATACACAACAAACCAAACCAAGAAACTTCAATCTCAAACTCAAATACACACACTTTAAGAATAAATGAATTATGAAATCTTAAATTCAACTTACCAAATCCTTCCGACTCTTGAATCAACACCAACAATAGCCTCAACACCTTCTTACTAACAAATCAAACCCCTAATTCCACTAACAATTTTAATCATCCACCTGAGCTTCAAAATCAAAACTCTAAATTCCTGAATCATCAACAAAACCAATTCACATCATCAATTAAACAATAACCCCTTCATTAATTCAATCCCCTTTTACATCAACTCCATCTTATTCATCACCAATTCGAATCTTAATTCAATTTCCAGAAAGACCATAATCTTCTCAAATCTTCACTAAATTCCTAAATCAACAACTAACTCTTCTAACTTGTTTTAAACAAATAAAACCCATCATCAATAGATCGACTTCATACTCAAATCCACTTAACTTTTCAATAATTTTCATCTTCCAGAAACCCTAACTCATAATTTACTTCCTCCCTCGAGTTTGAATCATCGACAGACAACTACACCATTAATAACAGCTACCCCATAATCTGTTCCACTTTCTAACGATCCCAATCCATTTGATTTCTCGAATTCGACAGAGAAGAAAGAACGGGAGAAGAACAGAAAAGAGAGAAAGAAAAAGAAGATAAGAATGAGAGAATGAAAAGAATAAGAATTTATCTTCTGGTGGTGAAGATAAGACCAAGGATAATACTATTGCACACACTCTCTTCGCTAAAGGAACCCCAGGTCGGTCTATTTGTGAAAAGACTAATTTGCCCTTCAAATCAAACTGATGATTACTTCTTCGTCTGGTATCTGATTGACACGTTCAAGTAGTCCATTTCGTGTAACTTTTCGAGATCTAACGATACCAGTTTCGTATCTATATCGTTGTTAGATTAATTTTTATTAATTAGCGTTCGTGTTAAATCAATCGAGTTATTAGCGTCTAAGACGTCTCTTGACTAGTCTAATAGCGTTGACGAGCTCGAGGGTCCTTACACAATCTGTATGGACTAACTCTAATATAATTTCAAGAGAATCAACTAGACTCAATCTTAATAAAATATATCAAGGAGTTATATATCAATTTCTCGATTCAATACTTACTCAAGCAAATAGAAATATGCGAGTCTAATTGAATACAAGAGAAATTAACTTGAACAGTACCAAAGACCAATGTTCAAGTGTCAATCAATGTAAATCAACAACCAAAGGTTGGATATTCTAATTGATTGATCTTAACGCACAACTTTGTGATATTTCAATTGTATAACAAAATATAATGCGAGAATAAAAATAACACAAACACCGAGAATTTTGTTAACGAGGAAACCGCAAATGCAAAAAAACCCGGGACCTAGTCCAGTTAAACACACATTGTATTAAGCCGCTACGGACACTAGCCTACTACAAACTAACTTCGGTCCTGGACTGTAGTTGAACCCCAATCAATCTCACACTGACCCAAGGTACAGTTGCGCTCCTTACGTCTCTGATCCCTACAGGATACTACGCACTTGATTCCCTTAGCTTATCTCACCCACAACTAAGAGTTGCTACGACCCAAAGTCGAAGACTTTAATAAACAAATCTGTATCACACAGAAAAGCTTACGGTAATAGATAAATCTGTCTCCCACAGAAATACCTACGAGTTTTGTTCCGTCTTTGGATAAATCAAGGTGAACAGGAACCAATTGATAACCCGGACTTATATTCCCGAAGAACAACCTAGTAATATCAATCACCTCACAATAATCTTAATCGACGCAGCGAAAGAAGATATTGTGGAATCACAAACGATGTGACGAAGGTGTTTGTGATTACTTTTATATCTTGCCTATCGGAGATATCAATCTCAAGCCAATCGTTACGATTGTACTCAATACGATAGAAAAAGCAAGATCAGATCACACAACTACAAGAAAGTAGTATACTTGACATAGACGCAAATCTCATCCTCAAGTTAAAGATGAGAATGGCCCAAGGTACAGTTGCGCTCACTTACGTCTCGATCCCTACGGGGATACTACGCACTTGATTCCCTTAGCTTATCTCACCCACAACTAAGAGTTGCTACGACCCAAAGTCGAAGACTTTAATAAACAAATCTGATCACACATTGGAAAAGCTTACGGTAATAGATAAATCTGTATCAAGGTTATTTCTCCCACGGAAATACCTACCCAACGAGTTTTGTTTTTGTCTTTGGATAAATCAAGGTGAACAGGAGAACCAATTGATAACCGAAGAAGGACTTATATTCCCGAAGAACAACCTAGTAATATCAATCACCTCACAACAAGAGCGAAAAGAAGATATTGTGGAATCAGCATAAACGGTACCGATGTGGTGAAGGTGTTTGTGATTACTTTTATATCTTGCCTATCGGAGATATCAATCTCAAGCCACTGATTCCCTTTCGTTATGATTGTACTCAATACGATAGAAAAAGCAAGATCGGATCACACAACTACAAGAAAGTAGTATCACAATCAACAAGCTCACACAACCACAAGAAAGTCACAATCCCAATGAAGTCTTCAAGTCGTTAACCTACGGGGTCTCGGTAGAAACCTAAGGTTAAAGGAGAATCGACTCTAGCTTATACAACTAGTATCACACATGAGGTGTGGGGATTAGGTTTCCCGATTGCTAGAGTTCTCCTTTATATATTCTTTCAAATCGGGGTTTGCAATCAATGTTAGCTTAGTAACAAAGCATTCAATATTCACCGTTAGATGAAAACCCGATTAGATTCAAGCTAATATCTTTAACCGTTAGATCGAAAAACTTAGCTTGTTACACACAAATGAAATGCACGTTTTTAGGTTTGTGTAACTAGTACCCAAACATGTACATTTGTTGGTTCAGTGGTAGTTAACCAAATGGTTAGCCATATGAGCACTTTCATATTAACCATATTCTTTTCACCATAACTAGTTCAAATGACTCAAATGAACTAGTTAGAGAGTTGTTCAATTGATTAGATCTCATAGAAGTATACAAGACACAATCGAAGCAAAAACGATTTGATTCACTCGAATCGATTCGATTCATGAACTTGCATTCCTTAGTTAATTAGTTATCGCTTTTAGATAATAACCAACCCACCGGGAATAAGTTTGTAACAAGTTTTTGTATACTTTGGTTCAAGGAATAAGGACAAGTTTTGCTTATATCTAACAATGGTTATATAATCTATACTCTTATTTCAATCATTGAAACATTCTTAGAGGGCGTTATATACTCCCTCCATTCCTAAATAATATCTTTGGTTTATGTAAATAGATGTTTCAAAAAAATAGGCTGGTTTCCTAATTGGGAAAACTGACAAGTTTCATGTGGACCATTTCACTTTACTTCTTTTTTGACAAGTGGTGGGACCATTTCACTTCACTTCTTTTATTGACAAGTGTCATGAGGACCACTTTCAATGATTAGTTCTCTTAATTTCCTTAATTTTCTCTAAAAACAAAACCGGCCTCGGAGGGAGTAGTTGTTATTCACAAAGCAATTTTCAAGTTATTGAAACATAACATGAAGCGAAAGCTTACCAACACCTCGGCTGAAATAGCAAAATGACTTTTGTCTCAAGATAGGAGATAGAGTAGATGGACTTTTGAGTGATAGATAAGTTCTAGTATCCACATACCTTTTAGTCAATGAAGTTCCACAAGTTCCTTGAGTAGTTCTTCGTCTTGTATGATGATCGCCATGGATTTCTTGACTCTTGTTCGAGACTTAGCTATAGTTTCAAGACTTATAGTTTTGATCACTAACATTGATAAGTCTAAGAATCTCCCCCTTTGTCACAGCTCTTCTTACAACATTACTCGAAATCTTTCGGTTCCAAAGTACTCCAATGATCCCAAAGGTTGTAAGTTTAAGGAATAAGGACTTATTACAACCCGAGGCAACAATCTTTGTGGTGATATGTATCACTCCCCATGTATGCGAAAACCATATGTATTTGTAGTGTGAACTACACATTAATTCTCCCCCTTTTTGTCAATAAAATCCATTTACAATATGCTTATATCCAACAATGGCAATTATAGTTCAATTAAGAACTCTCCCCCATAATATGTCATTCCAGAAAGAACAACAAGAGCGACCTTAATTTCATAAGAAAGAAGGATTTCGTTTACTCAATCATTGAAACATTCTTATTTTCCATCACTATTTGCACAATGACATACAATAGATCTTCCGTTATAGTTAGTTGTTATCGACATATGAAAGACTTAACTTTTGACAAGATATGGGACAACAAACATAAAAAATTGCAATATATAAAACCATAAAGATTTTTCATCAAGAGCCATAGCTTTCAAGTAATTGAAACATAACATGACATTGATTTCGTCAACTCACTAAGTTCTCTTTTTAGTTCACGCAAGGTGGACAAAGATAAACTTGGTCAAGTGATAAAAATACAAAGGCGGTTAGAGGAAGAACCTTCTTCAAGCGAAATCTTATCTTTTAGAGAAAAACTACAAATGATTTTATAGAACACTTATTAAACCTAGAGAAATAGATTTATAACGTTAGGAGAATATTTTCTTAATCGAGATATCTCAACTGCTAGTGGTTTGCAAGGTTTGTTGTATAAACAGATTTCCTATCTCTTACGACTCGGAAGCATATGGTTTTAGGAGAAATTATAGCAAATGTGTATAATCAAAGTCTATAATGTTCATGCTTCTTTCTACAAACTCTTTGATCCTTTCATTATCGGTGGTTTATCGAAACAACCATCATTGACTTGTGTTGGAAACATTATTGAATGCGAGGCGTTGAACAAATTTTGATCGGGAATTTTTAGCTTTCAACAAGAGTATTTACGGAAAGTGTATCAAGGTTATTTCCTTCAGCGATGGCATGCTTCTTAGAATCGTATCTAGATGGCGGCCCGATCGAGAATTTCCATCACAATGTCCTTTTCAGGAATAGTCTTACCCAATGAAAAAGATGCATTAACAATTCGAAATTTAGGTTTTAAAGCCTAGCTTCTTTCTCAACTGGTATTCCCTTCAAAGTGAATCATTAGAAATCGTATGGACTAACTCTAATATAATTTCAAGAGAATCAACTAGACTCAATCTTAATAAAGTATATCAAGGAGTTATATCTCAATTTCTCGATTCAATACTTACTCAAGCAAATAGAAATCTGCGAGTCTAATTGAATACAAGAGAAAATAACTTAAACGGTACCAAAGACCAATGTTCAAGTGTCAATCAATGTAAATCAACAACCAAAGGTTGGATATTCTAATTGATTGATCTTAACGTACAACCTGTGATATTTCAATTATATAACAAAATATAATGCAAAATAGAAATAACAGAGACACGAGAATTTTGTAAACGAGGAAACGCCAAATGCGAGAAAAACCCGGGACCTAGTCCGAGTTGAACAAAGCGTATGAAAGCGCTAGGACACTAGCCTACTACAAACTAACCCTGATCTGACTGTAGTTGAACCCCAATCAATCTCACACTAATCCAAGGTACAATTGTGCTCCTTATGTCTCTGATCCCAGCAGGATACTACGCACTTGATTCCCTTAGATGATCTCAACCACAACTAAGAGTTGCTACGACCCAAAGTCGAAGACTTTAATAAACAAATATGTATCACGAGAAAAGTCTCGGTAATAGATAAATCTGTCTCCGAGGAAATACCTATGAGTTTTGTTTCGTCTTTTGATAAATCAAGGTGAACATGAACCAATGATAACCCGAACTTATATTCGAAGAACATCCTAGTATTATCAATCACCTCACAATAATCTTAATCGACGCGAGCGAAAAGAAGATATTGTGGAATCACAAACAAGGAGACGAAGGTGTTTGTGATTACTTTTATATCTTGCCTATCGGAGATATCAATCTCAAGCCAATCGTTACGATTGTACTCATACAATAGAAACAACAAGATCGAGATCACACACTACAAGAAAGTAGTATCGGTCGGCTTCACAATCCCAATGAAGTCTTCAAGTCGTTAACCTACGGGGGTCTCGGTAGAAACCTAAGGTTAAAGGATAATCGAATCTAGCTTATACAACTAGTATCACACATGAGTGTGTGGGGATTAGGTTTCGATTGCTAGAGTTCTCCATTATATATTCTTTCAAATCGGGGTTTGCAATCAATGTTAGCTTAGTAACAAAGCATTCAATATTCAGATTAGATGAAAAACCTGATTAGATTCAAGCTAATATCTTTAATCCGTTAGATCGAAAACTTAGCTTGTTACACAAATCAAATGCACATTTTTAGGTTTGTGTAACCGTACCCAAACATGTACATTTGTTGGTTCAACAATAGTTAACCAAATGGTTAGCCATATGAGCACTTTCATATTAACCATATTCCTTTTCACCATAACTAATTCAAATGACTCAAATGAACTAGTTAGAGAGTTGTTCAATTGCTTATCTCATAGAAGTATACAAGACACAATCGAAGCAAAAGCGATTTGATTCACTCGAATCGTTTCATGAACTTTATAGCCACGGTTTGCAAACTTGCATTCCTTAGTTAATATAAGTATAAGTTCCACGAATAATCATTTTTAGATAATAACCAACCTAAGTACGCAGAGACTAGGTCGCGCGGAATTAAGTACCGGAATAAGTTTGTAACAAGTATACAAACTCCGCAGTTTTCTCGGAAGAGAACCTTCAGACCGGGTTCGTGACTCTTATTCGGTTTCCCGAGCAGCAAAGTACACATACTTCGGTTCAAGGAATAAGGACTTATACATGTATGCGTTTCCACACAATGCTTATATCCAACAATGGTTATATAATCTAAAATCTCGTTTCAATCATTGAAACATTCTTAGAGGACGTTATATAGTTGTTATTCACAAACTATTTTTCGTCAAAGCCATTTTCAAGTAATTGAAACATAACATGACTTTCGTCACTTGGTAAAGATAAACTTGGTCAAAGCGAAAGCTTACCAACACATATTTCGAGAAATAGATAAGCGAGATAAACTAAACAAAATAGCAAATGTGTATAATCAAAGTCTATATAGCAAAACGACTTTTGTCTCAAGATAGGAGATAGAGTAGATAGACTTTTGAGTGATAGATAAGTGAAAGTATCCACATACCTTTTAGTCGATGAAGTTCCACCAGTTCCTTAAGTAGTTTTTCGTCTTGTATGATGATCGGCATGGAGTTCTTGAGCTCAAACACACTTTATATCATAGTCTGAGACTTAACTATAGTAGACTAGAAATCAAGACTTATAGTTTTGATCACTAACATTGACAAACATGCTTGAGATAGCAACGCATGCGAGTTCGACCGAGCAGTGCTCTAATATATATTGCAAAAACTTTATGGGATATGTGTGTTTGCATCCGTGAACTATGATTGTCCCATATACGTCAAAAGTTAAGTCTATTATATGTCTTTATGAAAATATTGATGGAAAATATAATGAACTTTTGATAACAAAGATTAAGTCTATGATATGATTATGCAAATAGTGATAAAAAATAGAATGAATCTTTGAATATTCCGCAGTATTGATCTTTCCCTGATCCACTTTATGTGAATGTCGTGTGGCTCCGTAAGTTTTCTTATGTTGAGCATTTCCGATTAAATTAATCATGGGGTTACTTGTGGTTAATGATTTAATTGAGTTTTCTGGATATAAATTCATGTTTTATGTAATTTTGTAATTTGTTAATGTCCAAAGAAATCCTTCTTTTCTCGTAAAAGTAAGGTCGCTCTTGTTGTTCCTTTGGGAATGACATTTTATGGGGGAGAGTTCTTAATTGAAATTGTGCTTAATAGTCAAATCTTTGGGGGGAGTGCGGCTGTGGAACATTGTAGGGGTTATCTTATATGTTTATTAACTCCTTGATGAATACACTAAGTTTCGACTATGTGAAATCATCGAAACAAAGTTGACATGTGTTTCTCTTTTGGTCATGAAGTATATCTATGAAAATATCATTAGGATCCCACTAGTTTTTGTACCTTTGCCAATTTATATTGACAAAAGGGGGAGAATTAATGTGTAGTTCACTACAAATACATATGGTTTACGGATCATTATATAAGGGAGGGTGGTTTTCATTGTGAGATGAAGTATTGACTAAGGGGGAGTGATACATATCACCATAGTATTGATGTCAAAGTTGTGATACAATTGGACTTTGATGTTGTGTAATAATACTATGACACTGTATATATAACAATGATTGAGAACAATTTTTTTATTATTTTTATAGCTACGGATCTTCAACAACTATGATACTGAGTCGAACACGTTCAGAATCACTGGAGTACTTGAAAGTGATGAAGATTTCAATTAATGTTGAAGAACCAAGGAGATCAATTATTTGGATGAGAATCTACAAAGTTTATTTATTTTGTAATCCATATGTATTGATATTTTTGTCACTAAAATTGACAAAGGGGGAGATTGTTAGAGCACTGCTCGGTCGAACTCGCAATCGTTGCTATCTCAATCTTGTTTGTCAAGTTTAGTTGCCAAAACTATAAGTCTTGATTTCTAGTCTACTTATAGCTAAGTCTCGGATTAGGATATTAGAAAGTGTAGTTGAGCTTTAAACTTAACGGCGTTCATCGAATGAAGACGAAGAACTACTCAAGGGAACTTGTGGAACTTCATCAACAAAAGGTATGTGGAGACTTGAACTCATATATCACTCAAAGGTCTATCTACTCTATCTCCTATTTCATTTATACACATTTGATATTTAAGCCGAGTTTATCTCACTTATCTATTTCTCAAAATATGTTTTGGTAAGCTTTCGCTTTAACCAAGTTCATCTTTTATTCTTGACGTAATTCAAAAGATGATCATGTGAAAAAGTATTGATCATTCGATCACTTGAAAAATTGCTTTGGAGCTAATAGTTGTGTGAGACATCTATTGTCGTCTTTAAGAATGTTTCAATGATTGAAATGAGAGTTTAGAACACGTAACCATGATTGGATATAAACATAGTGTGTGTATTCACATTTGTGTAAGGTCCAAGTCCGGGAACAATAGTATGCATACCCGTCTGGCGTCTTTGGTTGGTGAATGAAAGTCCGGGAACTAAGTATGCGTACATCGCGTCTTAGCGTAAGTCAAGTTCCATAATTCAATTGAGGTTGTAAGTATGCGTGCCCATTTGATCTTAGCGAATTTCAAACTCAGTCAAGCTACTTAAGTATGCGTGCCCGTTTGCGTACTTGAGTAGGTTATGTTCTAAAATCGGTTTGTTCATGAACTAATAAATTTATATATTAAGGAATGCAATCTTTGCAAACCGCGGCTATAATGTTCATGAAAGGATTCGAGTGAATCAAAATCGATTTTGCTTCAATTGTGTCTTGTATACTTCTATAAGAATATAAACAATTGAACAACTCTCTAACTAGTTTCATTTGAGTCATTTGAACTAGTTGTGATAAAGATGAATAAGGTTGATATGAAAGTGTTCTTATGGCTAACCTCGGTTAACTATTGTTGAACCAACTAAGTGTACACGTTTAGGTACGGTTACCTTTATCTAAATGTTGGTACATTTCATTTGTGCATGACAAGCTAAGTTCGATCTAACAGTTGAAAGATATTAGCTTGAATCTAATCAGGATTTCATCTAACAGTGAATATTGAATGCTTTGTTACCAAGGTAGCATTGATTACAAACCCTGATTTGGAGACTATATAAAGGAAAACTCTAGCAACTGGGAAAACTAATCCCCACACCTCATGTGTGATACTAGTTGTAACTAGAGTCGGTTCTCCTTTAACCTTAGTTTTTTCTAAAACCCAGTAGGTTAACGACTTAAAGACTTCATTGGGATTGTGAAGCCAGACCCAACTATTTTCTCTGTAGTTGCGTGTTCTGATCTTGTTGTTTTCTATTGTGATTGAGTACTATCTTATTTAAGATTTGCTCGAGATTTATTCTCCGATATGCAAGATTAAAATGTAGTCACAAATATCTTCGTCACATCGTTTGTGATTCCACAATATCTTGTTTCGTTAATCGATTAAGATTATTGTGAGGTGATTGATATTACTAGGATGTTCTTCGGGAATATAAGTCCGGTTTATTAATTGGTTCCTGTTCACCTTGATTTATCAAAAGACGGAACAAAACTCGTAGGTATATCCGTGGGAGACAGATTTTTCTATTCAATAGACTTTTTTGTGTGATACATATTTGTTTATTAAGTCTTCGACTTTGGTTCGTAGCAACTCTTAGTTGTGGGTGAGATCAGCTAAGGGAATCAAGTGCGCAGAACCCAGCGTGGTTCAAGAGGCGTAAGGAACGCAACTGTACCTTGATTAGTGTGAGGTTGATAAGGGCTCAACTACATTCCAGTCCGAAGTTAACTTGGAGTAGGCTAGTATATGTAGCGGCTTAATACAGTATGGTTTTTAATCTGGACTAGGTCCCGGGGTTTTTCTGCAATTTCGGTTTCGTCGTTAACAAAATTTCTGGTGTCTGTGTTATTTCTTTTCCGAATTATATTTTCTATATAATTGAAATATCACAGGTTGTGCATAAGTTCAATCAATAGTGAATCCAATCTTTGGTTGTTGATTGAATTGATTGACACTTGGATATTGGTTTTTTATACCGTCCAAGTTGTTTCTTATAATAATCAGGCTCACGGATTTCTATCTGTTTGATTTGCTGATTACATTAAGAAACAGAGATATAACTCTTTGATATATTTCTTGATTGAGATCGCTTTGTTAGTTGGTGCTCTCGGAATTATATTGGAGTTAGTCCATACAGATTGGGTGTGGTTGTTAGACCCCCGCTTTTTCACAATGTTGATGGTTCATTTTTTTTTAGGATGACTGTGGTAATAAGTCCCCAATCGTATATCTCCATGTACGTAACTGGAGGTTCAGGAGCTATCTCAGGTATGGGCAAACGTCTTACTTATACAATATGATTAAGATCAGTGAAAATATCTTTCCTTTGTACCTTTGACAGATATAAAACAATTCACATAATGCTCCATCAAGGATTGAACTGCTTCATTGACGGGTTCTTCAGAGAGAGTGAATGTCCTGATTGAAAGAGGGTTCATGTGCACTCCTTTAGTCCCCAGATGAAGCTCTCCTAATTCAATCTTCTCTTTGAATATGCACTTCAAAATATTGCAGTTACTCATTGGATGATTGAAGAATCAATGAAATCGGCAATACTTAGGATTCTCCATATCCTCTTCAGTTGGTTCCTTTCTGAGAGACGACAACTTGATCCCACCATCTTGGATCCATACTTCTAGCAACTCTATTACTTCTTCCATGGGAAGATGGATGTTTGAATATGTCTGATCATTTGTTGCTTTCCAACGCCGAGCCGGAGCCTGTGCAATTCGGGTTTAATTATCCCTCCTTCGTACTTGCGGAGCTTGGGTGCTGGAGTTGCACGCTTGGGATGTTGTATTTCTGGAGAGGCGGATTTCTTCTTACTTCTTTCAACAATAACGTTCATGTAAGGTTGAAGATTGTATAGTTTGTTGAAGAAATGATGGGTATCATGAGGCTCCTCGGTCTTTGTAGATTTTTGCCTTTCCATCAAAGCATGTGCAGTAGTTGCTGATTGCTTTGATGCTTCGTGAAATTCTGATAAGGTCTAGAAACAAAGATTTTCCAATAAGACTCTGTAGACCGGGATTATTCCGTTGATACACAAGTCTACGAGTTGTTATTTAGTGACATTTGGATCATGAAAATCCAAAGCTTGGACTCTAAACCTTTTTACATATTCATTGGGGTGTTCATTGTTCTGAAATATCCTTCTCAGATCGGAGAAGGTGACTTGCTCTGAAACGAAAAAGTACTTTATGTAGAAGGCGTTAACCATTTTTTCCCAACTGGCGATGCTCCCTTGCGTGATGTTGTTGTACTATGTATATGATTTGTCTGTCAGAGACTTTGAAAATTCTTTCAGGCGGGTGATATGGTTGTACTCATGCTCGCCCAATAACTCCAAGAATTGTGAGACATACTCCCAGGTGTCGACCATTCTATCATAAAGTATGAACATTGGAGAAGTCTAACCTTTGGGAAGAGGAAATATCTGCACATCAGAAGGATATGGAGGTTGGTTAAGGTGGACCGATGATGTCTTATTTTTTCCGCGATCCTCTAAAAAGTGCTCCAAGTCTTCACGAGTTACGAAGCTTGATTGATCATTTGCTGGTGGATTGCCTACGTTGTTGCGGATTTCAACATCTCCCATAACATGAATTAGGGATATTTCAGGATCAGTGGCCGAGGGAACTTCCTTAGCTTTTTCTTTCTCATGTCGACGTTGGTCGGACGACAATTGCTCTGTCAAAGTCTTCAGACAAGTAAGAAGTTATTTTTGTACTGCAGCCATGTCTTCTTGAGTCTTGCAAGAGTTTCTTGTGTTTGCATAAGATCAACTATGGTAGGTGGATTATTCTTCAATTCTTCAGGAGCACAGCAAAAAATAGGATTATTGTTCGTGTTGTTGTTGGTGTTAGTATTACCACCGACATTGTAGACTGGAGAGGCGGTATCAGCATCATCATTGTTGGAAACGACATGAGTGAGTGGAGTACCACCATTTTTGCTAGTGCTAGCATTTTTATGCTTATGGTTGGGATTGGTAACTGAGCCTGACCTAAGATCAACTATCTTTGATGAATTGATATTGAAGCCGAAAGATTAATCTCCCACCGTGGTCGCCAATTTGTTGATAGGAAAAGTAGAGAGTTGTATAATAAACAGATCCTCAATTATAAGTAAATAACCAAAACCTTTTCAAAGATGCACTGCACGGGAGTGCTTTGAGTTCGAGAGATCAATCTGTATGACTCCGTCCAAAACCAAGAAAATGGTCGTTCCAGAGTTAATTCGGTCACAAAGAGGGATGAGGGTTGATTCATATGATGAAAGCTGAGAACTTTGTGAGATCAATGGTAATTGATGGATTGTAGATGTGTTGAGTTCTTTGTGTTGGAGAGATCTGCAAGTTTGATAATGATAGACTGTCGTAAATTGAATTACGATGAGTTCTGATCAGATTGATTGAGTTCTGTTCAGTTCAGTCGAGGTAAGTTAAGTTGAGTTATCAAGTCATAGGTTGATGAACTTATTTATTGTATTGGTGGTTAATACATTGATCTCCAGTAAGTGTGATGGTTGTAGATGCATGAATGAATGGAGAAGTGGGAAATCGTGGTTGAACCAATTCCATACTGCGTGGTCCTTCAAGTGCTAGCACAACTTACTCATATTTCTCATCGTAGATGTACTGTTACATCACACGTGTTGTAGGCCGCCAGACCAAAACCCTAATGAATATCCCCTCATATGACATGATTGATGTTTCATGTAGGTGAAGTCTGCAAGGCAGACATGCATTTAGTTGAGGAATTTTTGACTTGGTTAGATCGTGAGTCTTAACCTTGATGAGTCGAGCATAATTTTTAAATGTGATATGCTTTGATGAATTGAGCATAAGGTGTCTGCTGTGACAACAATTATGCATAGATTTCGAGTCTGATGAAGTATGACATATCATTGTGCCAACTGAGCCATCAATGATATTTGAATGTTTTGGATTGATAAACGTTGGTCTGATGAGATTGTTGGATCATGACCTTCTCTGATATGTCAAGTATTTGGGAAATCAGATATTGTTGAGTTATTATAGAACACCCATTCTTGATGCACCATATCATGAGTTATCGAATGACAAAGTAGGAATTAGAGTATTGGTAAATATTGGATGATCGATGGCCGTCCAATGAAATATTGGATTTTCGACCAAATGAATGGCCGTCCAATGTCATGTTGCTTCTTG
Organism: Papaver armeniacum; assembly: GCA_023531295.1. Lineage (NCBI taxonomy): Eukaryota > Viridiplantae > Streptophyta > Magnoliopsida > Ranunculales > Papaveraceae > Papaver > Papaver armeniacum. The sequence goes on from JAJJWW010001697.1 coordinate 311,924, forward strand.
GATAGTCGAGCAACATAAATAAATGTTGATAGCATGACCGATCATTAAATATTAATAGTCGGATCAATATGAAAACTATTGATACTCATACTCTATCAGAATTATTAGCAAGGCTGAAAACCTAATTTTAGGAAACCCTAGATCCAAAAGATGGAGGACTGTAAAGACCCGCAAGCACGTCAACGCTATTAGACCAGTCAAGAGACGATTAAGCCGCTAATGACTCGATTAATTAGAGATGAACCTTAATTGATATAAATTAATCTAATAACGATCTAGATACGAAACTAGTATCATTAGATATATCTCGAAAAGTTATGCGGAATGGACTACTAGAACGCGTTATTCGGATATCGGACGAGAAAGTTATCGCAGACGGAAAATGGTATAGAAATTAGTCAAACTGCCGTTAACCTTACCGTAGACCGACTATCTTGACTTGACCTTGACCTAAATGGTACCTTCCATTAGTAAATGGTTAGCCCTCAGTATGTGTTAAGGGTTGGGTTAGTAAATCTTTGTTAGGTGTAAAAAGAGTGTAATTATATTAAAAATATATTCAAAACATTTAAGTAAATAGGAAAATTATCCCCTTTGTCTTGTCTGATACACTAGCTGTGTGTTGAGTTAAGAAAGAAGGTAGTGTTTGGTGTCGTTGTTTGGAGAGGTGTTCTGCGTGAGTCACTAGGGAGTAATTAAATGAGAGTTAGCTAGAGAGAAAACAAATATAGGAATAGTTAAAGAGGAAGTAGAGTTCAACAAAGTGAAGATAGTTTGGAAGTGAGTGTTAATGGTCGTATAGATTATTTTGAGGGGCAGGAATAAGAAATAGAGGAATCATAAGATAGACATAATCATGGAGAAATTTATATAGTGTTCTTGTTAGTTAATAATGAAGAGGATGCAAATTTAATTAAGTGACGGTGATGATTGTCGTGGATGATACAAACTAGCTTAATCAATCAAGGTAAACCATTTATGTGATTATTGTATGATTATAATGATTTGGGTAGTTGTTGTATATATAAATAGTTGAGAAACAATTGTTATTATGCATGGAAATCATGTTTGTTTGCATGGTATTTTGTTAACTAGCCTATATCTAGAGACTTTTCTAGGTATCCTAGAGTTATAACTGGACATATCTCTATAAAGGTATTTTGTAGTACGCCGGGTGGTGATTATGCATATATAAAGGTTGTCCAAATCCGTCGAGTATAGAATTAGTTATCAGTGTTATAAATTGAATTGTCACAGCTGAAACCAGGGTAATGAGTCACGAGTATCAATAAGTTGGAGACTTTTTAGATGGGTTAGACATAGAACTGGAATTATTCAGTACGCTAAACTTGTAGAGGATTGTTCTGTGATTCTAAAGAACCAACAATTGATCTTTTTGGGGTTGTAATGATTTGTGTAGAGACCATAGAAGTTGACCCCGTGAACTGCGTTTCAGAATCGAACACTTAGAAATATTTCAGGAAATGTTGAAGAAGATGAAGTGGGTTGACTCAGTGAGTCAGTCCGAGTCAGGTGAGTTGACTCAACGTTCCATTGAGTCAGATTTAGATGATTCATGAGTCAGACAAAGTCAGACCTGTTCGGATCTAAGCCTGGTCAGTGGGTGGGCCATGCCAGACAAGGCACAGTGGGCTAGGTTTAGAGCCAGATCTAGTATTTTGATGTTTTGGACCCTTTATGGTCCGAATTAGCTTTCGGTTCCTTCTGCATAGGGTTTCTCGAGGGCTTTCCGATGACACCCAATTTGACCCCATTTGGATAAGTAGATATTGTTTAATACCAAAATTACTTATTACTAAGTTATAAAGCCATTAACAAAACTAGAACCATTAGATATTTCACTTAGCCTATAACTAGAGACTTGTATGAGATTATGTTTTGAGCCTTGTATGAACCTGTTGGCTAAATTCTTAGAGTGCTTGTGTGTTTAACAGTTAGTGTTTATTAACAACGATCGATTCAAATGATGAACCAGTGGATTGTGGATCTCGAGATAGGCGAGGATTGTCAACAAAAGAGGTGGGAATCAGTAACGAACTCTCTTGTATTCATTATTGTTTTACAAATCTATTTATATTGCGAAAGGCATGCATATCTTTACTAGTATATGATATGTGTATGCATGTATTATCTGTGTGTATTACAAACTAGTTTTCTTTTACATTTTGGGATGGGATTGGATCTTTAGAAACAGCTGATATCTGTGTTTTGGGAGTATTTACTTATTTTCAAAAGTGATTCTTTCCATTGACTGGAAAAGTGGTTACAATCTTTACTTATTGTTAGCATGAAAGGGAGAAGGTTTCCTTTTGATTGATGTGTGATGTGGTTGCCCAAAATGTATATCTAAATTTATGCGCTAAAGGAGTGAAAATTTCTGCCACTAATAAACTAATAGGTATGTGACACGTCACTGAATATTATTTTCCCTATTTCTGTACGGGCAATGCATGTCTCATACATGGATGATTACTGTATCTTTTAAATTACTTTCAAAAGCTACTATATTTTGTTCCAGTATTTTAGGGAAAGAATGATGGGAATATTGTAGTTGGTTGTTGGACTTGTTTTATGGAATGTGATGGCATTCCATAAAGTAAAGACTTTCAGTCGGATATGCTATTGCCATCATTTGTTTCTTTGAATACTTTTAAATTACTTTCAAAAGCTATTATATTATGTTTTGGTATTTGGAAAGAATGATGTTGAGAATCTTATATATGATTGTTGAACTTATCTTGCGAGAGGTATAGGGTTCTCCATGATTAAGTTCTTCTGTTGGATATAATATTGTCACATTAGATCTCTTTAGATACTTGATATGTAGAGTGCGCGTAGAATGAGGTACTGGTGAGGTACTTATTGTAATACCCTGTATTTTTAGTTGCGGTTTCGGGTCGGGTTGTACCCAAATTAGCTAACCATGTGGTTTAGATTGTTGTTTCTTTTCCTTAACATAGGTGGGTTGCTTGAATTAGGAAAGCCACAAGTTTGGGTGAGAATATAGTCACCTAGTTAATTTTAATATTTTAATAAAATTAAGAGAAAAATGAAAAGACTTAGCATTATTATATATATAGATTTTTTATCAAATGAAGAAGAATAATATTAGAGATTAGGAAACTAAAATATAGGAAGTATGGGAAGGATATGGATCTTGGTTTTAGAGGAGAATTCTATGGAGAATCTAAATGAGATTGTAGCTAATAAAAGGTAGAATGTGAAACCCTTTTCTCTTTGTGTTTCTTTGTTATATTTTGATTTCAATTTTGTTTATTCTTATATCATTAGGGTTCTAAAATTTGTCTATTTAATTTGATGCATATTATTGATGATCAGACTTCTATTATTGATATATAACATGATTGGGTATCACTAGTTAAAATTTGAGAGTATTCCACCGTATATTCACCGTTGAAACTTTGTTTGAATTTGAGTTATGTTTCTGAAATTTCTGGACAGATTCGCTTTGATGTGATTTTGATGTTCTTAGGTAGTCTTAATGATATTGAAATGACTTGAGGTCTTAACGAAAGTTGTAGATAAACATCTTATCTTTCAGTTTGCTTTGGAATTTCTCAATTTGAGATTAATAATAATTTACTGTGAATAATATGATAATATGATGTTATCTGCCCAGTTTTAGAATGATCATATGAAACAAATATCTTTTATTTGAACCGTTGTTTTGGTGTGAATTTTGGATATGTTATATAAGAATGTGTCAAGAATGTTCCTGTAAAATATGAGGATGATCAGATAATGTTATCACCATGAAACATATAATGTAGTGTGGTTACAGTTAGTTTGTTTGATTATATGCTTGAAAGAAATTCATGTTGTTAAGCCATGGTTGCTTGTATTGTTTGTGAAAATGATTTACGAAAGTAAATGAGTTCATGTTTTACCGTTATATGGAACATGTTTCATGATAACGGCGGGTAATGATCCCCGAGAGTTAAATGGGTAATGATCCCCATGGGAACTTGTGTTTCCCGACCATCGATGGCGGCTGTCCGTGCCGATAAACGATAGGTGGTGTACGAACCAAGGTTTTCGTACTATGAATGAAACATGTAATTATCCTCGAAAGCAGATGGGTATGATCCCCATAGGAACTTTCGTTCCTGACCATCGATGGAGGCTGTCCGTGCCGATAAACGATAGGTGGGTGTACGAACCAAGGTTTTCGTACCGTGAACTCATGGTTTGAGGTGACTTATAAATTTGTGAATAATGTGTTCGAAATCTAAATTAAATGAGTTATTGAAAACATAATCGGTGTTATGAACTCATTTGTGAAATTCAAATGGATGAATTGTTGAAAACAATATTGTTGTTGTGAATTGATGAGTTGAATTTTAAATGGATGATTTGATAAATGGTTTGTTGATAATAATATAAATGTTGTGAACTCATGGTTTTCTGTGTGATATTAATAATTGAATGGATGTGTTGAACCATTGATGAATGACTTGTTGACAATCATTTTGGTATTGTAAACTCATGGTTTGTTGGTGACAATATTGATATGTAACTCATGTTTTGAGACTTAAAAGGATGGGTTGTTGGAAACATTATTGATAATGTTAATTGGTGTGTTGAATCCTAAATGGATGATTTGTTGGAAATAATATTGGTATTGTGAACTCATGGTTGAACAAATAAATTTGATGTTTTGTTGATGGATTATTGTGAAGTCTTATTTGAAATGTTAATTAAATAATTTGTTAGAAACAATAGTGGTATTTTGACTTCACGGTTGAACAAATAATGAATTAGATGATTTCGTGAAAATAATATTTGTGAGTTAACGTTGTTGTTGAATATATTCGTTGAAGTTGCATTGTATTTCTTATGGTATGTTATTCCTTGATAAAATGATTTTGTTTTCGCATCTTTAGAGAATAGGGGTACATTCTATTGAGCTGTCATCTCACCCAAATTGACATCCTTGCAGATTTATCATAGTGGGCAATGTAAAGCTAGGAATGATTAGCTTAGTGATTGAATTGTTTTATTGTATTGCTTGAAACGTAGTTTGAAATAACATGTTTGGTTGAAAAAGTTGTTAAAGATAATTCCGGATTTATATGCTTCAATTCATGTTATATAAAGTTCAATTATGTTTGATGTAACAAATAAATTTTTTTAAAAACAAAAAAAATGCATAAGTCTCGTTTCGACCCGTAACGCTTCGAGTTCGGATCTCCATATGGGTTTGACCCTGTTCCGGAACTCGGGGTGTTACACTTATCGTTTATGAATTGAGGACGGAAACCTCACGGGCGCTTTAATGATCATTGAAGAATCCGCAACAGTCATGCCTTGCTACTCTGAAGGAAGACGTCCCTCAACTATTATTTATGTTGTGAATGTGTGTCGGTTTATTGGTTGGTAAAACTTTATATTTCAGTACAATTATTATTATTCTAATATGTTTTATTTGTATTCCGCGTTTTAACGGTTTTCAGTAAACCTGTATTGTTTTTAAATCATTCGTAGTGATTACTTGAAAGTTAGTTGTTATTTCTGGGCACCCCTTTTAGGGATGATGTGCTCACCCATTAATTTAGGCTTGGGATCAAGAAAATTTAGTTGGTTTTAAAGCTATGTTTATTTTGTGTTTATATTCTATTTGTAAACCAACTCATAATTAAAATGTACCACTTGAGAGGTTACGGTATTTATTTCTGGGAGGGTTTAGATTCGGGTTAATCTTTGTTTATAACTTCTTTCTTAATGTTTAAATAGATGTTTTAGATCGTTAGTGCCTCAGTTTATAGCTAATCTCTTGGATTAGTCATTTTGCTAATACGAGGACCAACCATTGGCGTGGGGAAATAAGTTAGGCGGTGTACGGAGGATTTCCAACTGGTGGAAAGAGGATTCACCAAAATATGGAGGGTTACCCAAGATATGGAGGATTATCCAAGGGATTAAGAAAAGTGGGACCGGCCAAGGTGGTGCACGGGCCACCATGTCTACGTTCGTCAATTCTTTAGATTAGGTATTTTTTGTTGGACATTTGTGCAATACGTATTTTCGAGAATATTTTGATCTTAATTGAAACTCTCAATTTTTGCTTGAATAAGCAAGTAGAGTTTTATAGAAAGTCAATATTTTAGAATATTAAAATAATTATATTTTAATATTTATTAGTGAAAAAAGATACTATAATCGTGGAACCATTTGATTTGTAGGCTTTTTTGGAGAATTGATTAATATTTGACAAAATATGGAGAATCGAGGTTTGCTCGAATGATAGAGTAAAGAATTATGGAAACCAAGTAATAATACTATAATATAAAAAATTTGGAGAAGTGTGGACCAGTTTGGCATATTTGGCCAGGCGGTATAAGTTCTCGCGCGCCTTCTTTTTATATATTTTCTTTCCCTTTTTGCGTAGCTCATTCGCATATTTTGAGTTCCGTTTGTGCATTATTGCTAAGTATACTAGTAACCGCCTCATTTTCTCGGGGCTTACTCGGTGGTGGTCCATATGCCCAACGGTGAATATCTATTACTAATCCATGGGATTATTTGAAAAAAGTCGTGAATTGAAGTAACAAAATATTATGGTGGAAATAGAATATTTTCTAGAAATTCAATTGATGAATGCACTAGAATTAACAAATTATGGCTCTATACTAGAGGTTGAACATTATATTTATTCGAGAATCGAGGTATTAGATGATAAAGGCATCATACTCGTTCTGAACGTTTATTCTGCCAGTCAGGGAACATTTGCGACATCCTAAAGAGGTTATCGCTTTATACTAGTGGTCAATTCATCTAATAGTCATCCAATCATTCTTGATTTTATATAGAAGTGTATACTGAATCAATATAAATGATCAAATATGCAGAAGATTGAAAGCTCAGCTGAGAGACTTCAATAATTACGTATTCATGCATGCTCTGGAAACTACACATGTGATCATCGTGACATGAGCTTTCATGTCTAAATTCTAAAACATGAATTTCATATATTCTTCTAAAGCTAGGTCAGAAATATACAAAACTATAATTTTATAATTGTAGCCTTCATCAAAAATCCACCATCAATAGAAGGATAAGCTCTTCCATTTTCCACCACCATTACAAGTAATTAATACTAGTATAGAAAAGGAACTGATAATGCATCACAACTAATATGCTATCCACGTGAATACCTCACATAATAACTAAATTCTAAACTTCAGTACATTAGATTTCTAATATTCCATGATTCTACAATCATATGAAAGAAAACTGCTCATCAATAATATATATACAAATATCACATGAACTACCAAAAAGTATCTGCATAATACGTTATGCAACCATTTCCTCAATTGCATAACTCATTAAGAAGCCCAATCAATATCAATTATACCGCTACAAGTGCAAAGAATTACTCTTTATTTTCCCTAAATAATATATACAAAAATTAGCCTATCATTATATATCACATGCATATTATGAAATTGCTCAGCATTTATCCACATGCATATTATGTATTTCTACCAGGGATACTATGTCATAAGCCCACTAGTCTTGTTAGTGGTGCCCTTATCTTTTGTTGAGTGTAGCTTGTAATGTTGAGTGGTAAGATAGACTGTGAGATTGATATTTGTAGCATCTTAGGTCATTGGGCAGATTATCAATTAACAAAACAATTATCCTCTTTATCAATATCTCTCTCTCGTTATTCTTCTCAACCTGAGTTCTTTCCCTTTCCCATCTCAATCCGTCTAAATTCACTCCTTGTAGCTTAGATCACTACAAATTGGTATCTTGAGCATCTAATTCTTGGACCTAGAATGGCTAACAAAGCTGCTGTTGAAGAACTCACGAAGAAAATCGATGAACTTACTAGGGCTCAAGCAGATTAGAATAAGAAGATGGATGAGCTTACTAAATCTCAGAGCGATTCTACAGTTAAATATGATGCGGTTTTGAAATCGGTTGTAGAGATTAAAGAAGCTCAAGTTAAGTCAACGACGGAGTTCATGATTTGTAATTAATGCCGCTCTTGAGTCTAAGATGAACCGTTATATTGAAGTTTGGTGGAAAGAACTTAAATCGAGACAATCGGTTGGGTGGCGGAATTTTGGGCCCTCCACCAAACGGTAATCCATTTATTCAGTGAAAATATTATTCAGCCTCATAATTATGTTATTCATCATGAGCAAAATCAGTTTCAAAACCTAGACCTAAGGTAGAATTCCCTAAATTTGATGGCACTAACCCCAGATCTTGGATACGCAAGTGTAGAATTTTTTTTCTTATGCATAATCTGTCAAATCCTCAAATGGTAAATTTAGCCTCCATGTACCTAGAAGGGAAAGCTGATACTTGGTTTCAAGACTACCAAATTGGTAAACAAGAGATAACATGGGAAGATTTCATTAGAGATATCATTTGCGTTTTCAAGAGCTAGGCCATGATGATGTTGTGGGGAATTTAATACGCTCAGCCAAACTAGTTACGTACTTGATTATCAAGAAATTTTTGAAGAGTTGAAGGCATTAATGCTAGCAAAAAACCCTCACCTCATGAAGACTACTTCACATCCGGTTTCATCGGTGGCCTCAAGGAGGAGCTTAGATTACATGTACAAATGTTTTCCCCACCAACACTTCTAGGGCTATGTCTATTTGGCTAGAATGCAAGAGGCACTCCTTGAGAATGCAGTTAAGAAATCTAGAGCCCATTACAGAGACCCCCACCACTTAATGTCTCAAATAACTATTCCCAAAGAAATACTACTTCTCTAGTTACAAGTCTGGAGCTTTCACAATTTTTTTTTACCCTCCCCGCAAGTTCCCACCACCAATCAAAAAGTTTGTCATATCCGATATGCGGAAGCGAGAGACAAGGGCCTTTGTTATAATTGTGATGAAGTTTTTCAACAGGTCATAAATGTATCAAGCAACAAATTTATATGTTGGTTGTTGATGATGAAGATTCAACACATTACGGAGAGGCTTCTCCTTGTAAAACTCAACCTCTCCTATTCAGGAGGAGGAAGTTGAGATTTCAGTGCATGCTCTAGCTGGAAACGTGATGCACAACACCATTCACATAGAGGGGGCTAATAAGAAACAACCACTTACCATCCTTATTGATAGCGGCAGTACACATAGTTTCTTGGATCCAACAGCAGCAGCATGTTGTGGTGGCCATCTTGTTCCTACCAGCTCTTTATTGGTTACTGTGGCTAATGGAAACAAGATGGTTAGTGATGCTAAATGCCCATCCTTCCAATGGCAGATGCAAGGGCATGATTTTCAATTTGATATGCAGCTCTTAACCTTGGGCGTTTGTGACTTGGTGCTAGGAGTCGACTGGATGCGTGGTATGAGTCCAATGCTCTTTGACTTCAACAAGTTGACAGTAGAGTTTTCCAAGAAGGGTCAACAGATTAAACTACAAGGTAACCTTCCTTCAGCTCAACTTTCTATGATGTCTGGTAAGGCACTCCACAAGTGGCTTAAGAAAAATAAGGGTGGCATGGTAGGAAGACTATTTGCAATAACTGCTTGTGATGAGCCATCCTTCACACCTGACCCCATTTTACCCTTACTTGACAAATATGCTTCAGTCTTTCAAGAGCCCACATCACTTCCTCCATCTAGATCCCATGATCACCATATTCCTTTAAAACCACTTGCCATTCCCCCAACTGGAGACCATATAGAATTCCTTACATTCAAAAGGAGGTGGTGGAGCGGCTTGTCAAGGAGATGTTTAAATCCGGTGTCATCCAACCTAGTCGAGCCCTTTTTCCTCTCCAATCCTCTTTGGTTAAGAAGAAAGATGACGGTGGCGATTGTGTAGACTATAGAAAGTTGAATGAAGCTACTTGTCAAGAATAAATACCCAATACCCATCATAGAGGAATTACTCGACGAGTTATTCGGAGCAAAGGTGTTTACTAAGATTGATCTACGGGCAAGATATCATCAAATTCGGGTTTTTCCTCCAGATACATACAAGACTGCATTTAAGACACACCATGGGCACTTTGAATTCATGGTAATGCCATTTGGCTTAACTAATGTGACCTCTTTTGAGGCATTAATGAATGATGTTTTTCGGCCTCATTTAAGGAAATTTATTCTAGTCTTCTTGACGACATCTTTGGTGTACATCCACGACATGGACTCTCATTTGGAGCATTTGGAGATCACTCTCAAGACTTTGGAACAACATACACTATATGCCAAGCTCAGCAAATGTGCATTTGGTCAATCTCAAGTTGAGTACCTTGGGCATATCATTACTGGTGAGGGAGTCAAAGATGATCCTGCCAAAATTGAGTGCATGCTTAAATGGCCATTACCCACCACTTTGAAGGAACTCAGAGGGTTTCTTGGACTCACCGGATATTATAGAAAATTTGTGCAGGGTTATGGGATTATCTGCAAACCTCTTACAGACTTACTCAAAAAGGATAAATTCCTTTGGACTGCTGCTGCTCAAGCTGCATTCCAAGCACTCCAGCAAGATGTCACCACCACCCCAGTGCTAGCTCTCCCTGACTTCAACTTGCCATTTGAAGTGGAGACGATGCTTGTGACACTGGAGTAGGAGTTAATCTTGATGCAAAACAAAAGGCCACTTGCATATTTCAGCAAAGGCATGGGTACAAGATTTCTTGCTATGTCCACTTATGAGAAGGAGTTACTTGCCATTGTTATGGTTGTTGCCAAATGGAGACCCTACTTGTTGGTAAGTCACTTTACTATCTTGTTTGACCATCAAATCTTGAAATTCTTCATGGAGCAGAGGCTACACACCATGGTGCAACAAAAATGGCTTTCCTAGCTACTTGGCTATGATTATCTTGTAGTCTACAAGAGGGCGTCGAGAACAAGGTGGTTGATGCCTTGTATAGAATTCCTCCAAATTCTTCACCTCACTTTGTCATCTCATCTCTCAAGTGCAACCCACTGGTTTAATGAAGTGCAAGCTAGTTACAACTTAGACAAATGGGCTACTGAATTGATCCCACAGCTGACTATCTCCCCTTCCAGTAGGTGCCCTTATACATTTCTACAAGTCATTTTTAGGTATAAGAACAGAGTTTATATTGGTTCACATGGTACATTAAGACAGCAAGTAATGGCTGCAGTGCATTCATCATCTGTGGGAGGACATTCAGGCACACAAGCAAGCTATCAAAGGGCAAAAGATTTTTCCATTGGGTGGGTATGAAGAGGGATTTATTCCAATTTGTCAAGGAATGTGACATATGTCGCAGACAAAATTTCACATACTTCTCCCCGGGGATTACTACAGCCTTTACCAATACGAACAAGCTTGGAAGGATATCTCCATGGACTTTATCACTGGGCTTCCTAAGTCAGAGGGAAGAGAAGTCATCATGGTGGTGGTGGACAGGTTCACCAAGTACAGTCATTTCCTTCCCCTCAGTCATCCATTCACAGCAGCATCTGTGGCTAAGGTATTTCTTGACAATATTTTTAAACTGCATGGATTAACTTCTACTATAGTCACCTGAGATAGAGACAGTGTCTTTCTTAGTAACTTTTGGCAAGAGCTCTTCACTAGAATGGGAACCTCATTACACATGAGTTCAAAGCATACCATCCTCAAGCAGATGGACAGATTTGAGAGGGTCAATGCATGTTTAGAGTCTTATTTAAGATGCATGACCGATTCTGAGACCGACCAAATGGGTGAGTTTGTTGTCCTTAGCTGAATGGTGGTTTAACTCCACTTACCACACTAGCCTAAAGACAACTCCATTTCAAGATCTTTATGGTTACATTCCACAATGAGTTTGGCATATTCTCCCACCAAACATCTCATCAATGCTTACATAGAAAATTTTCTACAAAGAAGACAAGCTATGGGAGTTATTCTCAAGTCCACCTTGGAGGAGGCACAACACAGGATCAAACAGCCCAAATGACAAAAGAGAGGCGAGAGAGAATTTCAGGTAGGGGATTGGGTTTACTTGAGGTTGCAACCCTACATGCAAACATCTGTGCAACTCAAAAGAAATTTGAAGCTGTCAGCTAAGTTTTTTGGCCCATATCAAGTCATTGCCAGGCTGGGGAAGGTGGCTTACAAACTATGTCTACCTGCAACTTCTAGAATCCATCCAGTATTTCATGTGTCACAATTGAAGCCAAAGCTGGGAGCAGGGTTACTACCACAGACTACCTTACCTTCATTAGACTCCAATGGTTGTATAAAGGTTTCACCACTCCAGATCATATCAACAAGAACTGTGAAGAAGCATCAACAACTGGTAGAGCAGGTCTTGGTATAATGGACTCACTCAACAGTTGCCGAGGCTACTTGGGAGGACAAAGCTATGATTAGGGCTGCACATGGTTCGGTTTTCATCGGTTTTTGGCAAAACCAAAACCAAAACCATAGTACTCGGTTTTTCAATATTAAAAACCAATGAAACCATATAACCTATTCGGTTTCACTCGGTTCAGTTTCTACTCGGTTTGGTTAAAAACCAGGCGGTTTTTAGTTAACCAAATGATTTATAAACAATCTTATATTTTGGTCGATTTCTCATATCCGACGGGTTAAATGTTGATAAAAAGTGTCGGCAAGACAAAATTCCTGCTACAAACATAGTTTTACTTTTAAGGCATGAGATTTAATATTAAAACAAAAGCTAAAACAAAATCAAAAACTCCAAAATATTCGGCAAAGATCATCGTTGTTCTTGCAAGTTGCGAGCATCCAAAGTCTGCACATATAAAGAAAGAAAAGCATTCAATCAGCTCATGCACCCATTCTTCCATTCATGCATAACCACTAATAGAGTAATAATGTCAATTGGTATTTGAAACCATACAAAAGAACAATAAGAAACTTATGAGATGAACAACAAAATTTGAAGAAAGTTATAAATAAACTGACAAGTAAAGATCTAAAATATGCATAAATGATCGAGTTCTCCAAAGATTCTCACTAAAAAATCGGTACCCAACCAATGAATATAACACTTTTTTTGTCTATATAACTTTTGAAGTCTTGAACCTATGGTCATGTCGTATGATACAATCTTGCAAAATGCGAGGCTACCTAGCTTGACTACATATACTATGCTTCATCAAATACAATAATTTGCATACTAACAATTAATGGGAATCCAAATAGGCAAAATAAAAGACCATAATAAAAAGAATCGGTGAGTAATGATGCAATGTCTATTGAGTCTTGAGTTTCAAGATTTCGATCGTGCCAGAAGCAATTTCATGTGCCTCACTTTCAAAGATAGTGCGTTAACTATATATAGATAACCTAATTTTCATTAGACTTGAATTCTCTCTACCTCAACACCTCGCATCGAATTGATAGACATCCAAGTGCACACGATAATAACATTTTCCATTAAACAAGAAAATAAAATTAGAAAGGCGGCAATTCCTCTGCACATCCACACGTACACAAAAACAAGTTGACGAGTTATTATTAAAGTATATTTGTATGTGTTATGCGCTTGTTGTGTGTGAGTTTACGAAGTTAGTCGAGGAGGGATAACAAAATCAACCTTTGAGTTGTCTTATACGGGAATGAGTATAGTTTCATACATAAATTTTATTGATAGCTTGAACCATTCAAACAAGAAAAAGAACTACTTTTTCTGTCCATTCGATTGATTAACCTAAGTTTTACCTATCAAAGCCTATCGTATCGGTCGAGAAATTACACATCTGTTGTCTTTGTTTACCCAAATGTTTACCTTTTGCGTATAGCAATCATTACAATTTCAAAATTTAAGTCATAGTTCATAATAGAGCGGATAGGCAACACATTGCATAGACAAGACATGACCAGATATGAGACTAGAGAAGAGTTAACTATAGATATATATATATCATCATGATGTACGGGGTGTTTGAATTATGATAGACATCCAAATGCAATAGTAATAACATAATAACTCCATAAATCCGATTAGGTTTGCAAGATAAAGACACAAGTCTATGATGAAATGATGATAGCTTCAAACAAGCCACTAACCATTCCCACAACAAGCCTAACTACTGATTTTTCATCTTACTGACCATAAAAGGGACTATAAACAAGCAAACCACAACGAGAATCAAGGTGGTGGATAAACTTGTCGATGAAAATGATGAATTCAGACAACCAAAAAATGATCAAAACATCAAAATCAACACTATTGATTTCGACCAAGTTGTGTGTTTACTAAATAAATTGACCTAATTAAGCATAACCCAGTTCATAATACTATGTAAAAGCTGCAAAAATGAACCTAATTTTGAAATATCCCCAAAAAAATTAACATCACAAAACCTAATTTGCAGATTTGTAAAATCAAATCTTCTCATAATATCAAAATCTATTCAAACCTAACGCTCATAGAGTCATAGTCATAGTATCATAATATTTGAAGAAAAGAAGATAGAAAGAAACATTGAATACCTTTAAAATACCTTTCGTTTGTTGCTTGATTAAACTTGACGAAGAAAAAGAAGAATAAGAAGTCATGGTAGTTTACTAGTTACTAGTTAATCTTAGAGTGGTGGTGTATTTGGTGCTCGAGCTCATTGCTAATGGAGTCATGGAAAAGAGCGAGGAGAAAGCGAGAGCGAAGAGGCGGAGAGAAAATGGAGGTAGGAAGATACAACCTTAGGGTAAAATATCTACTAACAAGTCTAACATCCACCGCTAATATTATTTCAATCCTACGGCCGATAATAATCGGTTAACCATTAGGTTTTCGGTTCGGTTTTGGGATGAAACCTAAAGCGAAAACCGATAGTGTCGGTTATCTATAACTAAAAACCATGAATGAACCATTGATATATGGTTTCGGTTCGGTTCGGTTTAAATTCTTCGGTTTCGGTTCGGTTTGTGCAGCCCTAGCTATGATCAAGAAGCACTTTCCAAAATTGATTCTTGAGGACAAGAATCGGTTTGAGTAGGGGGTATTTGTCATAAGCCCAATAGTCTTGTTAGTGGTGCCCTTATCTTTTGTTGAGTGTAGCTTGTAATGTTGAGTGGTAAGAGAGACTGTGAGATTGATATTTGTAGCTGCTAGGTCATTGGGAAGATTATCAATTAACAAAAGAATTATCCTCTTAATCAATATCTCTCTCTCGTTCTTCTTCTCAACCTGAGTTCTTTCCCTTTCCCATCTCAATCCGTCTAAATTCACTCCTTGTAGCTTAGATCACTACATACTAGCCCACCTCAAGCACCTAATGGGTTAATCACTTAAATATCACGAACTTGCCTATTAAAATACAATGTCTCAAAGTAATGAAAATGCATAAAATGATCTTTAATGACTCAAAGTCGATATAAAGATATACAATTACCACAAAATGTTCTAGTCTAAAATTAAACTGAATTATCATAACTAAAGAAGGTAATAAACAACTATATGAACATTGTTAACATACTACCAAAAAAGCCAACACTAGTTTTCATTTTATGAAAATGAAAACCTTAAACTAGAAACAAATGAATTCTCCTATCTTTTAGGCATGAAGATGATTATAGAACCTAAAAGATGACCCAAGAGGGAACTGAGTCAGACCAATAAAATGTACAATTTTTTTAATGTTAATCAGTACCCGTATGAAGCAATAGCTACCGTACATTAAATCAACTGATAGGCATACAAAATATTTATTTGTTCATCACGACCAAAACTTACCAGCTCTCCAGCAAAAATGGTTGTAAATTCATAAACAACTTGACCAGGTAGCATAACTATATAGCTGCATCCCTATCAATCAAAATGTCCATCAAGATAAGAAAATATTAAATGTCAAATAAGTAATTACTATGCAGCAAAACGTACAAAAGTTATTGATACTTAATTAATAAAGATAATGACATGATTACACATGACAACTCTTAGCAGGAGATTCAAATTCACTTGTACGGGACGCGATTTTACAGAAAAACATAGCTTCAAAATAGAATTCGCAATTAAAAGATGGTATGTATATTTACTGAATTACTCCGGTACAGGAGTTTGTTTTTCACTCTAAACATACTTTTGATGCTTAGCGGCCAAAATTACAAAGTTAAAAATGGAGACCATCTTATTTAATCTAAGCAAAACAACTACCACTCGATTCCTACAACTGTAAGTTTGTTAGGTAGTTTTCGTGTCAACCTAAATTTCAGAATGTTACTGGATAGCTTACAACAATGGATTCAACACTAAAGGCTTAATCTTTTCAATACAATCAGCTTCAAGTCCTCTTTGTCCAGGTTGTCTTTATGACCTAAAACCAATAGCTCAATTATGCTTTTCTCAATTGCAGGACTGATGGGGGTAGAACTTCTTTCCCACCTTGTTAGAATCCCTGATCTATCGATTAAACCGAAATTCCAACTCAAGCATTAAATTCTTACGAGTCCTGCAATAAGAATAACACACACACACACATGTTGAATTCTGTAAAATTCTACTCTCAGTAAAATGTTAAGGCAAATTAAAATACGAATCTAAAGGAAATGAAATTAAAATTAATAATAAGAATTAGAGATTTCTAAATTAGGGTTTTGGGGGAACGAATTGTAATTACCGGGGCTCTGATGCATGTAAGAAGCATTTTGCTGTCGTCAGCTAACCATTTCTCTTCGTCTTTATTTTCGTCTTCAATCATCTTTATTTGTTTCTTGGTTCTCTAAGATGTAAATGATGGTTACGATGATGATTATGACGATGAAGATCAAAAATCAATCTGCTCTGATATATACCAGCGCCTTTTGATTTCAAATGGAATTCTCACATTTCTCTGAGTTAGTTTGGGAATACAAGGAAAAATAAAATAAAAAATTCAAAACTATGGGTTTGTGAGAAATTTTCACAGAGAAATTGGGGGAGGGCGTGAAGTTTTAATCATGTGGGTTTCACGGTGATAAAAAATAGAAAAATATAGTTTTCACTGTTGAAAAACACCCGATTCAATCGCTTGTCACTCGCTAGTTGTCACTCAAAGCTTCTCTAGTAGTTGTGATTTTGTTATATGTCGTGAATTTTTCCTGAGAAAAACTGAAAAGAAAGTCCTTTAAATAATTTGATTTCCTAGAAATACTTTTGATTTCTTAGGTTGTGATTGATAACAATTAATTTCATGAAATGAATCTTTTTCCCAAAACATAATGATACATATTATGTTGTTTGATTATAAATTCAATCCCCAAGAAGTTTTAAGCTAAGTTCAGTAGTGTTAGAGCATTGCTCGGTCGAACTCACAAGTGTTGCTATCTCAAGCTTGTTGTCAAATTTAGTTGATCAAAACTGTATCTGGATTTCTAGTCTACATTTAGTCATGTATCGAACTAGAATATAAGTGTGTAGTTGAGTATCATAAATCATTGCGTTCTACCGTTTAAGGGCGAAGATCAACCGCTCTGGAGAACTTCATCAACAAAAGGTAAGTGAAGACTGAACCACCTATTTCTCAAGTTTCACCTTTCTATCTATGAGACATTGTTGCATGACTAAATTAGACAGTACATGCATAACATAAATTTCGAGTCAAGTGTATCTTGATTACGTTCTCGAAATATGACTAAGCTTAAGAACATTTGTTCATACTTGATGAATTTGGTTTAAAACAATTTATTATTTATAACCTAAATTATGACTCAAGATTTAATCATTTGAAAATAGCCTGGAACAGTGATATGTGTCATTGTCGGGAATGGTTCGAATTGATTATTAGAGAGATATAGAACTACTGTAAATCAGGATATTGGACAGTATGCATACCAGTTCACATACTGGGAGAACTGTTATAAGTCCAGAGCCGCAGTACATATACCCAGTACACGTACCGACGGATCTATAGTTCGGAAACGACTTTTGGTACGCATACCCGGTATCCATACCATACAAAGTCTGTTGACTCGTGAACCAGGAAATATACGCATACTCAGTATGCAAACCGGAAAAGATCTGTTGGTTTCAAACTGAAAAGGTACGCATGCCCAGTATGCAAACCATAAAAGATCTGTAAGTTCCTGAACCTGTTTTTGTCTTAAGGGTATACATATCCGGTACACGTTCCATGACAAAAATACTCACGAACATGTATAATATACGTACTATGTACACGTACATACCCTATTGAATATTTTCAGATGCATTAGAATTATCTCTGTGAGATAATCGACATCTGAACAACTCTCTAAAAACACAATCTAGGCATGATTGATCACATGTGTGACTCAAGATTAAAGTCTTAAAGTGTTATATGAAAATGGTTAAGGCTTATCGTTCAATTGGCTAGTCTCGGATAACCTTCATGAACATGTCATTGTACACGGTTCGGTTACGGTTCATCCTAACCAGCGTGTATAATTTGTTATGTTAATATCAAGTTAACATAACAAAATATGCATACCAGTTCACATACTTAGTTGTAAACTAGAGTCGTCCTCTCCCTCAAATCCTTCTAGGGTTTAGCAACTAAAGAGACTTCACCTAGGGATTCGTGAAGCTAGATCCAACTATCTTTATCTTGATAGTTCGTGTATCATGATCTTGTTTTGATTGTTGAGCTTTCTCCAACAAACAAGATAGATAGAAATCACAAAGCTTCTTCGTCCCAGACTTTGTGATTCCACAAGTTTATATGGGAAACATTTCGGGAGTCATAAGACCGGATTTTGAGATTTGCTAGACTTTGTCTATTGCAATCAATTTCCTACCTCACCTTGATCTTTGATCAGAGCTGAAATTACATTTAGGCTTGTCTGTGGGAGGCAGATTGGTTTAAAGTCTTCAATTGGGTTGAAGCAACTCTTAGACTGTAAAGGATGCCAGCTAATGGAATCAATTGTGCAGAGTTCTGCTTGGATTCAAGAGGCGTAAGGAGCGCGACTGTAACTGATCGTTGTGACGGTAGATTCGATTTCAACTACATTCCAGTCCGAAGTTTTGATAGTACGCTAGTGTAAGTAGCGGCTTAATACAGTTTGGTTTCAAATCTTGACAAGGTCCTTGGGTTTTTCTGCATTTGCGGTTTTCTCGTTATTTTTTTTTTTTTTTGTGTCTGTGTTATTTCTTTTTCCGCATTATATCGTTTATCTTTATAATTAAAATATCACAGGTTGTACGTAAATCAATCAAAGTAGATATATGTATCCTTGTTTGTTGGGTATGACTTGATTGATCTTGGATATTGATCTTTGGAATCGTCCAAGTACTCTCACAGAATTATCAGGTTCACGGACTTGTCACTGTTAACATTTTGATTGTGAGAAAAAGAGATAAAATGTTGTTCATATAATTCCTTATTGAAATTCATTAAGTTGAACTCTCAGAATTGTATTCGAGTTTAGTCCATACAGGTTGCCTAAGAAAAAGTTGGTGTTGTATTTTGGTACCCCCACGTTTTCAATTGGTATTAGAGCAGCCAAACACGCGAAAGACCTAATAAGTCAGTGTTTGAAGCAATCTAACTATATGGACAAGAGTGTAATCTCTAATAACGTATTACCAGCTCAGATTATACCAAATCCCGAGTGTGTTCTAGAATCCATCGATGATGATTTTTCTAGTGATTTGAAGAAGATGATCGAAAAACTTTGTCATGAGAAATAACGATTGATAAGAAAAATCGATGGACTTTACAGTGAATTTTATATCAAGGATTCTGAACTTCGAGAAGGATCTGAAAGGGAAAAAACTCTCCAGATTAAGTTGGATGAACAGATTCAAATTAATAAATAGATAATTGCAAAGTTAGATTATTCCAAGTCTGTTCTTGCTCAAACTCCTGGGGTTTCGAACTCTGTCGAAAAATCTTCTAATCTTATTAAGGATCTGAGTAATTCTCTTAATTCTTGTCTAAAGAATTATCGTCAGTCTAGAGATAAACGAGGTTTAGGCTTCGCTAAAACCGATACGACTGGGTTTGTTCGAAAGAATCTAATGATATTACTTCGAAAAATGTTGATTCATGTATATTTTGTGGTGCTTTTAATCATTACCAATATACAAGTAAGCTCTTCAGAAAGAAATTAAAGGTTGTAGTACTCTTAACAAGAAAGCTAGAAAACTTTTTTCTACCTTATGAGTCTTAAAAATCTAAAAAGATATTCCATTATGAGCAATAATGTTAATATGAGAGATTTTACTTTAAAATCAAAATAACCCTTTCAATGGTTTCTTGATAGTGGATGTGGCCGACATATGACAAGTGACCTTTCGTGGTTCGTGAATTCGAGCGAATTAATGGAGGACCTGTAACATTCGGATACGGGAGTTGTTTTTATATATTAGAAAAAAAAAAAGGAAACAATCAAGCTTCTTGGTGTGCCTGAAATTCATGATGTAGTTTACGTCAAAGGTATGACTGTAAATCTTCTTTCTTTTTGTCAAATTTGTTACAAAGGCTATAAAGTTATCTTCAGTGCTGAAGGATGTGACATTGAAGATAAGTATGGAAAAGTAATTCTTCGGGGAATGCATGGTAAAAATAATTGTTATTTTTAAAATACTCGGTCTAATCTTTGTTGCAATCTGACAAAGGTGGAATCTACGCATCTTTGGCATGAGCGTTTTGGTCACATCAATTTTCGCCTTCTTAGCAAGATCATTAGCAAAGAACTTATCATAAGTGTTCCCAAAATCAATGCTAAGATCGATGATATTTGTGAAGCTTGTCAAAAAGGTAAACAAGTGAGAGTTCCACATAAATCATCTCGATAAATTACCACCAAGGCTCCACTTGATTTAATTCATATGGATCTCTTTGGACCCATTCAACAACCTACTGTTGGAGGGAAGAAATATTCTTTGGTAATGGTCGACGATTACACCAGATTTACTTGGGTTGCGTTCTTGACACACAAGAATGAGACCTAAGTGAGTTCAAGATTATTGTTAATAGAATCCATAATGAACTAGGTCGTAAACTAAAGAAAATTAGGAGTGATCGAGGAACTGAATTTAAGGATACTAAAGTGTTCGAATTTTTGACCAACTAGGTATTATTCCATAATATTCACCACCTATAACTCTACAAGCTAATGGAGTTGCAGAAAGGAAGAATAAAAGTATACATGAAATGGCCTGGGTACCACAACAAAAACTTACCTCTAAATTTTGGGGAGAGGTTGTTTTTTTACAGCCTGCTATCTGACCAATCATGTGTACTTATGCTCACGAACCCTAAATACTCCATATGAGTTACGGTAAGAAACCTAACTTACACTATCTCTGTGTGTTTGGCAGTAAGTGCTACATTCTCAAGGATTGAGAACAGAGAGGGAAATTTGATTCAAAAAGTGACGAAAGTATTTTCCATGGCTTTGCATCTGACAGTCGTGGTTTCATAGCATACAATCTCAGAACCCATGTTATAATGGAGTCAGCAAATGTTATCATTGACAATTTGAATGATTTTCATTATGATGACTCTCCTGCTGAGTTGCCTCACTTGGAGACAACTGAGAAAGTCAAAGAAGTTCCGGAATCGGTAGAAATTGTACCAACAGTTACCGATCTTGATGTTTCTGGTGACGAGGAGAAAATCCCTAATCAGGGTATTCCTGTTGAACGTGCCACTCCACGACACTTGTGGGTTCAAAGGAATCATTACAGAATCCACTGCTAAGACGAGAAATCAACTTTGAAATATTTACCATTTTGGATGTTATCTCTCGCAAGTGGAACCCAGAAATATTTATGAATCTCTTAATGATCCCTTTTGGGTGAATGTTATGCATGGAGAGATAAATCAGTTTAAAAGACAAGATATATGGGAACTCGTACCTTGTCCCTCTAATTTCAATATTGTTAGTACAAAATGGATAAGAACAAGTCAGATGAATTCAGTACATTGGTCCGAAACAAGGTAAGACTTGTTGCTCAAGGATATTCACAAATTGAAGGAATTGACTTTGACGAAACATTTTCTCTTATTGCACACCTTGAGTCCATACGACTGGTAGTAGATCATGCTTGTTTTCTCAAGATTGGGCTATTTCAAATGGACGTGAAATCAAAATTCTTAAATGGGTGCCTAAAGGAAGAAGTTTATGTTGCTCAACCTAAAGGTTTTGAAAGTCCTGAATATCCCGATCATGTCTTTAAGCTCAAGAAGGAATTATACGGATTAAAACAAGCACCTCGAGCATGGTATGAAAGGAATACTACTTCACTTCTTAGAAAAGGGTTCTCAATAGGAGGAGAAAATAAGACTTTGTTTTACCAAATGGAGTGGAAAGGATGTCCTTATTGCTCAAATCTATGTGGATGACATAATATATGGATCTACATACGAGAAACTTGCCAAAGAATTTCAAACCTCTCCTGGCAAGGAATTCGAGATGAGTAATGTTGGAGAATTAAGATTCTTTTTAGGTCTACATATTCAACAACATGAGGATGTGATTTACATTTCTCAAGAAAAGTATGCAAAGGATCTTGTGAAAAGATTCGGTCTTGAGAAAAGTACTCCCAAGCTAACTCTCATGCCCACAACTGGGAAGCTGCATAAAGACGAGAAAGGTGTTGATATTGATAAGAAATTATACAGATCCATCATTGGAAGTCTTCTATATCTAACTGCAATAAGACAAGATAGCGCCTTTAGCATTGGTTGTTGTGCTAGATTTCAAGCTAAACCAAAAGAATCTCAACTTGCAGCTGCTAAAAGGATCATACGATATATACAACATACCATCGGTTATGATCTCTCTCTTTTATATTTGATACTAACACTGATCTTACAACGTATTCTGATGCAGTTTGGGCAGGTTATATAGAAGATATGAAAAGTACATCAGGAGAATTCTACTATGTTGGACTAAACCTGTTGCTTGGCGTGGTGATAGGATTCTAGGAATACCATATATATATAAACCGCAGTCGCACGTCTGTCTACAATGTAGACAGCGGAAAGAACGGGTTGAACCCACAGGGAGCGGTGGAAATACCGTAATCAATATCTCTAATCAAACTAACAAGGAACAATATTTTTGGAATTTTGGAATTGGAAATGAAATAATAAAGTTAAACTAATAAAATAGATTCAATAGGAAAGACGGTAACCAGGGTTTTATCGTATCCACCACTATTTCTATTCAATTACTGAAATGAAACATAACTCATAAATAGTTATTTATCGTATGTTATATCGACATCGCCTATTATATGTATTAGAGTCGCAAATATCACTGGGACACCCTAAGCATGGCACATCAAAAGACTAAATCCAAGCATGCACCATCAAACTGTATTAGTGAGAAAATTATACGAAACTAAATATAGGTTCACAAATAATACCAGGTTATTCTAAGCATACCCCATCAAAGGAATTAACCCAAGCATGAAATATCAGACAATGAGACAAATATATTTGTTATCCTAACAATTATGTACAAAGGTTCTACAAAACGGTGAAGCGACAACTCATATTTCGATAAACAAAATTAAGAATTAATCATATTCAATTCATAATGGTATTTTGCTCAATTAATCAATTCAAATAGCCTAATACCCCAAGTGATTTCAACGATAAACCCTAGTTACCAAAAATCTAGCAAGACATAGTTACGGATTTCTTAAAATCCATAAAATAATGAACAAAGGATTAGAAATATTAAACCGCTAAGTCTTCGTTTTCTTCTCTTGATTTACACTCCAAGTGATCTCTAAGGCGGACACACTTCTCCCTCTTCGTCTGTCACCAACAGAGAAGAACAAAAGTTAATCCTCCCAAAACCGGCATCCCTTTCTTCTTTTTATTTTCCGTCTTTGTTCTATTGATTTATGTATTAGGTGTTGTTGCGACAAATCAGACCTAGAAACTCTCTGCCAAGGCCCATCCCACACCGTACTCCAAATTCAGGCCCTAAAGTCCAGCCACAACTTCCAATTCATGTACGTTAAAATTCTTCTTATATCTCCATCTACAGACGTACATCACCACCAACATCTTCTTATTCATGTCCGAACTTCCTCTATTCTCGTCTAAGATTCACTTTGTTGCAGCACACAAATAATCAACCAACTCAACAGTTCATGAAAGCTTGGCTGATTGCCATCTCGTAAACATCTCCATGCACGGCTAAAGCACTACCCTTACAGCTACCATAACCAACGCCGACAACATCTGAATCTTTTATTCTTCTTCATTCGGTCACATCTAGCACGAAACTTGTATCTTCCATGCATACACAATAAACCCCAGACTCCATTTAACCGTCATTGCCATCACTACAATCACTACCAGAAACAACCATACAACTCGACCATTCTGTCCATCAAAATTAACCATAGCTAGAGAGTGAAATAAATTAGCAGTCACTCACTCTTGTATCACCGAGAACAGAGCTCATGGAGTATTTACTGTCCGTTTTCATCCATGTCTAAACGAAATTCCGATTTGATCCACTTTAATTCTTCCGTCACTCCACCATCACTGACTACACTCTTAGTCCTTGGTACAGCCAACTTAATTGATGGCAACTGAAAAGACGAGGGTACCCAAATACACCATAATATTTAAATTATTCACCTATAAGTCCTCTTACCGAAACTGATTATCTATGGACAAAGTCGAGACAATACTACAAATCCGTATTCACACTTTGTGTGATCGTCTATGGATACGAGATCGAGACAATACAACAATCAAAGTGTGATTACTTGATAATAGGTTCGGACTTAACCAAACTCTATAGGATCACTATCAAGTAATACGGAGTTAACGTTTGTGTATTTTACTTTTAATTATAATAAACAATTATAATTTCGGAAATAGAAAAGTAAAAGACACATCAAGATTTTGTTAACGAGAAAACCGCAAATGCAGAAAAACCCCGGGACCAAGTCCAGAATTGAATACTCTCAGAATTAAGACGTTATACAAAATCTAAACCAACTTCATATAGTTGAGACCAAGCAACTAAACCTAGTTCACTTAGTTTCTTCAGTATCCCTGCGCTTCCGACATTCAATAAGTGCACGACCGGAAAATTCCTTTGGATCGTATTCCAAACAGTAAAGGAACAACAAATCTGTTTGGTAACAACTCTCTTGATTCTTTCAGATGAAGACATCTCAAGTCATATGCAAAGTGATCGGTTGTCAATCCGTCAAAAATAGTTTCACTTTCTTACTCACTAAATTTAAATGAAGCACAAGGTAAGGAAGAGTTCGTTTCCACAGAGAGGCAATTGTTGTTATGCGATTTTCAGTTTCTAAGGTAACCAAGGGGGGATGTTTGTCGTTTTAACGAAATACTAAAGTAAAAATAAAATAAAGCAAAGCAAATAATTGGAATAATCAATAAGGAGAAAATATTGGTCATGGGATAGTATCATTCACAAACATGTATTTTCATCAATGATTATAATTGGTATTTTAATCTCTTATTTACTAATAGTCCTAGGATACCTTGATCGCAAGTATATCACGCTAATTCCCTGTTTTCATCATAACCACATTAAAAGATGCATATGTGAATTCTTCCTAGAAAGCAACCTAAATTGTAAAAGCACAATTAGATTTAACTCCCTAAAAGCAATAAGTTCTATGGAATAAGACTAATCAATGCAAACGAATGTGTAAAAGCACTAATTGTTTTAATAAAAGTTATGATTCACTTGTGACTAGTAGGATATATCACTACAAGCACTACCCACAATTATGCTACTTAGAATCAGGGATAAACAACTTTTTCGTATTGAAAACCCTAATATAGTTCTAGAGATGAATGTAATGGATTGATTCCGGACTCAACCAAACAAACTATCAAATCATGTAACACTATTAATTGTGAATCACAAACAATAAAATATTGAGACAAAACTAATTCATTGAAATCATATAACATATTGAGAAATTAACTTTATCCCATAACCAATAATATGTGTTTAGCTACTCATAGCTATGGAGTTCATCATAATAATATTAATTGAAAAGAAGAAGATGAACAAAAGCAAACCCTAGAAGCGTAAACAAAATCGGCTCTCCAAAGTTCCAAGAAAAATATATGTGTAGGATCATAATATCGCAATGTACAAGGCTCGCGAGATTAATGAACGACGGCGTCGCGAGGGAGTCGCAGGGAGCTAAAATAAACGACGCAATGAATAACGACAGGCAAAACATAAAGAAGACGTGAGACCTGGCGAGGGTTAAGAAGTGTCGCGAGAGTGAATGTTTGTGCATCTCGCGACACTTCGCGAGACATTCCCGAAAATAAAGGGGAGCTTAGCTGTCATCCACTATGTATTACCCTATATAAAGGGCTAAATGAGTCTGTAAGAGGGAGAGATCTTTGGAATTGTTAGGCAAGTCATTAGGAGAGAGAAAGTTTAAGAGTGTTTTAACTTCTAAGTGTAATTCTATTTTCCTATGTAAACACTTCATGAATTCAATCAATAAATGTTCTTGATCTTACATCTTCCAATGGATTAATTAAGCAAAATCGAGTAAGGGGTGTAGTGTGGGAAATCCTCGCTACTACATATGCGCTAGAAATGTGGACTGTGCGAGAGATTGACGTAGAAATTGGAAGGAATTTGGATTAACAGAAAAAAGATTTGGAGAAGATACTCAAGAATTCATTTGAAAAGAAAAATGGCTAGAAGAAGAAATGTACAAGGGCAACCAACGATTGTAAGAAGAAGTGGGAGACTTGCTGGAGAAAGGAGGAATGAAACAGAGAATCATCAAGGATGAATAGGAGAAATGATGGAGAAGATCAAAATCAGCCACCAATCTCCCCAAAGAGCAAACGCGGGCCGAGGATTATGATAGAGTAAGTGTACATACTTGGAGATCCGATTCTCGAAGACGAGAGAGAAGAGGAGCAGCAGGTTGGTGAACAATGGACAAGGAGAGCAAGAAATGAATGGAGAAATGAATCCAGGTAACGAAGAAATCGCAAAGATTAGAAAGATTGAGACAAACAATACACGAAGAGAGACGGCTAGAGGCAGAGGAACGAGCAAACTTGACAAGACAGAATCATGAATTGAGGATGGAAAATATGAGGTTGCAAAATAGGAGATCTAGAAGTAGCGTGAGATCAAGTTCAAGATCGAATGGAGAAGAAAGAAGGAGAGTTTTACCAACGAAAGCACCGATGAAGAAACACAAAATCCGAATATAGAGCATGGCGAGAGAAGAGGAGAAATAGAAGATCGTTATATTCCTCAACCGAAAATCTTCAAAATGAGCGGAATAGGGAAAATCAAGGAAACATGCAACTCCAAGAACCGAATGACCCAAATGGCCGAAGGAGAATAATCTTGCACGGGAGAGAAGAACGAGAAGAAACCGAGAGATCGAGGATGACATTGAGAGACACTACATTGAACAAGCGCGGCTAGCTCGCGAGAGAGAAAGGCTAAGAGAAGAAATGGAAAATCAAGAGATGGAGGAGGCAATCCGGCAAAATAACCATGATAACCGCGAAAGAAGAAGGGAACAGAATCGTACTAATAGAAATATTAATGAAGAATATGAGAGGGCGCAGTGAGAGCCGAGAGACAACCAAGAAGAGAGAACAACCGATATCATGGCGTGCGAATTGAAGAAAGAAACGAAGAAGAGCGTCGCAGGAAAGGAGAGAAGAAAATAACGAGCAAGAAGGTCAAAACAGCACGAGCGAAGAAGGAGAGAAGCAGAGCTAAAAAGACCAAGAGAGTCAAATTCCGAGGCAAATGAACAAATCTTAAGAGAAAGCGGCTGAAATGAGAGGATTGTCGAACAATAGAAGGGAAGGAGGAAGGAAACAATTGGACGAAGCCATCGCAGAAGCTGCGAAGAACCCCTTCACGCTAGAAGTACGATGGGAGGAATACCTCCTAAGTGCAATCTCCCGCATTAACAAACATCTTCGATGGAACAACCTCGTGCGGACAAAGATATCAAGGCCTATATGAGGTGTATGTTGCAATGGGAGAATCATGATGCTATACTGTGTAAATATTTCGCGTCAAGCCTAATTGGAGAAGCACTAAAATGGTTTGAGGGTCTACCAAGGAACACAATCACATCATTTAATCATTTACAAGCCACATTCCTAGGAGCATACATAAGTAACAACTCTTCACGACCAGGTATTGAAGATGTATTCGGGTTGAAACAAAGGGTTGGCGAGAGCTTAAGGCAGTTGACAATAAGATGGAGAACCATGTGTAGCGAAATGGCAGGACGGGTTGAGGAAAGATATCTCATCCTCTCATTTGTGAATGCTCTCTTCGCGACTAACTTGTTATACATTCAAATTTTTAGAGTCAAAAATACAATCACGATGGCGAATCGCGAGAATTACAGGAAGAATATATCGCCTTAGAAGAAAGACAGTAATGAAATGAATTCTTATCCAAATCGCGAACACAAACTCGAATGCTGCGAACGCAAGCTTGTTACCTCAGTTCATCAATACAGTGGCGAGCACTTCGCAAGGACAAAGAAGGTGGAAGGTCGATGAGGACAGCGGAAGATAGTAGCTATGGGAAGCCATGACCCGGGAGGAATTTGAACAAGAAAGGAACTACTATAACCGTAACAGTAATAATAAGATTCAGAGGCTAGATCATGTGCAAGAAACTTATGGTGGACGAAGGCAATATAACCATGGAGGGCAGAGAAGCCGCAGAATAGTATGGGAACCAATTAAGATGCCTCCACTGAATGCTAGTGTGGAAAAGATCTGGGAGGCTATACTTGTGATGGAAGATGTACCAAAGACCTTGGAACGCGGGGATGGAACCACCACCAAAGCGACGTAAGTCATGAGTTTTGTTCTTACCATCGCTTCCATGGACATCAAACAAACGACCGCAGTAAACGTAAAGAGAATTATTCTCGATGATGATTGATCAAGGGAAGTCGAATCACTTTCTAAAAGGAGAAGAAAAAGGCCGGACATTACCACCACCACCGTAAATGCACACGTAAAGTGTCGCCGAAAGGAAAGGAAACATTTGTGATAGAAATCGGAACGAAAGCCAAAAATTTGAATTGCAACTCTATCGTCCACTCTTATCGCACAATCGAAGATTTTCATGACAACGTGCTCAAAGAGAGTCTTTGCGAGAGATGTCGATGATAAAGAAATAATGAGCTCGGCGAGAACGACGCAGATTAGAAAAGTGGCGGTGAAGACTATTTCTTTCTCTCGCAGATGAAGTGCCAAAAGGAAGAGAAACACATGATAGCCCGTTGGTTGTAAAATTAGAGATTAACCCGAAACCAGCTTGATGGAGAAGATGATGAAGCGAAGCTTGTTGGGCGATCAACCGAATCCTAATCGACACCTAAGTTCGGTAAATATTCTCTTTTACCATACTTACAAGACGATGGGAGGAAAAGATGAGGATTTGATCCCTCGACATACAAGATATATGGCTTTAATGGCACCGCAAACAAACCAAAGGGAGAGGTTCACATGAGAATACCTCTACATTGGGATTATCAACTCGATATCTTATTCGTGTGGTTGATGTGGAATCTCCATATAATGCGCTGATTGGGAGGCCATGGCTTCATGAAATTTTGGGAGTCGCATCAACATATCATCAATGCATAAAATTCCCACATCCAAATGGCATTGGTATTATACAGGGAGATTGGAAGGAGTCACAGCAATGTCATGAGGTCGATGTAGAAAGTTGCGAAGAAAGGAATGCCAAAAGAAAGGGTTGGAAGCAACATGTGAGAGATGAGCAGAGAAAGGAAAACCGATGGTAGATGTTATAGAAGTAAGGACCGAACATACCTCGCGAGGTGAATGCCTAGAAACAAGGCGAATGTTATGATAATAAAGGAGCGAAGGATATGAGGAACAAAAGGCATAAGAAGTGAATAGTCAACAAAAGCAGGAGGAAAAGTAGCAATTGAAGTAATGATGTGCGAGAATCTTGCAGTCAAGGGTAAATGAGAATTCGATTAAGAAAGAGATAAAGACACAACAAATGAAATGGAATTTGGCTTAATACTTCGCAAACAAATATTAACAAATAATGAAACATGAATGATTGAATGATTGAATGATTTAACAAAGATGAATGAGTAAATGAATGGGACGAACCTTTATGGCGTACACCCTAGTTCGCGAATAACATTTCGTAAGAGGCAAATGTAAGACCTAAAGTGCGTCATATAAGGGGGTATCTCTCGACATGGCTCAGGGGGAAGGTTACACCGCTCCTGAAGCCCGAGTCATGAAAATTTGGGGCCCATGAAAGCCTATCCAGGAAGAGGTACCTTGGATTCCCAACTATATATGTAGGTTATACCCGGTTGGGCGACCGAGGGTCTCTTCTTAGGAGTCGGTGTATGCTCAAGGCGCCGAGGTACACGGTTGAGCCGAGTGCCCGGGATGGATGAACCTACCCCGGCCATTCTTGGCAAGTCTTGGCATATGTTGCACTCGCCCGAAGAAAACTCCACTTAGGGGTGCAGTCTCGTAACCATAAACCATATAGGTATAAGGGATAAGAGGTCTGCGAAAACAACTGGTTGTTGTTAAGACCGGATGGGAGGAGCTAGTCTTGTATGGCCGATGTTTCGCCTCCTTGAAGGGGCAACCGGGGAGATGATAAGGGCGACGCTCTCCATTAGGGGGGGTGTCAAAACAGACGCAAATGTCATGAGGTTATGTTCTCGCAAGAGAATTTAGGCTCGTCATATTTGTGCAATGATCCTGCAGAGGCAATAATACTAACGCGAGGGTAAGGCGAGATCAATGGGTCTTTACATGAAAGTGTACGGACGTCCTGCGATTTCGTCGCTCGACGGCAATGTCATGGGGCTATGTGTTCGCAAGGATATATAGGCCTGTCATATTGTCGCAACTAAAATATCCTGCAGAGGCAAAAATACTTGGAAAATGATAAGGCAAGATCAATGGGTCCTTACATGCAAGTGTAAAGACGTCCTGCGATTTTGCCGCAATGAAAGGGCAGGGGAAGACCTCTAATTAGGGAGGTCTGACTTGGAAGACCACACAAAAATGATAAGGCAAGGTCAATGGGCCATTGCATGAAAGTGTAAGGCGGCTTGCGACCTTGTCGCAACGATATATTTCAATAACAATAAAATAATTATTCAACAACATACATGATGACAACTAAAATCTTCCATCTGAAGATAAATAACAGAGGCAAGTATGGGAATGGAAAAGATGAAATATTGTTATTCATCTTCTGATGAAAGAGTTATACATCAATAATGTTAGCCAATTATATTACAAGGAAGAACTACCAAAAAAGGGGAAGTGAAGATTGAAGGGGGAAAATCCAAGAAATACACTATAATAAGGATACAGAAATGTACAGATATTACAAGCAGAAAAAGAAAACAAAAAGAGTTATCTCTTTGGCGATTCTTCTTCTTCATCTGATTCTTCAGTCTGATTATTCTCATCGCCAGAATTTTCTTCTTCGCCAGCCTCGCTATCAGAAACGTCTGAGACAGGCAGATTCTCAGGAACCTTTTCAAGGAGACAGGATATGAATGCAGAGGGATATTGTGGTCCTTACAAACATACTCCATGCCTCCATTGCGAAAACGAACAACATCATTGCTAAAGTTTTCCACTGTCGTTAGAAATTGTTTCTTCAACCTGGAATATCTATTCTCGCGAAGGGAGAGATTCTTTGCGAGCTGTTCTTTTTCGGTTTCGAGTTCTTCAATTCTCGCTGGAAAATTCCCGGCGAGTTGTTCTTTTTCAGATTCAAGCTCTCTAATTCTAACCTGAAGCTTCTTCTCAGATTCTGCAAATAAGAAATAACAAGTTAACAATTTACAAGCAATACTACAGAAATAAGAAGCAATAAGGTATAATAAGCAACCTTCTCTCGTCGATATCATATCTTTAACCAAGGAAGTATGCTCTGCGTGAAGACTAACATCAACACCTAGGTTATTTCGGCATTATCTAAAACTTTTCGCAGCCCAGGCGAATTCGTCGTCACTGTTTATAACAAGGAGAGAACGAATTTGATCTTCTCGCTCACTAAGCAAGGAATTCTGGCGAAGCAATTCATCTCGCTCAATTTGTAATTCAAGGAGAGATTTTTGAAATGTTGCTAATGCCTGTGCACCATTATTAGCAATGCGATCTTTATCATCTATATGGTCACTAATTTTCTTCCTCAAAATTTTGGTTTCTTTATGGGACTCGAGAAACATTCGTTTAAATTGGTTGGCAGACTTAAACCAGATCTATGCTCAATTTCTAAAAGACGATATTTGGTCTGAAGTTCATTTAATGAAAGAGAGTTAATTTTGTTCGATGAACTACTTAAAGAGTTGTTGAGGTGAGCGAGAAGAAGATTATTATCCATAGGATCAGGAAATGTATGGAGAAGAATAGCCTCATCGGAGAGATTATATACATCTGCGAAAGTAATAAGTTAGGTAGCAATATGCGACCGATAAAATAAAAATAGTAAAGGGAGGTAAAATTTTATACCATAAAGTTGCTGGTTAGCGTTTTGAAGAGTGGACACCTTATCCTTTTGGGAGTCAAGTTCGGTATTTAACTTTTGAATTCTCTCGTCTTTATCGCGAGATGACGCAGCCTTCAATTTCTAACTCGAATCCTCTTGTTCAATTGGGAATTCTTCTTTTCAAGGTTGTTGCGTCTTCTCTCAAGGTCTGAGGCAACTACAAAGGAAGTTCTTCCAACCTATAAAAGAAGATAGAAAAATCATTAAAACATATATATACTTAAACAATTTAAAGTTAGCAGGGAAGTATGACTGCACACATACCAGAGACCCAAGTGCATTCAAAAGGTCAGGAGACACAACTCTAGAGACCCCATTGAATGAATTATTGCCTTCCAGTAAAGCAGCATTACACACGTTCGCGAGAGCTCCACAAAGGGATGCTAGGGGAGCATCTCCCATTCCCTGGAAAGAATCTGAGAAGATGCTGGATAGTTGGTCCATAGAAGAGTTGGCCGGTTGAGCCTTATTTCGAAAAGATGGGTTTGTATTATCATCATTATCATCAGAAGAATCAGAACTTGAGTTAAGGCGAGAAGAAGACTGAGCCTTCCGTTTCTTAGATAATGGAGCGGAAGATTTATCTTTGCGAGCGACTGTTTTTCCCTTTACTTTTAATCTTCGCAAAGAATAGTTTCTTCAACTCCAACCTTCGCATACGCGTAAAGATAAGAAACAGAGGCAACAATATTGTTTTAAATAAGAAGAAAGGAAGTGTTTCTTACTTCACTCGTAAGCGATCGAAGCAATGTCAGAGTATCCTCCGACGGATCCTTTTTGTAACTTCTTCTCAACCCGGTTATCCAAAGATTTCACAAACTCAAAGAATTATAGAAAGAAAGTTGCGAAAGCCAAATTTGAAGTCGGAAACATACCTCTTTCTTCTTCTCGGCCATTTGAATTCCCAAGGATGATACCCTGCGAGATTCGCAGGAAGAACATGCGGGCCCGCGATATAAGGACCATTTAAAATCAAGGGTACAACCCACCATTTCTCATCTTTGGAGTGGCGAGGAGTAGTATTATTACCCGGGTGCCAATCAATATCCTGCATGAGCAATTTATCCTCGAGACATTATCCTTTTTCTTCAAAGAACGCCCCAAATGAGATTTCACATTCACCATAGTTATCACTGCGTAATTTTCAAAAAAAGTTTTCCACAGTGTATTTCTCAGCATCTATTTCCAAGTCTGCGAATTTGGGATTTCTGACAGAGTTAGAGTATAAAGATCCTTTGCCTGCACCGCGGTTCGCGAACTCAAGCATCAGGCGAATACAATCACCACTTAATTGATAAACAGCCCGAGAGAATTTTTCATGGGCCAAAATTTCATAAAATAAAGGCAACTCAGGATTGTACAAGGGAATGGGAAGTCCCGCGAGAAGCTGACCTAGCGAGACTATAATCTTTTGATCATCACATTGATGATCAGAAAACAGCTTTGCAGAAAGAATAGATGAAGGTTCTTGATCAGGAATGGTTGATAGAGTAAAACCCTTCTCAAGCAACTTTTGTTGAACTTCTTCAAAAGAAGTTTTGTATGCACGACTGATGAAAGCCATTTATCAGTATGGGAATGGACGGGAGATTGGAGATTAAGATCAGCGCTAGAAAGGATGAAGAAGAGATTTGCAGTGGCAGGAGCGCAAATTGCGGAAGGAGAGAGTCAAAGAAAGGTTGCAGAGAGAAACTAAAGAATGAAAAGGAGGGGAAAAGAAAACTATATATAGGGAAAAAGATCCTCGAGAAAAACAAGGTCATTTAATGCGAAGAGACATGAATGGTCAAGAATAAGCGGTTGAAAGAAACGTGTCAAGAAAAGACATTAATAATCAAAATCCGTGTAAAAGTACAAAACTGAAACAAATAAAGATAAGCAGCCGCGGAAACAATATTGTAAAAATCTCATGATACTCTTCCCCTCGCAGGAGAAATATGAGGAGAGATAGGAGACGATACTTCGTATATATCTCAAAGAAGCCTCTAACTTTGCAAAAGAATAGAGGCAAGTACGTACTTTTTGAGAAAAGTATTCTTTCGCTCGTTCCTTCACCAATTGAAACCAAGGAATATGACAACAATGAATTTTTCCTTCAAATCGCTCTTCAAGCAATATTCAAGGAAAAAGAGGCAAGATGTAGGATCATAATATCGCAACGTACAAGGCTCGCGAGATTAATGAACGACGGCGTCGCGAGGGAGTCGCAGGGAGCTAAAATAAACGACGCAATGAATAACGACATGCAAAACATAAAGAAGACGTGAGACCTGGCGAGGGTTAAGAAGTGTCGCGAGAGTGAATGTTTGTGCATCTGCGACACTTCGCGAGACATTCCCGAAAATAAAGGGGAGCTTAGCTGTCATCCACTATGTATTACCCTATATAAAGGGCTAAATGAGTCTGTAAGAGGGAGAGATCTTTTTGGAATTGTTAGGCAAGTCATTAGAGAGAGAAAGTTTAAGAGTGTTTTAACTTCTAAGTGTAATTCTATTTTCCGTGTAAACACTTCATGAATTCAATCAATAAATGTTCTTGATCTTACATCTTCCAATGGATTAATTAAGCAAAATCGAGTAAGGGGTGTAGTGTGGGAAATCCTGCTACTACAATATGTGTCCCCAAAAGTTGTAGAAGTATTTCCTTTAAATAACTCTCTTGTTACCAAAATTAGGTCTAATCTTCAAAGGTCCAAAAGAAAGAAGTCCACCAAGCCCATGTGTGAGAAAAACCCATGTAAAAACTCTGCCAAAAACGGTCGCTGGAAACCGGTATTGTGGTTGAATTTGGTCGAATCCAAGACGGAAAATATCTCGGTGACTGCAAAGTCCACCTGGTCACCGGTCAACGAGTCGGCTCGGGTCAACCTCGGTCGACCGAGTCAAACCGTAAGTCGCCGAGTCAACACCGATTCAGAGAGTCGCCTATTAACCGGTGACTTGGCTCACTTGTCAGACCATTGCACAGGCCAGAGCTGTGCTGCACTATCATTGTGCATCACCAGTGCACTTCCAGCCATGATGGCTCTGCCTTCTTCACATCCGCAGCTTTGTCCCTTGCATACAACTCAATCATTTGTCAGTAGCTCCAACTCGTTTCGCTTCATTTCCCATTTGCGGTATAAGCTCAAGCCATTCATCCATTACCGCAATTCATATCCTTATGCGACACAAAGACATGAGTCTCCACCTTCCATTCCTCAGTTAGCTACACAAATTCAATTCACCCTCAACTCAGACAACAGCATCACTACTATCCTGTTCAGCTCTTCTTTTGCATTCTTGCATACTCTTGAGTCGCAGCCTCGCAATCAACAACAGCACTTCATTTCATATCCTGCAATTGCACCTGCATCTCCACCAGCGCCATGTGCATTTCCAGTTATAGCTGCACACTATTCTGTAACCTGCAATGAGCTAGTACAAGCAATATTTGTAGCTCATCAGGACCAGTGCCTCTCTTTCAATAGCTTCCCACTCACCCCCGCAACTTATTACCATTCGGCCAATTGCAATACATGCACACAATACCACCTAACTCAGGCCACAATTATCTCCTTGTTCTTCAGTGCATTCTCCACACAACACCAGCCTCAGCTGTAACAACTCAGCTTGCCTAAATTCCTACAATGCTCAGCACAAACTCCAACTAGCACCACCATTACCTCAGACCTGTAATTCACCACCATAAGGTAAAGCGTCATTTCTTCCATCTGTGGTTGCACCTCAAACACCACCAAATTCAGTACACATCCACCATTCAAACTGCACAGTTCAAGCTCCACCCATTTCATGTCAATTCAAGCCTGGCCTTTGCAACAGCATCATACCACCTGAACCTAGGCATCCACCACTGGCACCTGAGACCTGCAATCTCCTAGCCATTGCCAGAGCCTTCCATTTCAGCTCAGGGTCACCTGTCTCAGTTCATCTCTGTCAACACCATCTTCTCTTCTTCCATTGCAACATCTCCTACATTCTCAATTCAAGAGATCTTTCCACTGTCAAGCCAACTCCCAGCATCTGAAGTTCAATTTGCTTCCATAATCAACTCAGGGATTCATTTTCTTCTACTTGTCCTTCACATTGAACTCGAATTTCAGATACCCAAAGTTCTGTGTTCATCATCTCTTCTACCAGCAACAACAAATCGAATCCTTCATTTCGTCTTCCTCATATGCAAAACCCATTAACAATTCCTCCTTATCGATCCCTGAATTTGACTTCATCCCCATCAAATCACCGTTTCTTTCAATTAACACTCTGAATCAGCTTCCAATATTCATCTCTATGAAACCCTAAATATCAACTTCCCTGACTTCTCGATCTAACCACCACAACCATCTCTTCCATCTCAATCAGTCCCATCTGTTTCGATTGCAATCACTCTTCACATACCACCAACAACAGCTTCTAAATCCTATCTCCCCTGTTGAATCAAACCCTAACCCATCTTCCATCATCTCAGATTCAGAAATACCACAAACCCATGAAGTCTTCGACAGACTCATAGCAATGGAAGCGAGCTCTTTCTCAGGTTCAAATCAACCATTCTTCTCAATTTCTCGGACAGAAACGGCTGCTGGTTTTGTTCTCTAACTTTCATGAATGAAATGAATGAGAGGAAATCTCTCGATTCTATGAGGGTTAAGTTGGGGTTGGATAATGACACCCCAATAGATAAGATAGGGGTCACCCCAATGGATACCCTATAACAGGTGGCTACCCCTTAACATCAGTTGGCTGTTAATAATACTCCTTTGAGAGATTTTCCCCTTAACCTTGACTCGACTCTCAGTAGTATTCGCCTGTGAAATGACCTTTTTGCCCTTTTTAACTCGATTTGGATAGTTTCTTCTTCTTTTCTTCCGCATGACTCCAAAGTACCTAATAACTCAAAAACACGCGTAAAGTACATAATTTACAAGAAAAATAGCAAAGAAAGCATAACCAATAGATATAAAATGAAGGCATATTCTACACCTATCACAAAGGCTGTTTCGTTTAACCAATAAACTCATTTTCCTGGTCAGATCAATCTATCCAACAACTACCGAACTAGCAGAGTTTAGATTTGCAATCAATAAATATATATTCCAACAAGAAACTATAAGGTGATGCCGTTCTTACACAACTAACCAATCGAATAAATTCGATTCTAGTTGGATCCCAGCCGATCAAGGTTTGTGCACACCCAAAGATATAGAAACCAAACAAGAAATCTTCTTTGTCTTCAAATCTTCTTTAATCTTCAATAAACACCCAACACCACTTGAATCTCTTGTGATCAATCACGCACAGAACGGAGTCTGTTAACAATGGATTATCACAAGATGTCTTTAGATCTACAAATAGTTCTAAAGATCCCGTTGATACTTCGATCTAGTTTAAGTGAATCTTATATCACAAGAGAAGATCCTCAAGAATAAACAAATTAGGTGCAATCAAAGTTCAACAACCGTTAGTCAATCAAATCAATCGAAAACTAAAATAAACTGCAATTATCTAGTTTCCCACCAACGGTACTCGTAAAGCTTCTTGATCCCACAAAATTCTTTAAACGAGCGGTCGTAAGAGATTTTGCCTAATTAGGGTACTTTCCTCTCCG
This sequence comes from Papaver armeniacum, assembly GCA_023531295.1. NCBI lineage: Eukaryota > Viridiplantae > Streptophyta > Magnoliopsida > Ranunculales > Papaveraceae > Papaver > Papaver armeniacum. The sequence goes on from JAJJWW010001697.1 coordinate 350,018, forward strand.
GATAGACGGCTCCACCAGAAACAACAAAAAGATGAAGTTTGTCTGGCTCTTAGGATAGTTTGCTTGAAATGCAAACTTGGGTATTTATATACCAAGGATGTTTGGACACCGAGGAATTTCCAAAACCGAATTATTCTTAAAATATGCAATAAATGCCCAAAATCGGTTTTCATAATTCCCGGAAATGCTTTGTCCAATATTTCTGAAATATCTTATTAGAAAATCTCCAATTAGTAAATGCACATTACCAATTTTTATTTTCTAGAGATATGCATTTAATTGCTGGTAATTAAAACATATAAAACTAACAACCTTAATTAAAAGATTCTTAATTTATTTGGATAGGGATCTCCTTGAGTTATTAAGGAATATCTTTGAACAATAAAAGATAAGAGTTATTGATCATGTTCAAAGTATGTCGACATATTTTCTTTGTAAATCCTCTTTCATATTTACAATCTTGGAATCGATTATACCACACTTCCAAACAAGTTTTAAATTGGTTCATATGTATTCCGAGACAACTATGTGATGGATCAAATATCAATTCACTAATCATGGGTTTACGGTTTTACCAAACACAAGGATCGGTTCTACCTTAATATGGTTACTGGGACCGTCAGGTACCAGGATCGGTTACATCAATTACCAGGACCGGTTACCATATTCTCATGGTGTTACTTTTATTAACCATTAACCATATTTCGAAGTTCAAAATATAAGCGTTATACTTCGTATCCTAATTCCTTAACTCTATGATCATGTCTTACTACTAGACTATAATCATTCACAGCTTCGTAGTTATGTTTTCAATATAGCACGACTTGAAAGATACGTTAGGAATGAAACAGTTTAAGTCAAATATTACTAACCTCAAGAGGAAGGATGATGTCGTCTTTGTAGCTTGATAGTTCTTCACATTCTTCAAGTCTTCGAGTAATACTTGTATGTCTCATAATCCTAGACTTTCTAGTCTAACCTATATGAAGTTGTCTCTAGTACATAATCAAGCGACTTTTAGATGAGTTTTGATTCACTAAAATATGACAACTAAAAAGGCAAGGGTACCCAAATATACCTCAAGCTAAAAATTTCCTACCTATAAGTCCTTTCTCCGGAAGTGATTGTCTATGGACTGAGTCAAGACAATACAACTAATCGGTTCACACTTCGTGTGATCGTCTATGGATACGAGATCGAGACAATACAACAACGAAGTATGTTACTTGATAAAAAGGTTCGGACTTAACCAAACACAATAGGATTCACTTATCAAGTAAATAGGAATTAACGTTTGTGTAATTTACTTTAATTATAATAAAACAATTATAATGTGGAAATATAAAGTAAATGACACAACAAGATTTTGTTAACAAAGGAAACCGCAAATGCGAAAAACCCGGGACCTTGTCCAATTGAATACTCTCGGGATTAAGCCGCTACACAAAATTACACCTAACCCGTATAGTTGAGACTAAGCAACTAAACATAAAGTTCACCTAGTTCCGTCTGTATTCCCACGCCTCCAACTTATAAATAAGTCACGTACTTGGAACAATTCCTTTGGTTCGTATTCCAAACAGTAAAGGAACAACAAATATGTTTGGTACCAACTCTCTTCAACCAAGTGATATGAGTCGGATAAAGGCTCTTCCGTTTATCTTAACATAAACTCCTTCGTCAGGTCCTTAGATCTATATTATGTTCAATTACCGAAGTAATCGTTTAAGATTAAGACAATCAACACTCTTAATCCAAAGAATTGTGTTGATGCCGATCTACTCAATTAATCAATCTAATCTACCACAAGGATAACCCGATTATTAATTCGATCCTCTTTTACCGAAACAAGTATTGTGCACACCAAAGATTATAAACCCAAGTCAGATCTTCAATATCTTCTTTGTCTTCAAATCTTCTTAAATCTTCAATAAAAAACACAAGCACAATCACTTGAATCTCTTGTGATCAATCACGCATGAACGGAGTCTTTAACAATGGATTATCACAAGATCGTCTTTAGAACTAACAACAGTCTAAAGATCCATGTCGAAACTCTGAACTAGTTTGAGTGAATCTTATATCAGAAGAGAAGATTCTCAAGCATAAAAAAACTAGGTGCAATCAGATTTCAACTACCGTTAGTCAATCAAATCAATCGAAAACAAAAGATAAACCGCAATTATCTAGTTTCCCACCAACGGTACACGCTAGAGCTTCTCAATCCCAAAGAATACTTTAAAGGCGAGTGGTCGTAAGAGGTTTCGCCTAATTAGGTTACTCTCCTCTCCGAATAGGCGGCTACACCAAGAATAACAACAAAAGAGGAAGTCAAATTTTTACGAAGGATTAGTTTGCTAGAAAGGAAAACTTCAGATATTTATAGACAAGGAAGTTTGGACACCAAGGAATTTCCAAAACCGAAAATATTCTCAAGATATTCATTAAAGCACAAATTCGGTTTCCATAATTCCTGGAAATGCTCTGTCCAAAAATAATGATCGAAATCTCTCGGAAAATCTAATTAGTAAATGCACATTACTAATTCTTATATTTCCCTACAAAATGAAATTAATAACCTTAATTAAAAGATTAGATTCTTAACTTACTTATGTTTCGATCCTGGGATTCTCTTCCCTTAGCTATTAAGGAATAACTTTAAACAATTAAAGAAATAAACATTCACAACACGTGTTCAAAGTATGTCGACATCCTTACTTTGTAAGTTCTCTTTGATGCGTGTCGTAGGTGCAATCAAATTAATTAATGTTTCCACTCAATTAAAAATAATATAATGGAAGTCAAGTTCGTTCCCACGAGGAGCAAGAGATTCTAGTTGTAAAAATTGTCACGAAAGGGGGGTGTAAAAAGCAAAAGAAAATAAACAAAGCAATTAAAAGATAAAGTTGAAAGCAATAAGAGAGACAAGACCAAGGAATCCTTCTTCGTTACGAAACAATGAATCAAGTTATGTTCTTTTCTACTTGTTATTAGTCACAAATTATCACCAACCGTAGGTAAAGCAAACTAGATCGATTGCTAAACCCCTAAATCCCTTCTATCACCGGACACGGAAGTTCTCGACTACCGGATTCTATTTACCAAACCACCTAGTAGTAGATCACTCTAGATGTAATTTAAATAAACGCATTAAGATTCATGAACTTATTAGGTCAATATTAGTAGTTAGACTCTTAGATCAAGGTCTACTTGCTAACGTTGTTTTCACACACAATTGCTCCACGGAATCCCTCCGCAAGGTCTCGTGTTTGCTACTTATGTAAAAAGTCAAGAAACGATTACTTATCTCCTAACTTTCACTAGCTTTAGATCAAATTAACAAATCAATTTAGCGTGCACTCCAAACAATCTATCAATCAATCATGAATGTCTTTAAGATCATTCCTATTAGTAAAAACAAACGATAATCATGTGAAAAACTTCAAGATAGAATTGAAAACAAAAACTCAAAACATAAATTAAGAACTAGGAATTCATCCTCAATCAATAATAAAATTAGCTACTCATGTTTTTGAAATTCACACAAATAATAATTAAAAGGAAGAATTTTCAAGTTCACACAAATAGTTAAGAAGAATAATTTTCAAAAGCTATCAAAAACACAAGTGTTGTGTGTGTAGAGAGGTGTGTAAAAGATGTAGAAAACTTCTCTATTTATAGGCTTCAATATTCTCCAAATCTTCCAAGGAATAGAACCCTTTTTCCTTTTGCAATTCAATTTCCAAATTCAAGTCTTTCTCTTCTTCCATCTTCTCTTTCCAAATTTGAGTCCAATTCTCCATCCAATTCCTAGCCCAAGTCTTCACACCCATGAGAAAAGTCCATAGAAAATTCTGGAATTTTTGGCTCGCCGGAAAACTGGTATTGTGGCCGGAATCCGGCCGGAATTGTCGCCGACGGCCACCTGAAAATTTCTCCGTCAAGGGAATATTCGACGGAATATTCCGTCAGTCATCCGTTAGGACTAACGGTCAAACGAGTCAAACTAACGGTCAGTCGTCAGTCAACGGTCAAGGGAAAGGAATGAGTCAGCAGCGAGTCAGCTGCTTAGTCAAGGCTTAGTCACTGAGTCAACTCGGAGTCAACTAAGTCAGTTGACCCGAGTCAGTCCAGGCCACTTTGCACATGCCAGTGTAAGTCACGGCCAAGATGGCCCTGTATTGCCTTCCCTTTTGCACAGCCCAGATGGCTGTATCCTGCAACTTCAGCTCCATCTTTTTCATTAGCTCACAATCCACCTTGCCTGACCTTCACAGCCACTATCCTCACCAAGCTCACAGCACCAGATTCACTGCTCCATCTCAGTCTCCATCTGCATCACAGACTCCAGGATCAACAACAGCAGCAGCGTCGCCATCTGAACTACATCAGACTAGAAAACCACCAACAACATTCAGCTTTATCACCAATTTCTGTCACTCATGTCACACATGACCACCAGCCTATTACGCAAAGATCACCAGCTTCCATTAGGCTCAGCCTCCGGCACCTTGACCAGCCAACTCTATCCACAGCCATTACCACCTTCACCTGTAGCAGCAACCTCCAACTGAGTCACTTGCATACAAACTCAGGTATCTCATACAATACCTTGAGCTGCACAGGCCACTCATCTCTGCCACAACCTTAACGCCACAACTCAGAGCTCAAGCCAACCTGTCAAATATGCACCAAGCTGCGGCTCAATCTCTACTTTGGCCTAGTCATTACCACCACCTAACACAACATACTGCCACACTTGCCACCGCAAACCACTGGGTTCGGACCAACACTAGCTTAGCCACCGCTATCCCGAAAAGAGTAAACATCTTAGCCTCCAACAGGTCATCCACTCTTCAATTGCACTTCATAACCTGCTAACCCATTGCACCAATTCAACTTCCATTTGCAATCCCATTCCAGCTTCTTGGCATCAACAGCACAATCAGCTTCACCACAGTTCTTCAAATCTCAGTACCAGTTGCACCACCAAGCACAACATCCATAGACCACCTAATTCATTCTTTATCGCATCCGAAACTCAATGCATTACTTCAATGAGTTCATCCTCATTCCCCTCTTTCACTCAAACCCATGGCTATCAACACCACAACAGAACCCCAACCCTTCAATTTCTGCTGTAATTTGATTCTTAAGCCAAAACCCATCTATTCTGCATCTCCATCTCTGCCATAACAGCAGCAACTTCTCCATCACAGTAAACCCATTACCTGATTCGACACTGACCACATGATCGGTTCTCAACCATGACCTTAAGCCGCTTTGATTTCAATCGCTACGATCTTGTTCTCGTTGCTCGAGCAATCGACTAACAGAACCCTAAGTTCCTTCATCCAACAACAAAACCACCTTCATCTTCACAGATCGAACAGCAGAACCCATCTCAGATACCACCATCAGATCGAACCCATCTCAAGCATCAGGGTCTTCTCAATTCACAGACCATCAAGAACAACTCCAGCTTCTTCTTCTCTCGAGTCTCAACTGCTCTGAAAATTTCTCGATTTTGGCTAACCCTATGGATCAGTTCTGTTGTTTTGGGGAAAGAAAACATCTGAGAAATAGTTTCTCAATTTCAGGGTGTAGTGTAAGAACGAGAGAACCTCTCTTGATTTTAGGGTTATGTTGGATAATTGGGCAGGATTCAGACACCCCACTGCATGGGATAAGGGATGACCAAATCAAACTTGGCTTGTCGGTTTCAGAAAACCGACAGCCTAATTCTCGGTTCAATTGTCAGTTCTACGGGACTGACAGCTTAATTTCCAGCTTAATTCTTCTTGTACAACCTAGCATGCTCCGAATATCGTCTGCGAGTTGAGCCTTTTGCTCTTTTTGCTCAAATTGGGTGCTTTCTTCTTCTTTTCCTCCGTGCGACTCCCGAGTGCCTAATAACTCAAAAACACACGTAAAAATACATAATTCACTAGAAAAATGGCAAAGAAAGCATAAACTACTAGATAGTAAATACGGTGTATTCTACACCTATCAAATTCCCCCACACTTAGACTTTGCTAGTCCTCGAGCAAATCAAACTAAAAACTCACAACTTCAAAGCGTTCAAGCGTCCCAAGCATCCAAAAAGCTATGAGGACATAGAGTTTCTGCATGCTAGTAATAAGAAGTTAGAAATACTAAAGAACATATTCTCATTCTTAAATGTTGAGTGAGAAATAACCACACCATAATGAGAGAAACGCGTGTTTGAGAAACGATCAATAAGCATTTCGCCTCGACTTCGCCTCACCAAAAAGGATTTTATGATAATTGCACTCAAAAAAGACGGCTTTTTTATGGTTCTCACATGTGTGCAGGTAGGAATGAAGAGAGAAATCTGCGACACGTTGAATGGTGGGAAGGACAACTTCCAAATATTTTTTTAAAAACCCACATCTTTTAATATTTTGAAAAACCATTTTTCCGATGATTTCTAAGAAAGGAAATCAATCATTATTATCGAGGATGAGAATACTTACTCACCTTCACATCCGATCGCCGATTATGATAACACTACTCTCACGGCATCCAATAGAAACGTCTTCCGCTCCTCGTCTTTATCTTCTTGGTCTTCGTCTTCGGTTTCAACTATTGATGATAAACTCTCGAATTTCACAAATCCTTGACAATTTGTAACCTTTTTACCTTAAATCCTTGTCGCTTGAAACTTCCTTATAAATTTTCCTTCCCACGGCTCATTAAATAAAAATAAGAACAAATATTTCTCTTTTTTTTTTTTTTTTTTTTTCTTTTCTTTTCTTTTTCTTTTTTAAATTTTTTTTTTTTTTTTTTTTTTTTTGAATTGAAAACAAAAGAAATTAAATACAAAATAAACCATGGCCGTGGAAGAAGTATTTTACCACTTGATTCTTCACAACTTGTATCGTCTTTGAAATCATAAACTTTCAAAAATTCTCACCTTTTAATTTTCTTCGCTTTTATGAATAAGTCTTCATACTTGAATATAAAATTACCTCATTGTATTGTAAGTCTTCAACATATATGTAGAAATCTGCTCTTTGTATGTTGCTTTACTTGAATTTGAAATTTGCTCTTTTTCTCGTTCCGTTGCTTGTAAACCTTAAACTTTTTCAACTTTCCTTGTAGATTTTGATGTCGCTCCTTGTTGATGATGAGAGTGTTTCTATGGATCCGTTGTTGTCGAGAGAGAGAGTGGTGCTAACTGCAAATCGAACTACAAGAAGGTGGCTTTCATCTATAGACGTCACCCTCATGATTGACAAAATTAGCACTCAAGAGATCAAAGAGTAGTGCTTCTATTGGTGGGAGGTTGGGTAGCTCACCATTCTACCCGGAATTGACGTATGGTGACACACACTCAAAAGAAGCTCTTTAGTATATGGAAAAATTCTGGTCGGTGCCTCACATGATATGAATACGGGTAGTCTCCACTAATGATTGATCAGCAACTCTAATAACGCATTTCTCCCTGCACCAAATTCGCATCACCGACATGATTAAATCCATTATTTAACACTCTAACAAGCAAGAAATCCGAATGTAATTCTCTAACACTTCCAAGTTCAATTATGTCGGTCAAAATCTCTATGTAAACATACCTAGAAGTATGCTAGTGACTCTAAAATCTCTAAAAGTTGGAGTTTTTATGTAAAACTTTTTTTTTTTTTTTCAAAATTTTTTAATTTTTTTGTAATTTTTTGTTTTAAAAACATGCTTAACCACTCCCCCACACTTAAACCTTACATTGTCCTCAATGTAATTGAATCCTCCTAGTAAAGTCAAGGTGGGAAATTTTAACATGAAGAAACAAGAAAAAGAAATAACAAAAAGCAAAAAGAATAAGAAATACAAAACCTATGGGTTGCCTCCCATTAAGCGCTTGTTTTAAAGTCGACGGCCCGACTTAGCTCTTGCGGCACATTACTCCTCCAGAGGGAGTGCATCTCCAAATGAAAGTTCATCAAAATTCACATAAGCGATGTTCTCATAGTATGGCTTCAATCTATGGCCGTTGACTTTGGAAACCGAATTGTCTCTAAGACTAGTAATTTCAACCGCACCATGAGGAAAAACATTAGTAACAACATATGGTCCAATCCATCGGGACCTTAACTTTCCAGGAAATAGTTTAAGGCGAGAATGATATAAAAGGACTTTTTGTCCCACGATGAAGCTTTTACGAGAAATCATCTTGTCATGAAAAAGCTTGGTCTTTTCTTTGTAAATACGGGCACTCGTAAGCATCATTACGTATCTCCTCTAACTCATGTAGTTGTAACTTCCTTTGTTTCCCGCTTCATCATACTCCATGTTGAATTTCTTTATCGCCCAATAAGCCTTGTGTTCAAGTTGTTGGAAGATGACAAGCCTTACCATAAACCAACCTATATGGAGACATACCAATTGGTGTCTTATACGCCGTTCTATACGCCCAAAGTGCATCATTGAGCTTAAAGCTCCAATCTTTCCTTGTGGTATTCACCGTTTTCTCAAGAATGGACTTGATCTCACGATTTGAAATTTCCGCTTGTCCACTAGTTTGTGGATGATAAGGCGTACCAATTTTGTGTGTTATGTTGGACTTCTTGAGGAGAGCGTGGAAAGCCTTCTTGAAATGTGAGCCTCCATCGCTTATAACCACTCTTGGTGTACCATGCCTATTGAATATATTTTCCCTTACAAAATCACAAACAACTTGAGAGTCATTAGTCTTGGTGGCTCTAGCCTCCACCCATTTCGAAACATAATCAACGGCAAGAAGTATATAAAAGTTTCCATTCGAATTGACAAAAGGGCCCATAAAATCGATACCCCACACATCAAAAATCTCAACGGCGAGAATTGGTGTGAGTGGCATTTGATTTCGAGCACCTAGATTGCCCGTTCGTTGACATCTATCACACGATTTACAAAAGACATATGAATCTTCAAACAAGGTGGGCCAATAAAATTCACTCTCGAGAACTTTGAGAGCGGTACGTTTCGAACCAAAGTGGCCACCACAAGCAAAAGTGTGGCAAAAGGAGAGAATGGATTGAAATTCGGAATTAGGCACGCACCTTCGCATTATTTGATCAACGCCATATTTCCATAAGTATGGTTCATCCCACACATATTGCTTAGCTACCTTCTTAAGTTTCATCTTTTGGAAGTTGGACATTGTATTAGGTACTTTCCTTGTCACCAAGTAATTCACTATATCCGCATACCAAGGTGTTGATTCTTCCATGGAGAAAAGTTGTTCGTCCGGAAAGCGGTCATGTAATGGAAGTTCCTCTTGAGACATAACAAGTCTACTAAGATGATCCGCAACGGTATTCTCCACACCCCTCTTATCACGAATTTCTATGTCGAACTCTTGTAACAATAGGATCCACCGGATTAATCTTGGCTTAGCTTCTTTCTTCTTTATTAAGTGTCTTAGTGCGGCATGATCTAATATACAATAACCTTTGTACCCACCAAGTATGAACGAAATTTTTCCAAAGCAAAAACTATAGCCAATAACTCCTTTTCCGTGGTAGAATAATTGATTTGTGCATCATTAAGGGTCCTAGATGCATAATAGATAACATGGGACAACTTGTCCACTCTTTGACCCAAAACGGCTCCAACCGCATAATCACTAGCATCACACATTAATTCAAATGGAAGATTCCAATCCGGTGATTTGATAATCGGCGCACTTGTCAACATATCCTTTAATTTGTCAAAAGCATCCTTGCATTCCTTGTTGAAGTCGAAAGGTACCTCCTTTTGTAATAACTTGCACATCTACGATGGAGATTTTGGAGAAATCCTTGATAAACCGCCTATAGAAACCTGCATGGCCAAGAAAAGAACGAATTTCCCTCACCGAAGTGGGATATTGTAAGTTTCTTATTAAATCTATCTTTGACTTGTCCACTTCGAGCCCTCGAGAGGACACAATGTGACCAAGTACTATGCCGTGGTTTACCATAAAGTGACATTTCTCCCAATTAAGGACAAGGTTTGTGTCTATGCATCGTTTAAGAACTAGTTCAAGGTTGTTTAAACATCCATCAAAAGAATTGCCATAAACACTAAAGTCATCCATAAATACCTCGATGATGCGCTCCACATAATCCGAGAATATACTCACCATGCATCTTTGAAAAGTAGCCGGCGCATTGCAAAGGCCAAACGGCATCCGTCTATATGCAAACGTTCCAAATGGACAAGTGAAAGTGGTCTTCTCTTGGTCCTCCTGCAATAACAATTTGATTGTATCCCGAATAACCATCCAAGAAACAATAATAAGAATGCCCCGCTAACCTCTCCAACATTTGATCAATGAAAGGTAAAGGAAAGTGATCCTTTCGGGTTGCGGAATTAAGCTTTCTATAATCAATGCACACTCTCCAACCGGTTTGAACTCTTGTAGGAACAAGTTCATCGTCTTGATTTCGAACAACCGTAACTCCGGACTTCTTTGGTACCACTTGTACCGGACTAACCCACTTGCTATCGGAAATTGGGTAGATTACCCCACACTTAGGAATTTGAGTATCTCTTTTTCACAACCTCCATCATGGGAGGATTAAGCCGACGTTGAGCATCACGTACCGGCTTTACGTTCTCTTCCATTAGAATCCGATGCATGCACATGGATGGACTAATGCCCTTGATATCCGCAATTGTCCACCCAATAGCCGTTTTGTGCTCTCTCAAGACTCTAAGCAAACGGTCTTCTTGTACCGGTGTGAGGTTCTTAGAAATAATCACCGGAAGCTCATCTCCATCTCCCAAGAAAGCATACTTCAAATGGTCCGGAAGCGGCTTCAATTCTAGTTTGGGCGCCTTCACAATAGATGGTACAAGTATTTCATCATTCACGGGTAAAGAAATATATGAAACATTACCCTTTTTAGCTTCTTGTAATGTCGCCAAAGCACCACACATCTCCACCAAGTCCTTGGAGATTTCAACATCCAAGTTAGACAAGCCATGGACGTCCAATTCAATGCTCTTTTGCAACACCACATCAAGTTCATCCTCTCGATTCAATTCCACCATTTGTTTCGCTAATGAATCAACCACATCAATGGAGTAAACGGAATGCACATCACTTGGGTAGCGCATGGCTTCAAATATGTTAAAGTGTATTATCTCCTTATCGAATTCCATAGTGAGTGTACCCTTATCAACATCAATCTTCGTCTTTGCGGTTTTCATAAATGGCCTCCCAAGAAGTAAAGAAGTAGATGATCGGTTCTCATTGTTGTCCATATCCACCACGAAGAAGTCCACCGGAAAAATAAGCTCATTTACTTGCACTAGCACGTCTTCTACAAGCCCCTTAGGATATATGTTAGACTTGTTTGCCAATTGGATAATAACTCTCGTCTCTTTCAAAGGTCCAAGATTCAAGGAGTCATATATTTCTACCGACATCACACTAATGGAAGCTCCCAAATCAAGTAAAGCATGTTCAAACCTTTGCTTACCAATAGTAATTGGCACCGTGAAACCACCGGGATCCGTGCACTTTGTAGGCATCTTCTTTAATAGCATAGCCGACGCACTCTCGCCAACTTTAGTAATTTCATTATCAAGCAACCTATCCTTCTTTGTGCATAATTCCTTCACGAACTTCGCATACCGTGGCATTGTCTTGATAGCCTCAATGAATGGGATGTTGATTTCAATCTTCTTGAAAATATCCATAAGTGCCTTGCTTGAGCTTCTTTCTTGATATCGCAACGTACAAGGCTAGCGGGATTAATAAACGACGGTGTCGCGAGGGAGTCGCAGGGAGCTACAATAAACGACGCGATGAATAACGACACCCAAAACAATTGGAAGACACAAAACCTGGCGAGAGTTAAGAAGTGTCGCGAGAATGAATATTCGTGCATTTGCGACACTTCGCGAGACATTCCCGAAAATAAAGGATAGCTTAGCTGTCATCCACTATGTATTACCCTAGATAAAGGGCTCAATGAGTCTCGTTGAAAGGGGGATCTTTTTGGGGAATTGTTGAGCAAGTCATTAGAGAGAGAGAAAGTTTAAGAGTATTTTAACTTCTAAGTGTAATTCTATTTTCCCGTGTAAACACTTCATGAACTCAATCAATAAATATTCTTGATCTTACATCTTTCAATGGATTAATTAAGCAAAATTGAGTAAGGGGTGTAGTGTGGGATTTCCGCAACTACATATGCGCTAGAAACAGGGGACTGAGCAGAGATTGACGTAGAAATTGGAAAGAATTTGGATTAACAGAAAAGAGATTTGGAGAAGATACTCAAGAATTCATTGAAAAAGAAAAATGGCTAGAAGAAGAAATGTACAAGGGCAACCAACGATTGTAAGAAGAAGTGAGAGACGGCTAGAGGCAGAGGAACGAGCAAACTTGACAAGACAAGAACAATAATCATGAATTGAGGATGGAAAATATAAGATTGCAAAATAGAGATCAAGAAGTAGTGTGAGATCAAGTTCAAGATCGATTAGGGAAGAAAGAAGGAGAATTTTACCAACAGAAAATACCGAGGAAGAAAACCAACAAGAAACACAAAATCCAAGCATAGAGCATGGCGAAAGAAGAGGGGAAATGGAAGATCGTTATATTCCTCACCGAAAATTTTCAAAATGAGCGGAATAGGGAAAATCAAGGAAACATGCAACTCCAAGGGCCGAATGACCCAGCTGCTGAAGGGAGAATAATCTTACACGGGAGAGAAGAATTGAGAAGAAATCGAGAGATTGAGGATGACATTGAGAGGCATTACATTGAACAAGCACGGCTAGCTCGCGAGAGAGAAAGGATAAGAGAAGAAATGGAGAATCAAGAGATGGAAGAGGCAATCCGCAGTAATAACCATGACAACCGAGAAAGGAGGAGGGAACAAAATCGTACCAATAGAAATATTAATGAAGAATATGAGAGGGTGCGATGAGAGCCGAGAGACAACCAAGAAGAGAGAATAACCGATATAATGGTGTGCGAATTGAAGAAAGAAACGAAGGAGAACGTCGCAGGGAAAGGAGAGAAGAAAATAACGAGCAAGAAGGTCAAAAACAGGCACGAGCGTAGAAGGAGAGAGGCAGAGCTAAAAAGACCAAGTAGAAACAAATTTCGAGGCAAATGAACAAATCTTAAGAGAACGGCTGAAATGAGAGGATTACCGAACAATCGAAGGGAAGGAGGAAGGAAACAATTGGACGAAGCCATCGCAGAGAAAGTTTGCAAAAGAATCCCTTCACGCTAGAAGTACAGATGGGAGGAATACCTCCTAAGTGCAATCTACCCGCATTAACCAACATCTTTGATGGAACAAACCGTGCATGTACAACATATCAAGGCTTATATGAGATGTATGTTGCAGTGGGAGAATCATGATGCCATATCATGCAAATATTTCGCATCAAGCCTAATAGAGAAGCACTAAAATGGTTTGAAGGTCTCGCCAAGGAACACAATCACATCATTTAACCATTTACAAGCCACATTCCCGGGAGCATACATAAGTAACAACTCTTCGCGACTGTGTATTGAAGATGTATTCGGGTTGAAACAAAGGGTTGGCGAGAGCTTAAGGCGCTTGACAATAAGATGGAGGACCATGTGTAGCGAAATGGCAGGACGAGTTGAGGAAAGATATCTCATCCTCTCATTTGTGAATGCTCTCTTCGCGACTAACTTGTTATACATTCAAATTTTTAGAATCAAAAATACAATCACGATGGCAGAATTGCGAGAGTTACAGGAAGAATATATTGCTCTAGAAGAGAGACAGAATGAAATGAATTCTTATCCAGTCGCGAACACAAGCTCGAATGCTGCGAACGCAAGCTTGTTACCTCAATTCATAAATACAGTGGCGAGCACTTCGCAAGGACAACAAGCAAGGAAAGTTGATGAGGGACAAGGGAAGATAGTAGCCATGGGAAGCCACGATCAAGAAGAGTTTGAACGAGAAAGGAACTACTACAACCGTAATAAAGCAATAATAAGATTCGTAGGCTAGATCATGAGCAAGAAACTTACGGTGGACGAAGGCAAAATAACCGTGGAGGCGAGAAGTCGCAGAATAGTATGGGAAGAGATTAAGATGCCTCCACCGAATGCTAGTGTGGAAAAGATCTGCGGGAAGCTATACTTGTGATGGAAAATGTACCAAGACCTTGGAACGTGGGAATGGAACCACCGCCAAAGCGATAGAAGTCATGAGTTTTGTTCTTACCATCGGTTCCATGGGCATCAAACAAACGATTGTAGAAACATAAAGAGAATCATTCTCGGGATGATTGATCGGGGAAGTTGAATCACTTTCTAAAAGGAAAAGAAACAGGCCGAGACATTACCACCACCACCAGAGATGCACGTAACAAAGTGTCGGCGAAAGGAAAGGAAACATTTGTGATAGAAGTCGGGACAAAAGCTAAAAATTTGAATTGCAACTCTATTGTCCACTCCTATCGCACAATCGAAGATTTTCATGACAACGTGCTCAAGTAGAGTCTTTGCGAGAAATGCTAATGATAAAGAAATAATGAGTCTCGGCGAGAACGACGCAGATTAGAAAAGTGGCAGCTGAAGACTATTTTTTTCTCTCGCAGATGAAGTGCCAAAAGGAAGAGAAACACATGATAGCCCGTTGGTTGTGAAACTAGAGATTAACCCGAAACCAGTTGATGGGGAAGATGATGAAGCGTAAGCTTGTCGGGCGATCAACCGAATCCTAATCGACAGGAAGTTCGGTGAATATTCTCTTTACCATACTTACAAGACGATGGGAGGAAAAGATGAGGATTTGATCCCCTCGACATACAAGATATATGGCTTTAATGGCACCGCAAACAAACCAAAGGGAGAGGTTCACATGAGAATACCTCTACAAGGATTATCAACTCGATATCTTATTCGTGTGGTTGACGTGGAATCTCCATATAATGCGCCGATTGGGAGGCCATGGCTTCTGAAATCTTGGGAGTCGCATCAACATATCATCAATGTATAAAATTTCCACATCCGAATGGCATTGGTATTATACAGGAGATTGGAAGGAGTCGCAACAATGTCATGAGGTCGATGTAGAAAGCTGCAAGAAAGAAATGCCAAAAGAAAAGGTTGGAAGCAACATGTGAGAGATGAGCAGAGAAAGGAAAAATTGATGGTGGATGCTATAGAAGTAAGGACTGAACATACCTCGCGAGGTGAATGCCTAGAGACAAAGCGAATATTATGGTAATAAAGAAGCAAAGGATATGAGGAATAAAAGGCATAAGAAGTGAATAATCAACAAAAACAGAGAAAAAGTAGCAATTGAAGAAATGATGTGCGAGAATCTTGCAGCCAAGAATATATGGGAATTCATTAAGAAAGAAAATGAAAATACAACAAATAAAACAGAATTGTGCGAATACTTCGTAAACAAATATCGCAAATAATGAAACATGAATGATTGAATGATTTAACAAATATGAATGAGTAAAAGAATGGGACGAACCTTTATGGCGTGCACCTAGTTCGCGAATAACATTTCGTAAGAGGCAAATGTAAGACCTAAAGTGCGTCATATAAGGGGGTATCTCTCAACATGGCTCGGGGGAAAGGTTACACCGCTCCCCGAAGCCCGAGTCATGAAAATTTGGAGCCCATGAAAGCCTATCCGGGAGAGGTACCTTGGATTCCCAACTATATATATAAGGTTATACCCTCGGTTGGGCGACCGAGGGTCTCTTCCAAGGAGTCGTGTATGCTCAAGGCGCCGAGGTACA
This sequence comes from Papaver armeniacum, assembly GCA_023531295.1. NCBI lineage: Eukaryota > Viridiplantae > Streptophyta > Magnoliopsida > Ranunculales > Papaveraceae > Papaver > Papaver armeniacum. The sequence continues at coordinate 365,765 of JAJJWW010001697.1, forward strand.
CGGTTGAGCTGCAGTGCCCGGGATGGATGAACCTACCCTGGCCATTCTTGGCAAGTCTTGGCATATGTTGCACTCGCTCGAAGAAAACTCCACTTAGGGTGCAGTCTTGTAACCATAAACCATATAGATATAAGGGATAAGAGGTCGCGAAAACAATCGGTTGTTGTTAAGACCGGATGGGAGGAGCTAGTCTTGTATGGCCGATGTTTCGCCTCCTTGAAGGGGCAACCGGGAGATGATAAGGGCGACGCTCTCCATTAGGGGGTGTCAAACAGACGCAAATGTCATAAGGCTGTGTTTTCGCAAGAGAATTTAGGCTTGTCATATTTGTGCAATGATCCGCAGAGGCAATAATACTAACGCGAGGGTAAGGCGAGATCAATGGGTCTTTACACGACAAGGACGGACGCCCTGCGATTTCGTCGCACGACGGCAATGTCATGGGGCTTTATGTTCGCAAGGATATCTAGACCTGTCATATTGTCGCAACTAAAACATCCTGCGCAGAGGCAAAAATACTTGGAAAATGATAAGGCAAGATCAATGGGTCTTTACATGCAAGTGTAAAGACGTCCTGCGATTTTGTCGCGATGAAAGAAAGGGTGGGGAAAACCTCTAATTAGGGAGGTCTTACTTGGAAGACCACACAAAAATGATAAGGCAAGGTCAATGGGCCATTGCATGAAAATGTAAAGGCGGCCTGCGACCTTGTCGCAACAAGAAAAGATAAAACAAAGACTACCGAAATGGTAAGGCGAGACAAGTAGGATTCTTGATTTATAAAGATACCCGCGACCTCGTCGCAACGATATGTTTCAATAACAGAGGCAAAATACATGATGACAACTAAAATCTTTCATCTGAAGATAAATAACAGAGGCAAGTATGGGAATGGAAAAGATGGAATATTGTTATTCATCTTCTGATGAAAAAGTTATACATCAATAATATTAGCCAATTATATTACAAAGAAGAACTACCAAAAAAGGGGAGTAAAGATTGAATTTAGAGGGGAACAATCCAAGAAGTACACTATAATAAAGAGATACAGAAATGTACAGATATTACAGACAGTGAAAGAAAACAAAAAGAACTATCTCTTTGGTGATTCTTTTCCTTCATCCGATTCTTCACCCTATTATTCTCATCGCTGTAATTTTCTTCTTCGCTAGCCTCACTATCGTAAACGTCCGAGACAGTGATTCTCGAACCTTTCAAGAAGCCAGGGATATGAATGCAGAGGGATATTGTGGTCCTTACAAACATACTCCATGGCTCCATTACGAAAACGAACATCATCATTATTAAAGTTCTCCACTGTCGTTAGAAATTGTTTCTTCAACTTGAAATATTTATTCTCGCGAAGGGAGAGACTCTTTGCGAGCCGTTCTTTTTCAGTTTCGAGTTCTTCAATTCTCGCTGGAAAATTCCCGGCGAGTTGTTCTTTTTCAGATTCAAGTTCTCTAATTCTAATCTGAAGCCTCTTCTCAGATTCTGCAAATAAGCAACAACAAGTTAATAATTTACAAGCAATACTACAAAAGTAAGAAGCAGTAAGGTATAATAAATAACCTTTCTATCGATATCATATCCTTAATCAAGGAAGTATGCTCAAAGATGAAGACTAACATCAACACCTAGGTTATTCCCGGCATTATCTAAAACTTTCGCAGCCCAGGCGAATTCATCATCACTATTAATAACAAGAAGAGAACGAACTTGCTCTTCTCACGCTTAAGTATGGTATTTTGATGAAGGAGTTCATCTCGCGTTCAACTTGCACACCAAGAAGAGATTTGTGGAATTCTCGCTAACGCCCGTGCACCTGTTAGTAATGCGATCGTTCTCATCTATGAGATCACTAATTTTCTTCCTTAAAGTCTTGATTTTCTTCTCGGAATCAAGGTACATTCGTTTAAAGCGATTAGTTAAATTTAAACTAGATCTCGTGTTCGATCTCTAAGAGATGATGTTTGGATTGAAGATCCTTTAATGAAAGGAGGTTAGTTTTATTTGAGGAACTACTTAGAGATTGATTGAGGTGAGTAAGAAGGACATCATCATTCATAGGCTCGGAAATGAATGGAGAAGAATGGATTCTTCTGAGAGATTATATACGTCCTCATGAGAATAATAGTCGACAAAGAAAGATAGAAGATAACATGACAAGGATTTGAGAATTGAAAATTACTATACCGTAAAGTTGTTGATTTGAGTTCAAGAAGAGTAGATACTCTATCCTTTTGGGAGTCCAGATCGGCTTCTAATTTTTGAACCCTATCGCGAGATGACGCGCTTCACCTTCCACTCTTGGGTCTTCTTGTTCAATTGTAAATTTCTCTTTTCAAGATTGTTGCGTCTTCTCTCTCGAGATCTGAGGCAACTACAAAGGAATTTTTTCCAACCTATGAAAGAAGATAGAAAAACCGTCAATACATATATATTTAAAAAAAAAATAATAATAAAAAAAAAAAAAAAAAAAAAATTAATTAACAGGGAAATATGACTGCATGCATACCAAAGACCCAAGTGCGTTCAAGAAGTCAGGAGACACAATTCTAGAAGCTCAATTGAAAGAATTATTGCCCTCTAATAAAGCAAAGATTACACACATTTGCGAGAGTCCCGCAAAGGGAAGCTAGGGGAGCATCTCCCATTCCTTGGAAAGAATCTGAGAAGATGCTAGATAACTGATCCATAGGGGAACCGGCCAACGGAATCTCTTTAGCGAGAGAGGAATTCGAATTATGGTTATCCTCGTCAGAAGATTCGGAGCTTGAGCTAAGGCGAGAAGAAGATTGAGTCTTTCGCTTGTTAATTAAGGGGAGAAGATCTACCTTTGCTTAACGACGGCTTTTACCCTTACTTTTAATTTTCGCTAATGCAGCCTTCTTCAACTACAACCTTCGCATATGGTTAAAAATAAGAAACAGAGGCAACAATATTGTTTCAAATAACAAAGGAAATGTTTCTTACTTCACTCGTAAGCGATCGGAGTATCGTCAGAGTACTCTCCAACGGATCATCCTTATAGCTTTTTCTCAATTTGGCGATCTGAAAAATTCCACAAACACAAAGCAAATATAAAAAGAAAGTTGCGAGGGCAAGATTTGGAGTGGAAAACATACCTCTTTTGCCTTATCGTGCCATTTGAATTCCCAAGGATGATATCCCGCGAGATTCGCAGAAGAATATGCGAACCCGCGATGTAAGGGCCATTTAAAATCAAGGGTACAACCCACCACTTCTCATCCTTGGAGTGGCGAGGAGAAGTATTATTGCCCGGTGCCGCCAATATCTTGCATGAGTAATTTATCCTCGTGGACATTATCCTTCTTTTTCGTGCGAATGCCCCAAATGAGATTTCACATTCCTCATCTTTATCATCGAATAATTTTCAAAAAGTTCTCTACAAAGTGTATTTCTCAAAGATCTATTTCCAAGTTTGCGAATTCGGGGTTTCTAACAAAGATTAGGGTATAAAGATCCTTTGCTAAAGCACCAATGTTCGCGAACTCAAGCATTAGGCGAATGCAATCGCCACATAATTGATAAACAGCCCGAGAGAATTTTTCATGGGCCAAGATTTCATAAAATAAGGGCATCTCAGATTGTATAAGGGAATGGGAAGTCCTGCGAGAAGTCGACCTAGCGAGACTATAATTTTTTGATCATCACATTGATGATCGTAAAATAACTTTGCAGTAAAGGATAGATGAAGGTTCTTGATCAGAATGGTTGATAGAGTAAAACCCTTCTCAAGCAATTTCGTTGAACTTCATCAAAAGAAGCTTTGTATGCACGACTAATGAAAGCCATTATCAAGATGGGAATGGATGGGAGGTTGGAGATTAGGATCAGCGTTAGAAGGGATGAAGAAAAGATTTACAAAGAGCAGTGAGCGCAAATTGCGGAAGGAGAGAGTCAAGAAGAGTTGCAGAGAGAGAAACTAAAGGAAGAAAAGAGGAGGAAAAGAAAACTATATATAGAAAAATTAAAAAGATTCTTGAGAAAAACGAGGGCATTTAATGCGAGAAGAGACACGAACGGTCGAGAATAAACGGTTGGAAGAGACGTGTCAAGAAAAGACTTTAATAGTCAAAATCTATGTAATAGTACGGAGCCGAAACAGAGATAAAGATAAGTAGTTGCGGCAAATCAAAATATTGATTCTCATGACATTCTCCCCTCGCAGAGGAGATGAAAGGAGAGACAGGAGATGGAACTTCATATATATACCACAAAGAAGCTTCGGAACTTCGCTAAAAGAATAGAGGCAAGTACGTACTTTTCAAGAAAAATATTCTTTCGCTCGTTCCTTCACCAATTGAAACCAAGGAATATTACAAACAACGAATTTTTCCTTCAAATCGCTCTTCAAGCAATATTCAAGGAAAAAGAGGCAAGATGTAGGATCATAATATCGCAACGTACAAGGCTCACGGGATTAATAAACGACGGTGTCGCGAGGGAGTCGCAGGGAGCTACAATAAACGACGCGATGAATAACGACACCCAAAACAATTGGAAGACACAAAACCTGGCGAGAGTTAAGAAGTGTCGCGAGAATGAATATTCGTGCATTTGCGACACTTCGCGAGACATTCCCGAAAATAAAGGATAGCTTAGTCATCATCCATTATGTATTACCCTATATAAAGGGCTCAATGAGTCCGTTGAAAGGGGGATCTTTTTGGGGAATTGTTGAGCAAGTCATTAGGAGAGAGAAAGTTTAAGAGTATTTTAACTTCTAAGTGTAATTCTATTTTCCCGTGTAAACACTTCATGAACTCAATCAATAAATATTCTTGATCTTACATCTTTCAATGGATTAATTAAGCAAAATTGAGTAAGGGGTGTAGTGTGGGATTTCCCGCAACTACAGGAGGTGGAGTAGTGAAAGTAGGAACCGGTTCCTTGGATTGGTCGGTTGGTGTTGAATTCTCCTTTGGTGCGGTTTCCTCCTTGTCTTTGACTACCTCTTCAATAGTTTCTTCATGATGACTTGGACCATCCACTTGTCTTCCACTTCTTAAAGTAACCGCATTAACATTCTCTCTTGGATTCACAAATGGTTGTGAAGGAAGTTTTGTGGATGCTTGAGTTTTTAATAGGTTCACATCGGTCGCCAATTGTCCCATTTGAGTTTGTAAATCCTTGATGGCCGAATCGGTCTTTTGTTGGCTTTGTTGGAACATAGAAGTAAGACCTTGCACACCTTGCATTAACGCATTGAGCTTGTCATCATTCAAAGAATCACGCTCCTTGACTTGTTGTGGTTGGAATTGTTGAGAACCACCTTGTTGTTGAGGTTGAAAGCGTGATTGTTGGAAACCACCTTGTTGCGCATATGGATTAGGAGCCGCCGCTTGCTTGTTTGCATAACTAAAGTTGGGATGATCCTTCCACCCGTGATTATAGGTATTGGAGTATGGATCGTACCTTGGCCTTTGATTTGGATATAAAGCATTCACTTGTTCGGTCTCACCATCCGGAATAATTACCGCGGCCATCCTTTGCATCATTATCTCCATCTTACTCATCCTTTGATCAAGATGTGATGAAGAATCACTAACTTCATGCACTCGCCTAACCATTGGTTCATCCCTTGTGTAGAATTGTTGCGAGTTTGCCGCCATACTTTCAATCAACTCTCTAGCTTCGGTCAAAGTCTTGTTCATTAGTGCACCACCACCCGCGGCGTCAAGAAGAGACCTATCACTTGGGTGAAGAGCTTCATAGAAGTATTGGAGAATCATAACGTCACTAAATTGATGGTGTGGACAGCTTGCCACCAACCTCTTGTATCGCTCCCAACATTCATACAATGATTCTCCCACTTGTTGTTTCAATCCACAAATCTCCTTGCGAATTTGAGTAGCTTTGGATGCGGGAAAATATCTCTCGAGGAAAAGTTTCTTCATCCCATTCCATGTTGTGATACTTAGGAAGGCAAATAATATAACCATTCCTTAGCATTACCCGCCAAAGAAAACGGAAAGCTTTCAACATTGCTCCATCCGCATTAGTCTCCGGTGGAAGCATGGCCATAACTATGGCATAGAAGTCCATAAGATGTTTGTTTGGGTCCTCATTCACCATGCCATGGAATTTTGGTAACTCTCTAATCAACCCCGGCTTGATCTCGAAGGTTGAGTTAGTTTGGATACACCATTGTTGTGTATCAAGCTTGTGAGAAGCTAGGTCCTTGAGTGTACGTTCACCATTGTTTCTTCCTCTTTGTCCGAATCACTTGATGAAGAAGGAGGAAGTGGAGTGTTAATCGCACGAATGAAATCCTTTAGTTGAGTGCCGGATCGAAGACGTATCGGACTTGGCCGCCCTCTTTAAGCATTCACCAAAGGTATAACACCGAAACAAGATTCTCAAAAACTAAGTTAGATACGGTAAAAGAATCTAACAAAGCAAGAATAAAAAAAAAAAAAAACAACAAAAATCGCCTGTTGCTCCCGGCGGCGCCAAAATTTGATGTGTGTCGTAGGTGCAATCAAATTAATTAATGTTTCCACTCAATTAAAAATAATATAATGGAAGTCAAGTTCGTTCCCACGAGGAGCAAGAGATTCTAGTTGTAAAAATTGTCACGAAAGGGGGGTGTAAAAAGCAAAAGAAAATAAACAAAGCAATTAAAAGATAAAGTTGAAAGCAATAAGAGAGACAAGACCAAGGAATCCTTCTTCGTTACGAAACAATGAATCAAGTTATGTTCTTTTCTACTTGTTATTAGTCACAAATTATCACCAACCGTAGGTAAAGCAGCTAGATCAGTGCTAAACCCCTAAATCCCTTCTATCACCGAGGACACGGAAGTTCTCGACTACCGGATTCTATTTACCAAACCACCTAGTAGTAGATCACTCTAGATGTAATTTAAATAAACGCATTAAGATTCATGAACTTATTAGGTCAATATTAGTAGTTAGACTCTTAGATCAAGGTCTACTTGCTAACGTTGTTTTCACACACAATTGCTCCACGGAATCCCTCCGCAAGGTCTCGTGTTTGCTACTTATGTAAAAAGTCAAGAAACGATTACTTATCTCCTAACTTTCACTAGCTTTAGATCAAATTAACAAATCAATTTAGCGTGCACTCCAAACAATCTATCAATCAATCATGAATGTCTTTAAGATCATTCCTATTAGTAAAAACAAACGATAATCATGTGAAAAACTTCAAGATAGAATTGAAAACAAAAACTCAAAACATAAATTAAGAACTAGGAATTCATCCTCAATCAATAATAAAATTAGCTACTCATGTTTTTGAAATTCACACAAATAATAATTAAAAGAAGAATTTTCAAGTTCACACAAATAGTTAAGAAGAAGAATTTTCAAAAGCTATCAAAAACACAAGTGTTGTGTGTGTAGAGAGGTGTGTAAAAGATGTAGAAAACTTCTCTATTTATAGGCTTCAATATTCTCCAAATCTTCCAAGGAATAGAACCCTTTTTCCTTTTGCAATTCAATTTCCAAATTCAAGTCTTTCTCTCTTCCATCTTCTCTTTCCAAATTTGAGTCCAATTCTCCATCCAATTCCTAGCCCAAGTCTTCACACCCATGAGAAAAGTCCATAGAAATTTTCGAATTTTTGGCTCGCCGAAAATCGGGTATTGTGGCGGAATCCGGCGGGAATTGTCGCCGCCGCCACCAAAATTTCTCCGTCAAGGGAATATTCGATTGAATATTCCGTCGGGCCCTCCGTTAGGACTAACGGTCAAACGAGTCAAACTAACGGTCGGTCGTCGGTCAACGGTCAAGGGAAAGGAATGAGTCGGCAGCCGAAGTCGACAGTCGAGTCACCGCTTAGTCAAGGTCGAGTCACCGAAGTCAACTCGAGTCAACTAAGTCGGTTGACCCGAGTCACCCAGCCACTTTGCACATGCTGGTGTAAGTCATGGCCAAGATGGCCCCTGTATTGCCTTCCCTTTGCACGCCTGGATGGTCAGATCCCGCAACTTCGCTCCATCTTTTCATTAGCTCACAATCCACCTTGCCCGACCTTCACAAAGAACTATCCTCACCAAGCTCACAAAGACTGCATTCACCGCTCCATCTCGGCCTCCATCCGCATCACGACTCAGGATCAACAACAAGCCTAGTCGCTATCCGAACTACATCGACTAGAAACCACCAACAAAGATTCAGCCTTTATCACCAATTCCTCTGTCACTCATGTCACACATGACCACCGTGCCTAGCATTGTAAAGATCGCCGCCTTCCATTCGCAGCCTCCCTGCACTCGACCAGCCAACTCTATCCACACAGCCATTACCACCTTCACCAGAAGAAGAACCTCCAACCGAGTCACTTGCATACAAACTCGGGTATCTCATACAACACCTTGAGCCGCACAAAGCCACTCATCTCCGCCACAACCTTAACGCCACAACTCGCAGCTCAAGCCAACTCACAAATATGCACCAAGTCGCGGCTCAATCTCTACTTTGGCCTAGTCATTACCACCACCTAACACAACATACAAACCGCCACTACCACCGCAAACCACTGTGTTCGGACCAACACTAGCTTAGCCCCGCTATCCCAAAGAGTAAGATCTTAGCCTCCAACAGTCATCCACTCTTCAATTGCACTTCATAACCTCGCTAACCCATTGCATCAATTCAACTTCCATTTGCAATCCCATTTCAGACTTCTTGGCATCAACAACACAACCGCTTCACCACGTTCTTCAAATCTCGGCATCAGCTTGCACCACCAAGCATAACATCCATAGACCACCTAATTCATTCTTTACCGCATCCCGAAACTCAATGAATTACTTCAATGAGTTCATCCTCATTCCCCTCTTTCACTCAAACCCATGGCTATCAACACCACAATGTAACCCTAACCCTTCAATTTACCGTAATTTGATTCTTAAGCCAAAACCCATCTATTCTCGCATCTCCATCTCTCGCCATAACAGAAAGAACTTCTCCATCACAAGAAACCCATTTCCGATTCGATTACAACCACATGATCGGTTCTCAACCACAGACCTTAAGCGCTTTGATTTCAATCGCTACGATCTTGTTCTCGTTGCTCGAGTCAATCGACTAACGTAACCCTAAGTTCCTTCATCCAACAACAAAACCACCTTCATCTTCACGGATCGAACTAACCCATCTCGATACCACCATCGATCGAACCCATCTCAAGCATCGTGTGGTCTTCTCAATTCACTGCACCATCAAGAACAACTCCGACTTCTTCTTCTCTCGAGTCTCAACTCGCTCGAAAATTTCTCGATTTTGGCTAACCCTATGGATCGTTCGTTGTTTTGGGAAAGAAAACATCCGAGAAATAGTTTCTCAATTTCGGGTGTAGTGTAAGAACGAGAGAACCTCTCTTGATTTTAGGGTTATGTTGGATAATTGGGCGGGATTCGACACCTTTGCATGGGATAAGGGATGACCAAATCAAACTTGGCTTGTCGGTTTTGAGAAAACCGATTGACCTAATTCTCGGTTCAATTGTCGGTTCTACGGGATCGATGGCTTAATTTCCAGCTTAATTCTTCTTGTGCAACCTAGCATGCTCCGAATATCGTCTGCGAGTTGAGCCTTTTGCTCTTTTTGCTCAAATTGGGTGCTTTCTTCTTCTTTTCCTCCGTGCGACTCCCGAGTGCCTAATAACTCAAAAACACACGTAAAAATACATAATTCACTAGAAAAATGGCAAAGAAAGCATAAACTACTAGATAGTAAATACGGTGTATTCTACACCTATCACTCTTTCACACTTACAACCTTGAAACCGATTTGCCATACTTCTAAACAAGTTTAGAATTGGTTCATCTGACTTTCAAGAACTATGTGATTGATCAAACAAATATTCAATCACAATCATGGGTTTAACGGTTCTACCAAAACAAGTTTCGGTTCTACCTTCCATGTGAGTACTGTGCATAGTCACACTAGCTTTCCAAAATTCGGTTGACTAGGTACTAGGATCGGTTCCCCACATATATATGGTATCTAACTTATATGTGTTGCACATGTCCATAGGATCGGTTCCCCTTTCTGCTATAAACCTTGTTGCACCCCATACAAGGATCGGTTTTCCTTTGTGATGTACTGCACCTCTTACTAGGATTGGTTCCCCTTTCCCATATTTGGCCAGACATAAAATCACAAACCCGATCATACCATCTCTGGTGATTACTTAAGATCGGCTTCACTAATAAAAGTCATACCAATACATAAGTCAGGCCTTTGTGAATAGTTCTACCAAGAACACAACAAGTCGTGAACGGTTATACTGAATCACACATATTGGTTTTTCATAAGATATGCAATGAATAACAAAACCAATAACACCTGGCAATTTCCTTTTCGGATCACAAACAAGTTTATGAACTTACTTCCTTAGAACACATGTAAAAAATTGTTCCCTAGGATGAAATCCTCACCTCATACCCATACATAATCACAATAGCATTCAAATGATTATGGCGATGTCTTATCTACAAAGTTTAATGGTTAATCAATAAACCTCGTATTGTATTCCTTAATACTATGTCTATCTAGAGTTCAAATATGCTTCGCAGTTTTGTTTTCAATATGCACGACTTGAAAGATACGTTAGGGAATGAAACAGTTCAAGTTAAATATCACTAACCTCAAGTGGAAGGATGATTGTTGTCGTTGTAGCTCCTTGCTTCTTCACATCTTCAAGACTTTGCAATACTTGTAATGTCTCATATCCTAATACTTTCAAGCTAACTTATACGAAGTTGACTCTAGTACATAATGAAGCGACTCTTAACATGAGTTTTGATTCACTAAAATATGACAACCAAACTTGACATACCAACGCTTGGTGGGTTCAACCGAGCCATGCCCTAACAACAACCAAACTTGACATACCAACGCTTTGTGGGTTCAACCGAGCTATGCTCTAACAATCTCCCCCTTTGTCAATTTTAGTGACAAAACTCTTAATACATATGGATAAACAAATTAAAAGAATTCATTACACATACGCTTGATTCCAAGTTTCAACAACACAATAACCTGCATATATTCAATCCATAAATGCCGTTGTTGACATTTGAATAACAAAGCTAATACTCCCCCTAAAGGAAAGATAGATATATTTTCAATCCAAACATCTTTGTTATTCCCCTTATGTAGTCAAGATAACTACAATAGCAATATGATATGTTGCCCCCCCTTAGTCAATGCTTTACTCTTTTCGTTAGATATAACGTTTAAGCATAATTGTCCTTTCCATATATTTCTCCCCATTTTTGTCACAAAATGACAAAGGTTCGAGCAAATACAGGTCAAACCGAAAGGATCTTACAAATCTAAAAGACTTGTACAACCTATAAGAGTTAAGCACGGGGGTTTCACATACCATTTTAGATAACCAATATCAAACCTGAAACTACAAGTAATTTGATTTTAATATGTTATCAAGGAAACAATTGCCCGAAGCAATTTTCCCTAATAGTTTAACAAATTGACTAAGAAACTTAGTTCCCTTGCTAAACCGATTGCACAAATACAATCGCTTATTTCGATAAGACCAAAATAAATATCAGAATTAACTTTATATTTCTCATCAGGTTCTAATTATTCAGACAATAACTTAGACCTTTCACTTTAGACAAGACAAGTACTAGTTTAGTTAACTAGTATTTCTCGTCAAGGCATCCGATTAGACTTGAATAACCGAATCCTTCAATTTGATAAGTCTAACTAAGATAAGAATTAACTTAGCTTCTCTTATCCGGAATCGAATTGGACTAAACAAATGATCCCGTATTTTGTTAAGCCATAAACAATATACACAAACCAAATAAATTGACTTGCACAATTATTTCTCTTAACCGGAAGCAATTGAAACAAACAAAGACATTATAGCACCGCAATTGCATCGAAATTTCGTTAAGCCAAAAACACTTGATACCAAACAATAAAGAAGATATCAAACAATAGTTTTTCTTAACCGGAAACAATTGAATCACACATACACATCCATACACACATAATGGAATACACATCAATTGTACCGAAATTTTGTTAAGCAAAATCAAAATATATGCAATAAAATCAGGCTTTTCTTAAACAGGAAAACGATTAACTAACAAATTTGTTACCTCATATTCCGCATCCTCTTTTCCCCAGAAAGATATATCATTAAGAACAAATTCACGTTAGAACTCTCCCCCATTATGTTGCCATCCTCTCGCAAGAACAAAAGAACAACAACAAATAGCAACCTTTACCAGAGAAAGGTTGAATCGGTTTTAACTAATGCGTGCCAATAGCAAAAGTTGAAAACCCGAAACACATATGTTTATGTTAAACACAACTCATGTAAACACAAATTGATTCAACACATTGTGAGTTTTTACATATGAGTCTCAATCGGAACACCTTATGATCCTTTGATAAAGCCTACCAACATGGGATAGAACTTAATCCCGCTAAATCAAAAAGCACACAAACCTGATAAGTGCTAAATTTACATGTTTAGAATGTCAATTCCATACTTGTTTTAGCTATAATTCTTGCATATTACTTGTTATTATGATTATTTTCTAGTTTATGTGTCATATCAGGTGAATCATCCTAAGAATAGTGAAAAGGGCTACAAAATAGCTATAAAGTGAAGTTCTCCAAAGATCCAAGTGTCTAAAGCCGAAACAAGTGCGACGAAAAGGAGCAAAGAAAGTCAAAAACATAGGAAGGACTAGAAGACCAAGTTCAACTCATCCAAATTCGGGAATTCTTATCACCATCTTGAAGATAATTTAATTATGAAGAGAATGGCGAAAGAATGAGGTCATTCCGAGTTCGGACGAAGAAGTTACGGCCAAAGCAAATGAGATTTAAAAACGGCGATCTAAACACAACTTTCGGCATTGCTAAAGCAATACCGAAAGTGGCCATATTTCGGGCAAAGAAGGTGTATTTTCGACCCCAACTTTTGGCATTGCTTTGGGGTATTCGACAATGCCGACTGAGATAGATCCATGGGGTCCCTTTTGACGTATTTTGACTTCCAAATCAAGGAAACTTGGTCCCGGATGGAGGATTCTAATACCCAAATCTCATGAAAACTATATAAGAGGACTTCCACAACAATTAGGGATCAACACATCTCATATTATACTTTTGTTCTTCATAAAATATTCTAGGGTTTATCCCTTTAGGGGGAAACCGGGTAATTGTGTAATCATGAGAAGCTAAACCTTTGTTGATTAAGGATGAATTCAATGTTCTAGCGTAAAGCTTTATTATTATACAAATCTATTCATAGTTTTATCATCTTATCGTTTGTTTTCACTATAATTAGGGTTTATGACTGATTTCTAGATTGTTCAAGTGTACAATTGGATTATTCTATTGATCATTCTATTGCTAGTAAAGGGTTAGGATATCCGTGTAATTGTTGAATAATCCTTACACAAGTAGAGAACGTAAGACCTCGCAGAGGGATTCTGTGGAACAATCATGTGTGAAGACAACACTAGTAAGTGGACCTTGCGCTAAGAGTCTAACTGCTAGGATCAACCTAAGTTCACATAACTTAAAGCTTCCGTTGGGTTACACCTTGAGTGCGCTACTACTTGGTGGTTCAGTTGGATAGAACTTGATATGCGAGCGCTTTGGTATCCAGTTACAAGAGGAACTTGGGGATATCACTGCTCTAACTGCTTTCCTATGGTTGGTGATGAATGGTTCTAACGAAGATAGATAAGTATACTATTGAGTCAACGTTTGGTAACGGCGAAGGACTCCTTGATCATCCCTTTCATCTTTTTTTTTATTTATTATCTTTGTATTTAATTCATAAACCAACCCCCATTTTACTTTGTTTTGCTATCTAAATAACATATCAATTACACAGCTCTATGTGGGAGCGATCCTTACTACCACTATATTACCAGTTAATTAGTGGGAAATATCTTGATTAATTTGTTGTGGTTACGACACGCATCAAATTTTGGCGCCGCTGCCGGGGAGCAGTTGCTAATTGATTTGTTGTTTGTTTAGCTTGTTCTTGTTTTTATTTTTTGTTTTGATTTTCTATTTCTTGTGAGTCGTCATGTTTCCTTACGGAAATAACATGTACGGAACACAAGACCAATCATCATATTATAGTGGTAATCAATATGGTTTTCAATCTTATTCTAAAACCATAAGATTATAAGGGACATGAACAAAAATGGAATTCCAATTGTTTTCTAGTAATGATCGTTTTGGGATAGTGAAGATTATGAGGTTGATGAAGATTCTTAAAAACTTTATGAATATGAGCAACCTTTTAGGGACATAAAAAGTCAAAGATCGTTGGGAATAATGGTAAAGTTATTCCAACTTTAGGATCATTATAATTATCACTCGATCATTATAATTATCACTCGCCTATTCAAAAGGAGGAGAATGGATATGACATAATCGTTGTTAAAATGGTGTAACGTACTCAAACAATGATTTTAAGATTTGCACCAATGAACTAGACTTCCTAAGAGAGGATTCCGATTCCAATGATGAGATTGTTGAAGAGATAGAGATTGAGAATGAAACCAAATTGATTGAAGTCGTGGAAGACCCAATTAAGCTTGTCAAGGAATATAATGATGCAGAGATTTCGGTTGAAGCAGAAATTAAAAGTTTGATAGAGGACCATGATATACTTGAGGTAAATAATTCACTAGAGATAGAAGATGAGGATCTCGAACAAGGTTTGTCTAATCCTTTGCATATTTCTATATCTATTATCTTTTCCATCCAATTGAAGTAGATTCTCAAAGAGTTGTTAACCCAACTTTTAAGAAAATACCTCACTTAGGATTGGAGTTATGTGCTTCCAAAGTTTTAACGGATTATTTTGCTTCTAAGTATCCACCACTTGATGTGTTTGATTCTAGCATTTTGCAGGTTCACCAAGCTAAAGAACCTTTTGAAGTTCCTGAATTCTATGTTCTCTATCCACTTTCGAGTGTAAAAAGGACTAAGTATGGGGGAAACTTGAATAAAGTGATATCTTCAATATTTATATCTTGTGCTAATATTTCTGTGAAGTTATTATTAGAATTTCAGATTGTTTTCTGGGCAGACTACCAGATTTTCAGATTGTTGGTGTATGGACAATAACCAGAAGGTCAGGCTGAGGACGTCAAACTAAGCGCTGCATGGGAGGCAACCCATAGGTTTTGTATTTTCTATCCTTTTTGTTTTTAGTTTTCTTATTTTGCATATCATATTAGGATTTCCCACCTTGACTTTATTTAGGACGAGTCAATTACATTGAGGACAATGTAAAGTTTAAGTGTGGGGGAGTGTTTGGATATTTTGCATATAGAGTTTTCAAAATTTTGCATAAAAAAAAAACCTCCAACTTGTAGATATTTTAGAGTCACTAGCATACTTCTAGGTATGTTTACATAGAGAATTCTGACCGACATAACTGAACTTGGAAGTGTTAGGGAACTACATTCAGATTTCTTACCTGTTAGAGTGTTAAATGATGGATTTAATCATGCCGGTGATGCAAATGAGGAGCAGGGAGAAATGCATTATTAGAGTTGCTGATCAATCATTAGTGGAGACTACCTATTTTCAAATCAACAGAGGCACCAGAACAAACTTTCTTTGTAGCTGACTAAAGAGCTTTCTTTTGAGCGTGTGTCACCGTACGTTAATTCCGGGTAGAATGGTGAGCTACGCAACCTCCCACCAATAGAAGCACTACTCTTTGATCTCTTGAGTGTTAATTTTGTCAATCATGAGGGTGACGTCTATAGATGAAAACCACCTTCTTGTAGTTTGATTTGCAGTTAGCACCATTCTATCTCTCGCCAACAATAGTTCCATAGAAACACCATCATCATCAACAAGTGGAGCGACATCAAAATCTACAAGGAAAGTTGAAGACGTTTGAGGTTGACAAGCAACAATATAAACAAAAGCAAAAAAATTCATATCCAAGTAAAGAAACATACAATGAGCGGATTTATTATACATGTTGAAGACTTACATATAATGAGCGGAATTCTATATCAAAGTGGAAGACTAAGTGCAAGAGCGAAGAAAATCAAAAGACGAGAGTTATTGGAGTTTATGATATCGAAGACAATACAAGTTATGAAGAATCAAGCGGTAAAGTACTTCACCCATGGCTAATTCCATCGTTATTTTTGTATTATTTTTCTTGTCTCACTAAAAAAAAAAGGAAAAAAAAAATGAGACAAGAAAAATTTGTTATTTTGTTTTTATTTATTTAATAAGGCCGTGGGGAAGGAAGAAAAATCTATAAGGAACTTTCAAGCAACAAGGAATAGAGGAAAAGAGTTATAATTGTCAAAGTTTTATGAAGTTCAAGAGTTTATCATCAATAGTTGAAGACCGAATACGAAGACCAAGAAGATGAAGAAGACGATCCGAAGAAAGATTATGTTTCTATTGGATGCCGTGAGAGTGGTGATTTCGTCACTGCCGATCGAATGTGAAGGTGGTAAGTACTCCCATCCTTTCTAATGGTTGATTTCCTTTCTTAGAGATCATCAGAAAATGTCTTTGAAGAACAAGTTCAACTCATCCAAATTCGGGATTTATTATCACCATCTTGAAGAAAATTTAATTATGAAGAGAATGGCGAAAGAATGAGGTCATTCCGAGTTCGGACCAAGAAGTTACGGCCAAAACAGTCGAGACGAAAAAAGGCGATCTACAACACAACTTTCGGCATTGCTAAAGCAATACCGAAAGTGGTCATATTTCAAGCAAAGATGGTGTATTTTCGACCCCAACTTTCGGCATTGCTTAGGGGTATTCGACAATGCCGACTGAGATAGACCCATGGGGTCCCTTTTGACGTATTTTGACTTCCAAATCAAGGAAACTTGGTCCCGGATGGAGGATTCTAATACCCAAATCTCATGAAAACTATATAAGAGGACTTCCACAACAATTAGGGATCAACACATCTCATATTATACTTTTGTTCTTCATAAAATATTTTAGGGTTTACCCCTTTAGGGGGAAACCGGGTAATTGTGTAATCATGAGAAGCTAAACCTTTGTTGATTAAGGATGAATTCAATGTTCTAGCGTGAAGCTTTATTATTATACAAATCTATTCATAGTTTTATCATCTTATCGTTTGTTTTCACTATAATTAGGGTTTATGATTGATTTCTAAATTGTTCAAGTGTATAATTGGATTATTCTATTGATCATTCTATTGCTAGTAAAGGGTTAGGATATCCGTGTAATTGTTGAATAATCTTTACACAAGTGGAGAACGTGAGACCTCGCAGAGGGATTCTGTGGAGCAATCATGTGTGAAGACAACACTAGTAAGTGGACCTTGCGCTAAGAGTCTAACTGCTAGGATCAACCTAAGTTCACATAACTTAAAGCTTCCATTGGGTTACACCTTGAGTGCGCTACTACTTGGTGGTTCAGTTGGATAAAACTTGATATGCGAGCGCTTCGGTATCCATTTACAAGAGGAACTTTGGGGATAGCATTGCTCTAGCTGCTTTCCTACGGTTGGTGATGAATGGTTCTAACGAAGATAGATAAGTATACTATTGAGTCAACGTTTGGTAACGACGAAGGACTCCTTGATCATCCCTTTTATCTTTTTTATTTATTTATTATTATCTTTGTATTTAATTCATAAACCAACCCCCCTTTTACTTTGTTTTGCTATCTAAATAACATATCAATTACACAGCTCTCTGTGGAAACGATCCTTACTACCGCTATATTACCATTTAATTAGTGGAAAATATCTTGATTAATTTGTTGTGGTTACGACACGCATCAAAACCATAAGGGTTCCATCATATGAGATCGAATATTAAGGTTAATGAAAACCGAAATCAGACATCCCACAAATTCAGAGTACTCATATGTATACCAAATATTTAGTTTATAGAATATAAACAAACAATAGTATATGTGACTTACATATGAGTTACAACATCACAACTTTCTTATGATTTTGATATCGCAATCATGAAGATATGATCCAAATATCGTCTATACTAAAAAGTCACTAATCATAAGGATGTGAGCCAATATATGAGACTGAAACACAATGATTTATCTCATAAACTCAAATGCAATACACCATAAATATTCAACATAAAATCAAGTATTGCAATTACCTGAATCTTATAGGGAAATGAATTACAAAAACAATGCAAAAAAAAAAAAATGAGGTCATTCCGAGTTCGGACGAAGAAGTTATGGGAAAAACAATTTTACACTCCTTCGTATGGACCAATCACACCAATCACTAGGACCGGTTACAGTGATTACTTGTGACGGGTCACAACATGAATCCACACACGAAACTATTTTAGACATAACTTTTGCATACAATGTCCGAATTCAGTGATTTTTGGCTCGTTTTAACCGTATAAACAAGAGCTACACATATAAGATCGGTAGATATCAACATCATAAGCTCAAAATTACCTTTTCTATCAAAAGATCAAATATAGATAGAGAAGGTATGAGTATAAAAGAAAAGAAATCTCCCTAAAGATGTTAATTAGTCATATAATAACCGAGAGATCATGTGCTCAATTTTCATGTGCTTTCTCACCTTTAAAAAGATTGAGCACCAAGGTGAGCATGCACATTCTAACACAACTAGGTTGTGTTGAGTTGAGCCTTGTCTTCTTTGTCACAAGTGACTAAGACAGGATCATCACTCTTGACCTCTTGCTTGGTTTGTTTTCTCTTGTTTTTCTTCTTTGACTTGTGATGAAGAGTGTCATTATCACAACGTTCACCAGTACAAGAGATTTCAGACATGATGTCTTTCTTTAGTCTTTCAAGAAAACTCTTGTAATTATTTTCACCAACAATTAACAGCTGAGAGTCATTCTTGTGACTATCTTTTGGTCCTTTTTTGGCTATGGAGGATTTTGGGACCCATTTAGAGGAGGGTTTCGCCGGAGGAGCTTTCTCCTTCATACAATTATGATCATTTCCCTTTTGGATATTTTGCGAAACATTCTTTCTCTAATTTGGAACATCGGATATTGTCTTTGTATTTGCAAAGTCATCTCTTTTCCTATAGTAGGGTCTTTTATGAGATGGCCTTGACGGGTGATGGGCAAAACTTGAACTATCATTATAATAATTCTTTTGCCTAAACTTTGGACAATAGCGATCCGAGTTCCCTTGGGGAGCAATCTTAGCCAATTTGTTTGATACAAAAGAAAGTGCATCTTGCATCTTACGAACTTTGCATCCCCATTGCAAATGCCCTTTATTACCACAATAATAACAATGCTTAGTAACATACGAAGACTAAGTTTTAATGTTACCTTTTTGTGGATCCTCTTGCATTGGAGCTCGACGAGTTTTCTTCTTCTTCTTATATTTGTTCAACGTTGTTGCTTTCTTGACATTAGCTAAAATGCATTCTTTAATTACTGTTGGTTGAACACAATTCTTAGGCTTGATAGGCTTTTTTCTTTACAAGAAATAGGAGCATCTTTGTCATCAGTGGAAGCCTCTGGTTGAGAAGAATTTGTAGCTTTAACAAATTTTATCTCATTGTTATCGTTGGAAGCACCTGATTCCTTATATCATAATCCTCGTGTATCACCATGATATCTTCCTGCTTCTAACAATGAGGATAAATTATTTGTGCTATCATTGGACTTTTTCAAGTACAAATTTTGTTCTTCCAACATTTTGATTTTATCAAGAGCACCAGCTAGATCAGCCTCAAGGTGTTTTTCTCATGAGAGATATACACCTTCTTTCTCTTCAAAACTCTTTTGTTGAGAGTTAATCCTTGCATCAGATTCAACAAGTTTCTCTTCCAACAAGTGAAGTTTTTCAAGAGCAGCATCACGCTCTTTCTCTAACAATTTTGTTCAAGAGAGACTAGCACTGGCTTTTTCTTCAAGACCCTGTATTTGTCGAGAATTAATCCTTGCTTCCGATTCAGCACGTTTCTTTTCCGACAAAAACAGATCTCTTCGAAGATTGTCACATTCTAATTTCTTAGAATTTAGATCTTTTGTACGATCTTTAAGAAGATATTCAGCGGTGCGGGAACCACAGTATTGTCCTTGAAATACTTTTCTCAACTTCTTGTTCTGTCGACAGAGAGGGGATAAGAGATCAATGACATCAGAAGTTTTGAGTTTACTCTTTCCCAAAGGCTTCAGAACCTTGGAGTATTTTGAGATATTATCATCCACATCTCGATCAATATCTGAGTCACCATCATCGGATATTTCATCCAACTGATTTTCTAGGCATGATTCCCAGTTATCACTAGTTTCTACATCATTAACAAGATGAACTTGTCTAGTAGATTCCCTTTCATGAAGGTCTTCAAATATTGAATCGTAGATGCCATCATCAAGTGTTAATTCAAAACTCTTGATATCTTGCTTTACGTTAACTGAATCATTCTCAGCTTATACAAAAACCATTTTTAAATTCCAGTCTTATAGGTTGGATCGCACCATACACAGATTGTTAGATCTTTTCGTGTTTGCCTGCTCTAATACTAATTGAAAAGACGAGGGTACCCAAATACACCACAATCTTAAAATTATCCACCTATAAGTCCTCTTACCGAAAGTGATTGTCTATGGACAAAGTCGAGACAATACTACAAATCGGTATTCACACTTTGTGTGATCGTCTATGGATACGAGATCGAGACAATACAACAACCAAAGTGTGATTACTTGATAATAGGTTCGGACTTAACCAAACTCTATAGGATCACTATCAAGTAATACGGAGTTAACGTTTGTGTATTTTATTTTTAATTATAATAAACAATTATAATTGTGGAAATAGAAAAGTAAAAGACACAACAAGATTTTGTTAACGAGGAAACCGCAAATGCTTGAGAAAAACCAGGGACCAAGTCCTAATTGAATACTCTTTAATTAAGCCGCTATAAAAAATCTAAACCAACTTCATATAGTTGAGACCAAGCAACTAAACCTAGTTCACTTAGTTTCTTCAGTATCCCTGCGCTTCCGACATTCAATAAGTGCACGCACTGGAACAATTCCTTTGGGTCGTATTCCAAACAGTAAAGGAACAACAAATATGTTTGGTAACAACTCTCTTGATTCTTTCAGATGAAGATATCTCAAGTCATATGCAAAGGCTCTTCCGTTTAACCAATAAACTCCTTTGCCTGATCAGATCAATCTATCCAACAACTACCGAAGTAGTAGAGTTTAGATTTGCAATCAATCAATATAGATTCCAACAAGAAACTATAAGGTGATGCCGATCTTACATAACTAACCAATCGAATAAATCCGATTCTAGTTGGATCCCAGCCGATCAAGGTTTGTGCACACCCAAATATATAAAAACCAAATAAGAAATCTTCTTTGTCTTCAAATCTTCTTTAATCTTCAATAAACACCTGCACAACACCACTTGAATCTCTTGTGATCAATCACGCACAGAACGGAGTCTGTTAATAATGGATTATCACAAGATGTCTTTAGATCTACAAACAGTTCTAAAGATCCCGTCGATACTTCGATCTAGTTTGAGTGAATCTTATATCACAAGAGAATACCTCAAGAATAAACAAACTAGGTGCAATCAAAGTTCAACAACCGTTAGTCAATCAAATCAATCGAAAACTAAAATAAACTGCAATTATCTAGTTTCCCACCAACGGTACTCGTAGAGCTTCTTGATCCCACAAAATTCTTTTAACGAGCGGTCGTAAGAGATTTCGCCTAATTAGGGTACTTTCCTCTCCGGATAGACGGATCCACCAAAAACAACAAAAAGATGAAGTTTGCCTCGCTCTTAGGATAGTTTGCTTGAAATGCAAACTTGGGTATTTATAGACCAAAGATGTTTGGACACCGAGGAATTTCCAAAACCGAATTATTCTTAAGATATGCAATAAATGCCCAAAATCGGTTTTCATAATTCCTGGAAATGCTTTGTCCAATATTTCCGAAATCTCTCATAGAAAATCTCCAATTAGTAAATGCACATCACCAATTTTTATTTTCTAGAGATATGCATTTAATTGTTGGTAATAAAAGCATATAAAACTAACAACCTTAATTAAAAGATTCTTAATTTATTTCGGACCGGGATCTTCTTGAGTTATTAAGAAATATCTTTGAACAACAA
This sequence comes from Papaver armeniacum, assembly GCA_023531295.1. Lineage (NCBI taxonomy): Eukaryota > Viridiplantae > Streptophyta > Magnoliopsida > Ranunculales > Papaveraceae > Papaver > Papaver armeniacum. The sequence goes on from JAJJWW010001697.1 coordinate 387,922, forward strand.
AAGATAAGAGTTACTGATCATGTTCAAAGTATGTCGACATCTTTTCTTTGTAAATCCTCTTTCATATTTACAATCTTGGAATCAATTATACCACACTTCCAAACAAGTTTAGAATTGGTTCATCTGTATTCCAAGACAACTATGTGATTGATAAAATATCAATTCACTAATCATGGGTTTACGGTTTTACCAAACACAAGGATTGGTTCTACCTTAATATGGTTACTGGGACCGGTTATATCAGTTACCAGGATCATATACATCAATTACCAGGACCGGTTACCATATTCTCATGGTATTACTTGTGATCGGTTACACCAATTACCAGGATCGGTTACACCAATTACTAGGACCGGTTACGCCAATTACAAGGATCGATTACACAACTCTTTTGTGATAGGTCACACCAATTACTAGGATCGGTCACACCAATTATAAATATCGATCATACCATCTTAGGTGATTACTTAGGATCGATCACACTAATAAAAGTCATATCAATTCATAAGTCAGGCACTGTGATTAGTTATACCAAGATACATAACAAGTTATAATCGACTTTACTAACTCACACATATTGTTAATCCAAAGATATGCAATGAATAGCAATACCAATATGCCTAGTTATTTCCCTTTCGATTCATAAAACAAGTTCATGAATGTACTTACTTTAAACAAATGTAAACATTGTTTCTTAGGATGAAATATTCACCTTTACCCATACACATAATCACAATAGCATTCATGTGATCATGTCTTGCTACTAGAGTATAATCATTCACAGCTTCGCAGTTATGTTTTCAATATAGCACGACTTGAAAGATACGTTAGGAATGAAACAATTCAAGTCAAATATTACTAACCTCCAGAGGAAGGATGATGTCGTCGTTGTAGCTTGTTACTTCTTCACATTCTTCAAGTCTTCGAGTAATACTTGTATGTCTCATAATCCTAGACTTTCTAGTCTAAACTATATGAAGTTGTCTCTAGTACATAATCAAGCGACTCTTAGATGAGTTTTGATTCACTAAAATATGAAAACCAAACTTGACACACCAACACTTGGTGGGTTCAACCGAGCTATGTTCTAACAACAATAACACATGCAGTCTTCAAGTTATCACCAGCAACACCAGCTCGACAACAACTTCTTTTATCTCCACCATCAACGCCATACAAAACCCTCAAACCTCATGGGAACAACCAGTACTCATTCCTTTTGTCATCATCGACATGTACATATTCCGTCTTAACTGACTGCAACAGATGAACCATAGTCCCATGTCACTCTCTTAGTTTCAATTCATATATTAGTCAGTTCCACGGTTGGGTGAAAACTATCTATTTCACAGCTTCAAATTCCATGTCCGAAAACTGCATTTTGCATTTCATCTCCAAACTTTATTCACTACTCCCAAGCACCACCGGGAAACCCAGCTCTAATAGTGATTTTCATCACCTACCATTCTCGTATTCAAACATTGCCCGTGCAGCCACTGCGATTCTAATCCGAGATGAACCCATCCAATCATCACCTAGCTTTGCTACATATGAAACATGTACGCAATTAGTGAATTTTGTGCCATTAAATGTCTCTTAATCTTCACCACCGGCTAAGCCAATAGTTGCACTGATTGATAGAAATGAATATGAAACTGTTGTTTTGGATGTTCTTCTTTGTTAAGAAATGGCATAAAACTTGACACGTCCTCCACTTTTTTCTTAACTCTTAATTGATCCAATGTTTGGCAAATGGGCAAACAAAAGAACTATAGCCCACTATACTGACTTTGTCTTTGGGACGTGAAGTGATGTAGCCAAGCAACTGGCATGACAAACTCGGAAACCCAATATAATTAAACTCCGTCTCATTTTGGCCCCAAACGTCATTTTTAGCTGTTTATTCTTCCAGTGATCGAATTCACCTGGACTTTCTACAAAAGCACTAAAATAGTGTCATTAGCCAAGATACCGGTATAAAATGTAGCACTTACGTGCTTATCAAGCACCCCCACACTTATTATTTGCTAGTCCTCGAGCAAAATAAAGAATATATCCGCTCCACAGCTAGACATGAAGAGTGATGTCTGCTAAACAGCGAGACAGATCCACTAAACAACAAGACCGAGAGACATCTGCTAAACAGCGAGACAAATCCACTAAACAGTGGTGTAAAGATGTCTGCTAAACAGCTAGACAAAATGACTAAACAATGGTACGAAGATGTCTGCTAAACAACTAGACAGAAAGACCCGCTAAACAGCTGATCATATCATGCAATTTATTTATTTAATTTTATTTATTAATTTTCTTTTTAAGACCCGCTAAACAGTTGGTCATATCATGCTTTTTTTTTTTAATTCTTAACGAAAATGAAAACCTATAAAAAATTATTATTTTTTTATTTTTTCTTAAAAAGAAAATTCTTAACGAAAATGAAAACCTATAAAAATCTAAATGCTTAACCACTCCCCCACACTTAAACATTACATTGTCCTCAATGTAATTGAGTCATCCAACGTAGAAATTGAGACTGGGGAAATATCAATTGGCTCATGCACGATTCTGGGAATAGGCAAATCCTATGGGCATTTAGATGCAAAGTACTCCAACAAAATTATAGAAAAACACAATTCTAACCCTAAATTAGGTAACTTTTGGAAGTTTAAGGGTCTAGAAACAACCTCTAAGTCGGATGAATGATCTTGTGAGATAGATTCATATATTGAATTAGGCAAATCACCCACACAAGCATCCACAGGTTCATCTATATGTTCTGTCTGGAACAGAGAGTCATTATAAGATTCATCATCATCATCATATAATCTTTGACATTCAAGAACTCTCAATCTTTGTTCCAAACTAGGCGGTGTGTTTGTAATACTTCTCATATATCGTTTTAGGTGATTCTTCACTTACCATATGTGGAGCAAGAACTTCCTTATTCCGTGACCAATACATATATTCACCAAGCGTCATATCAGATGACGTCTCCTGAGAATGTGAATTTCTACACATATATTCTCCAAGTGTCATCTTAGATGACGTCTCCTGAGAAGCACTCATCATCCTCAAAAAGGTACCTGAAATAAAATTCTAAAATACAAACAAGTCAAATGGAAGAAAAAAATCCTAAAATAAAATAAAAATATTGTACAAACATAAAAATAAATAAAATAAAAACCTAACTATAATTACAAAATCAAAAATACCAATTGCAATATTCCACAGCCGCTCCCCGGCTGCGGCGCCAAAAATTGATAGGATTCTAGGAATACCCTATATATAAACCATAATCGCACGACGTCTACAATGTAGACAGCGGCAAGAACGGGTCGAACCCACAGGGAGCGGTGGAAATACCGTAATCAATGTCTTTAATAAAACTAACAAGGAACAATATTTTTGGATTTTTGGAATTGGAAATGAAATAATAAAGTTAAACTGATAAAATAGATTCAATAGGAAAGACGGTAACCAGGGTTTTATCGTATCCACCATTATTTCTATTCAATTACTGAAATGAAACATAACTCATGAATAATTATTTATCGTATGTTCTATCGAAATCACCTATTATATGTATTAGAGTCACAAATATCACTGGGACACCCTAAGCATGGCACATCAAAAGACTAAATCCAAGCATGCACCATCAAACTGTATTAGTGAGAAAATTATACGAAACTAAATATAGGTTCACAAATAATTCCTGGGTACTCTAAGCATACCCCATTAAAGGAATTAACCCAAGCATGAAATATCAGACAATGAGACAAATATATTTGTTATCCTAACAATTATGTACAAAGGTTCTACAAAACCGGTGAAGCGACAACTCATATTTCGATAAATCGATAAACAAAATTAAGAATTAATCATATTCGATTCATAATGGTATTTTTCTCAATTAATCAATTCAAATAGCCTAATACCCTAAGTGATTTCAACGATAATCCCTAGTTACCAAAAATCTAGCAAGACATAAATACGAATTTCTTAAAATCCATAAAATAATGAACAAAAGATTAGAAAGATTAAACCGTTAAGTCTTCCTCTTCTTAGCTTGTTTTACACCCCAAGTAATCTCCAAGGCGGACACACTTCTCCCTCTCCGTCTGTCACCAACAGAGAAGAACAAAAGCTAATCCTCCCAAAACCGGCCTCCCTTTCTTATTTTTCTTTTCCGTCTCTGTTTTGTTGATTTATGCATTAGGTGTTGCTGCGACAAATCAAACCTAACAACTCTCTGCCAAGGCCCAGCCCACACCGTACTCCAAATTGAGGCCCAAAAGTCCATCCACATCTTCTAATTCATGTCCGTTAAAATTCTTCTTATATCTCCGTCTACAGACGTACATCACCACCAATCATCTTCTTACATGTCCGAGCTTCCTCTATTCTCTTCCAAGATCCACTTTGTTGGAGCACACAACAAATCAGCCAAACTCAACAGTTCATGAAAGCTTGGATGACTGTCATCTCGTAAACATCTCTATGCACTGCTAAAGCACTCTACCCTTACAGCTACCATAACCAACGCTGGCAGCATCTGAATCTTCTATTCTTCTTCATTCGGTCACAGCTAACATGGAATTTGTATCTTCCATGCATACACAATAAATCCCAGACTCCATTTAACCGTCATTGTCGTCACTGCAATCACTACCAGAAATAGCAATACAACTCGACCATTCTGTCCATCAAAATTAACCATAGCTATATAGTGAACTAAATCAGCAGTCACTCACTCTTATATCATCGAGAACAGAGCTCATGGAGTATTGACTGTCCGTTTTCATCCATGTCTAAACGAAATTCCGATTTGATCCACTTCAGTTCTTCCGTCACTCCACCATCACTGACTACACTCTCAGTCCTTGGTACAATCAAATTAATTCATGGCAACAACACATGCAGTCTTCAAGTTGTCACCAGCAATACCAGCTCGACAACAACTTCTTTTATCTCCACCATCAACGCCATACAAAACCCTCAAACCTCATGGGAACAACCAGTACTCGTTCCTTTTCTCATCATCGACATGTACAAATTCCGTCTTCACTGACTGCAACAGATGAACCACAGTCCCATTTCACTCTCTTAGTTTCAATCCATATATTAGTCATTTCCACGGTTGGGTGAAAACCATCTATTCCACAACTTCAAATTCCATGTCCGACAACTTCATTTTGCATTTTATCTCCAATCTTTATTGACTACTCCCAAGCACCACCGGCAAACACAACTCCAATAGTAATTTTCATCACCTAACATTCTCGTCTTCAAACATTGGCCGTACAGCCACTGCGATTCTTATGTAAGACGTACCCATCCAATCATCACCTAGCTTTAGTGAATTATGAAATATGTACGCAATTAGTGAATTATGTGCCAGTAACTGTCTCTTAATATTCACCACCGACTAAGCCAACAGCTCCACTAATTAATAGAAATGAATATGAAACTGTTGTTTTGTATGTTCTTCTTTGTTAAGAAATGGCATAAAACTTGACACGTCCTCCACTTCTTTCTTAACTCTTAGTTGATCCATTGTTTGGCAAATGGGCAAATAAAAGAACTCTAGCCCACTATATAGAATTTGTCTTTGGGCCTTGAAGTGATGTAGCCAAGCAATTGGCATGACAAACTCGGAAACCCAATATAATTAAACTTCATCTCATTTTGGCCCCAAACGCCATTTTTAGTTGTTTATTCTTCCAGTGATCAAAGTCGCTTGAACTTTCTACAAAAGCACTAAAATAGTGTCATTAGCCAAGATATAGAGTCCTAGCTAATATAAATATGGGTATAAAATGTAGCACTTACATGCTTATCACATGGCAAGAAACAAAACTCACATTCTCTATCAACATGCGAAGCCGAATACATTGTTGCAGGTTCGTGTGTGTGGATGGGGAAAAATGGTTCGCTAGTTTTTTAGGAAAGTGAAGAGTCGAGCATGTTGTCGAGACTCCTCGAATCGGGCAAACTGCTCAACCTCACACAGATGCACCGCTGCAAAGGGGTGCTTAGATTCGAGAGATCAATCTGTAGGACTCCGGCCTAAACCAAGACAATGGTCGTTCCAGAGTCAATTCGGCCGCAAAGAGGGAGACGGGTTGATATGTAGGACGGAAGCCGAGAATTGTGTGGGATCAGTGATGATCAAGGATTGTGGGTGTGTTGAAGGTTTCTGCAATAATTGGTGAACTGTTGAGTTCGAATAAGTTCTGATGAATTGATGAATTCTTGAGAGTAGTTACTCGAGAAATTCTGTGTAGACCAAAAACGTTGTTCTCAATCTTGGATTCAGAAAATTATTTATATTGTCAGAGTTGTGAACACCTTGATCCCTGTAAGTGTGATGGTTTCATGAGTGGAAGAGTGGGCAAATGGAAGATCGTGGTAAAGTCAGTTCCATATCGCGTGGAGACTTGACGGATCGTACACCCACTACTTTGCTAACTCCTTCAACCGTTGACACAACTTACGCACATTTCTCGTCGTGGATGAATCCACGTTTTGTATGCCGCCAGACCAAAACCTTAGTTGTTATCCCCCAATTTGACGTGATTGATGTCTCACGAATCGTGGAGTCTGCATGACATACGTGTATTTAGTTTGTCAGTTGTTGACTGATTAGACAATGAGTCGGATGACTGACATACCTATGGAAATGACAGTAGCGTGCATTTTCCATCTGTTCCTCAGTCGGTTCCTTTTTGACAGGAGGCAATTTGATCGCACCGTCTTGGATCCAAACCTCCAATAGTTCGATCACTTCTTCAATAGAAAAGGGGAATTCAGGTGCATCTTGATCGCTCTGTTGATGTTGAGTAGGCGATTGTGCATTCCTGGCTTGACCATCTTTCCTTGGTGCTTGTGAGGGATTGGAGGCTGAAGCATTCTTACGTGGCTGAGCTTCAGCTTTTCTTTTGCTCCCTTAAGCAACATTCATTGAGGTTTCGACGCTGTACTGCTTGTTGATTTGACGCCTGGCATTGTTTCTCCGAGTGTCTTTCGATTCCTCTACTTTGACAGTTTTCGTTCTTTCTAGCAAGGCGGGAGCGGTAGTTGCTGATCGCTTGGCCGCTTCATGAAGTTCTGAGAAGGTCTGAGAACGAAGATTTTCCAGCAAAGCTCTGTAAACTGGGATCATCCCATTGATGCACAAATCTACCAGTTGTTGTTCAGTGACATTTGGATCGTGACAATCTAGAGCCTGAAGTCTGAACCTCTTTACGTAGTCGTTCGGATGTTCATTATTATTCTGAGACATCCTTCCCAAGTCGGATAGAGTAACTTTCTCAGAGACAAAGAAGTATTTCCTGTAGAAAGCATTAATCATTTCTCCCCAATTGGCTATGCTCCCTGGTGCGATGTTGTTGTACCAAGTATAGGCTCGTCCGGTCAGAGACTTTGAGAACTCTTTCAAACGCACAACATGGTTATGTTCATGCTCTCCCAATGTTTCCAGTAATCGAGAGACGTGTTCTCGAGCATTCCCCGTTCCGTTGTAGAGTGTGAACGTTGGAGAAGTGTAGCCCTTTGGAAGAGGGATTCTTTGCGCAGCAGCGGGATATGGAGGCTGATGACGGTGCACGGATGGTGTATGGCCTTTCCTCGATTCTCCATAAAACGTTCCAGATCTTCACGGGTGATAAAACTGGCAGGTTCAGGTTCTGCAGCTTTGCGGGTTTCATCGTCGTCAGGGACTGGAATAACTTCAGGATCCGTAGTTGGAGATGTTTCCTTGTCTTTTCCCTTCTCCTGAGTTTTAGCTAACATCTTGTCAGTGAGAGTTTTGAGGTAGTTACATAGCTCCTTCTGAGTAGCAGCCATATCAGTTTGATTCTTGGCGAGAACTTCCTGAACCTTCATGAGATCAGCGATAGTAGGTGGATTTTCTCCGATCTCTTCGGGAGACCGACCGAAAAGAGGATGTTTCCGACGTTGGTTTGAGGAGGAGTGGTATCAACAGCACCGGTGTTAGAAGCAGGAGTAGTTTCTGGAGTACCACCGGTGTTGTTAGTGCTAGCATTGTTTGGGTTAGGGTTGGTAACTGAACCTGACCTAAGATCAACCATTTTGTGAAAATGAGAGATTGAAACCGAGAGATTAATCTCCCACTGTGGTCGCCAATCTGTGGATGGGGAAAAACGGTTCGCTGGTTTTTTAGGAAAGTGAAGAGTCGAGCGTGTTGTCGAGACTCCTTGAACCGGGCAAACTGCTCAACCTCACACAGATGCACTGCTGCAAAGGGGGTGCTTAGATTTGAGAGATCAATATGTAGGACTCCGGCCTAAACCAATACAATGGTCGTTCCAGAGTCAATTCGTCCGCAAAGAGGGAGACGGGTTGATCTGTAGGAGGGAAGCCTAGAATTGTTTGGGATCAATGATGATCAAGGATTGTGGGTGTGTTGAAGGTTTCTGCAATAATTGGTGAATTGTTGAGTTCGAATAAGTTCTGATGAATTGATGAATTCTTTAGAGTAGTTACTCGAGAAATTCTGTGTAGACCAAAAACGTTGTTCTCAATCATGGATTCAGAAACTTATTTATATTGTCAGAGTTGTGAACACCTTGATCCCTGTAAGTGTGACGGTTTCATGAGTGGAAGAGTGGGCAAATGGAAGATCGTGGTAAAGTCAGTTCCATGTCGTGTGGAGACTTGACGGATCGTACACCCACTACTTTGCTAACTCCTTCAACCGTTGACACAACTTACGCACATTTCTCTTCATGGATGAATCCACGTCTTTGTAGGCGCCAGACCAAAACCCTAGTTGTTATCCCCCAATTTGACGTGATTGATGTCTCACGAATCGTGGAGTCGGCATGACAGGACGTGTATTTAGTTTGTCGGTTGTTGGTGATTAGACAATGAGTCTAGGTTTTGTTGAATCGAGCATGTTTGACAAATGCTCGGCGATTCATGAATGTTAATGTTGCTCGTCGAGCAAATATTGTAAATTCGACGAGTTGTTGAATATTGATGAGTTCTTGAATATATGTGGATTATTCGAGCAGCGAGCAAGTATTGCTCGATTCGACGAAATACTCGATAAATTTACGAATATTGATAGTTGGATCAATATTCGAGTAACTGAGAAAGTATTGCTCAATTCGACGAATTACTGATATGACGAGCAACTGAGCAAGTATTGATCAGTTCGATAAAATACTGAATGTTGACAATTTTGACGAGCAATTGAGCAAGTATTGCTCAATTCGACAAAATAATGAATGTTGATGATTTGACGTACAATTGAGCAAGTATCGCTCAATTCGGCAAATTACTGAATGTTGATAATTTTTCGTGCAATTGAGCAAGTATTGCTCAATTCGACAAATTACCGATAGATTATCAAATATTGATAGTTGGATCAATATTTGAGCAAATCGAAGCAAGTATTGCTCGATTCGATTAAACATTTATTGGTGACGTGACCTAATAAAATATTAAAATATTGGTAAGCTACCAAATATTATATGATTAATTCAGATGTTGGTTGTTGAATCCATCATAAATTCATTAGTGTTTGAATTATGCTCAGAGTGATGATTCGTGGAGCATTTATTCAAAACCCTAATTTCAGATCATAGTTGATGAATCACTGAAAATAAGTCATGAGTGATAGAGGGACTCATAGACACATTTTTGTGTCTAATTTGATCTCAATACTATTTATTGTTGGCACTCGATTTTGTACTTATTATGATGTTTTGTGTGTTTGTAGGTATTTTTGGGAAATAAACATTTTTGGAAAAATCGGCTCGAAAAACTACTCGGAGAACCCCCGGAGGACATTTACTATTCGGACTCCCACTTTGGATAAGGGGCACCCAATTACTAAGGGGCACACTAGCTGCTATTTACACCCCATTGGTGGGCAGCTGCTAAAGGGACACTGTATCCAGATAGGGGGACTCCCCTTTCTTCCTCAAATTTGGCGGGAAATTTAAGCTTCAAAACATCAGTTTACTGCGTATTTTCTGGGCTACAATTGGACGTGATTTTATGCGACTTTCTTGCGGTTCCAGTTTGGTGTTGACCTGTTAATGCAAAACAGAGCTGGTAATTCAGTTGGACTCGAGAAAAAAAGGAGGAATGCGTGGAACAGGGTACACAAGAATATCGGGTTTGCAATTCTTCTTTCCGTGTTTTCGTGATTACTACCGAGGACGGCGTGTGGATTTACTGAGTCTTACTATAACTGAACGTGAAATCAGCGTGTTGGAGTGTGTGGAATTAACAGAACATACGAAGAATCAATTGCAGGTGCATGAAATAGTTTTAAAATGAAAAATATTATCCCGTGACTGTGGAGCTATAAAGATAGAATTATATGGAGTAATGAGGGGATATTTCGGTGCTGGGAGACTATTTAAACTATTGAGGGATAGTACGAAGGGGGAAGAGGAGTTTGGGAGAGTTTAGAGCATCAACAGATCGAGAAAATCGAGTTACAAAATTATTTTCTGCTGCTGCTGCACCAAGAACACGAAGAACATAAGACGCACAAAAGCATTCGTTCATGCTACAGTGTTAACGACATTCAGTTGAGGGTCGCAGCGCTACCGTAACAGCAGCAGTTTATCTTTATCGTTCTTTGTAACAGTGTTTGCAACAATTATAATCGTTGCAAACACTTGATTTTCATCATTTTCTCCATTTCATCTTTGTAAAACACCCTTTGAGCAATAATAATGATTTTTGAGCGTGCTTCCAACATGATGAGCTAAACCCATCCCCTGGGGCGACGGAGGAAGCCATTCTCTCAAGAATTATGTGGTAATATTTACTTTATTAATTTATGCAATATTTTTATATGATTAATTGCATTGATAAAAAAATGAATTAAATGATTTTTATTAATCAAATGTGTTTTCTCTTGATGATGCATGCTTAGTTTTAGACTCTTGATGTGTTATGCTTGCGACTAACATTTGATATTTTGGAAATCTGATTTTGGCAATACTTTAGAATCAAATCAATTGTTTAAATTGCATGATATAAATTAATTTATAACCACTTAAGTATTGATGAATGGTGAAATCCTAGCTCCAGCCTCTCCATAATTTTCACAACATTTTGTATTTTGAGTTTGTTATAATTTTGCTTTAAAAAATAATCTAAAAATCTGCTTTTACAAGTCTCAACGAACCTTTCACTACAACATCATTGAAAATAACCATCAATTTTTGGCGCCGCCGACGCGGACTTGTCTTTAGGCTAGAGTTTTTAGATTTTTTTTTTTAGGTTTTTATTTATTTGTTCTACTTTACGTTTTTGGGTTTTTGTCTTTTTACTACAGATTTTGGAATTTGGAGCGAAAGAAAATTTTGCCAAAGCTTTTGGTGAATACTTAAAGACTGGGAGTAAAAGGCAAAGCGAAAGGAGCGAAAGAAGAAGATTTTTTTTTTATTTAATAAAAAAGAGAGAGAAAAAAAAAAGAGAGGCATTTTTATTTTTTTTAGACTTTTCTTTTCTTTTGCAATTTTACTTTTTGGACTTTGGACTTGGACATTTGGACATTTAGACATTCTTTTATTTTTAAACCCTACGGAAGGGTAGTATAAATATAAACTGTGTGCATAGAAGGACGGCGATTACGATATCGCCTCGGCCCCTTGGGTTCGTACACGACATTGGAGTCGTGGCCCGAGTCGACTACAACGGTTCATCCCCGTGTCTGGAACGGAGGTAAGTTTGTCGAAACACTCGCGAATCCCCCGTCGGCGGGTTCCGTATTCCTTCGTTTGCATATATGTCGAGGAACCGAATACGGCTGCTTTAATTTCCTAGTAAAGGGCAAGGCCAGCCATACAAGATAAGGGTTCGGATTTCATCACCGTTCTCTTCTTGCCCGCCTTAGGAAAACAATACTTAACGCGAACCTAAGCTTTAAAATTTGGAATAGAACGAGACCTATAGGGTAACGATCTTAATAGGAAAGTCGTTCGAAAAATATTGGTTACTCTTTTGAGCATACTTCGAAGTTCATGATGGTTTCGTGAGTTGAATGCGTGATTGCGCCGCCTTGTAATGCGGTGAGGCCTTGGGTATCAAAGCTTCACGCAGCTTCCCTCGCCTCTATTCAACTTACTTTAACTCGGATTGATTTCAGAGAGGTTTGCTCAGATTGTAACGAGTTCCTTTTCGAAAGATTAGAAGCTGGTCTAGAAACAATCTAAGTGGAGCCATCATGCTTTTTGTTTGCTAGAAATCATTAGGTTTGATGTGGTGGAGTCAGCCTTGTTTGTGTTTGCATAGAACTTCTCTTCCTTTTTAGGATTTTTCTTTTTCTTTTGTTTTTCTAGTGTATGCCCGAGGTTATTAGAGAGCGGGCTTGGAAAAGAGACATTCTAGGTCGATTGATTAGTGAAAAACCTAGTAATTCTTCTTGTGGAGGCGGGGAGCTCGAAGACTCTTCTTTTGAGAGCCCCGTTTTTGGAAACTTCAGTTTTGAGAATCTGTCTCTTCGTGAGGAAAGTACCCCTAGTACTTCAGCTGTGCCAGCGATGGCAACTTTGAAAGATTACATGTTCCCAACTAGGACCAGCCGAGCTTCATGCATTAAATTGCCAGCCACTACGGCTAATTTCGAGATAAAACCTAGTATTCTTCAGATGATCCCTATATTCTTAGGAAAAGATGATGAAAATCCTTATTTTCATATTAGGGACTTTGAGGAAATTTGTGGGACAGTTAGAATAAAAGACCTTACTGATGAAGTTTTAAAACTTAAGATGTTCCCCTTTTCCTTGAAAGATAAAGCCAAGACCTGGCTGAACAACCTACCATCCGAATCCATTCAAACATGGGGAACTTATTCTTTGCTTTCTATATGAAATTCTACCCTAAGCATAAAACTGCAGTTGTTAGGCAGAAAATTAGTGCTAGTGTGCAACAAGAGGGAGAGTCTCTTTATAGGTTTTTAGAGAGATTCAATGATCTCCTATCCCAGTGTCCTCACCATGGATTTGATAAGATGAAACACGTAGAAATTATTTATGATGGTTTAGACTATTCGACCAAAGCCATGGTCGAGTCTATGTCTTATTTGGTGAGTTCACTAGTAAAAGTCTTGAGGATGCCTTTACCTTCTTAGGAGTTGTTCTTTGAGAAATCCCAACAGTGGGAGTCTTGTGTTAAACCCCTAAAAGACTCTTGGTTAATAGAAGTAGCACCAATATGGTAGATACGAGTTTTGCGTCTGATGCTAAGTTTGCTGCTTTTTCTAGAAGGTTAGAAGCCTTGAAAATGGGTCATTCTAAAAATAGGTCCCTTGTTGAACCTAATAGAGCCTATCAAGTCTCTAGTTGTGGAATAGAGCCCGATAACTCATTTTGGGAAGGTCAGGTTAGTGAAGAGCAAGCTCATGCTGTCTATAACAATGCTAGGTTTGAGAACCATCAGAAGTTTGACCCATACTCAGAGACCTACAACCCTGGTTGGAGAAACCATCCTAATTTTTCTTGGTCTAAGGGCCAAAATCAAGGTCAGTCTAGTAATTCTCAGCCTCCCCCAGGTTTTGGTTATACTCATAACCCTTCAGGTCAAACCCAGTTTCAGAACACTTCTGAGAAAAAGATCTCTACCTTAGAAGAAGCTCTTACTATGTTAGTAAAGAACCATGATATGTTATCAGCTAACCACCTTAGCTTTCAACAAGAAACTAGGCAGAACCATAAGGATAATTCCCAGACTCTTGCTAAATTAGAACTTCAAGTCGGCCAAATAGCTAAGTATTTAAGTGAGAGAGAAGAAGGTAAGTTTCCTAGTCAATCTCAACCCAATCCTAGGGGGTCCATCAAATATCTTTAGTTGGTGAGGAATCATCAAACCATGTGAACTCGATAAAAACCCTTAGGAGCGGTAAAACAGTAGACAATAAGGTAGCCATGCCTAGTGAACATAATGTAGTTCCACCTTCTACTTCCCAAGAGGAACCCGTAGCTGAGGAAACTGAAACAATCCCTAAGGAGTCCCAAGAAATTCCTGATAGGACTACCTTTGTGCCTAGAGCCCCATATCCGCAGTTGTTAGCCCCAACAAAGAAGGAGTCGACATTCAACGAGATAATGGAAACATTTAAACAGGTGAACATCAATATTCCGTTATTATAAGCAATTAGGCAGATGCCTGCTTATGCCAAGTTCCTTAAAGATCTTTGTACACGAAAGCGTAAGCTTAATGTCCAAAAGAAAGCCTTTTTAGCTGGTCAAGTAAGTTCCATTCTTCTGAACCAAACACCCCCTAAGTATAAGGACCCTGGATGCCCCACCATTTCTTGTGCGATTGGTAATCACATGGTCGATAAAGCTTTACTTGACTTAGGAGCTAGTGTTAACTTACTCTCGTATCATGTATACACCCAGCTAGGCCTTGGTAAGTTGAAACCGACTAAAATGACACTTCAGTTAGCTGATAGGTCTGTCAAAGTTCCTCGTGGTGTCATAGAGGATGTTCTGATTGAGGTTGATAAGTTTATTTATATAGTGGATTTTGTTGTTCTAGACACCCAACCTGTTCAGGACCCAAGTGCTCAAATCCCGGTGATTCTAGGTCGCCCATTTTTAGCCACATGTAACTTATTTGTCATCAATCGTAGGATTTGGGCTTATGAACATATCCTTTGGTAATATGACCACTGAACTAAATGTCTTTAATGTTACTAGAAACCCTTCGAGATAGATGATTTAGAAGTGGTGAACATGATTAACACTCTAGTTCCCGATCCTTTAGCGCACTATGTTTGATAATCCATTATTTGATGAACCTTTCAGTGCCTCGGAGGAGGTAACCATGACGAACACCTTAGTTGATGAGCCTATATTAGAGATTTTCTTTGATAATCCCTTATATGATGATGTTGTTCGTTTAGATGACCAGTCTCCCAAAGAAGCTAGTTATTGTGCTGACTTTATGGACCCTAGAATCCATCCCATAGATTTTGGTCCATCTGAGGATATTGTTCACCCTAAGTTTGGGGGTAATGATGACTCTAGTGATCGTCTTGTATCCCTAATTGAAGTCCCTAACTTGGGACTCGAGCTTTGTGCGTCTAAGGTACTACTTGAGTTTCTTCAAACTCTGCTACCCGATCCTCCAGATACCATCCATGAAAAAACCCAGTTCTTAAAAACATATCATTCGGTTGAACCTGTTTTACTAGACACATATATAGAGCCCAAAGAGACACCCCGGATAAATCTAGTTGCCTTGATAAAAGCCCTAGATCAAGTTATGCTCCGTCTGCTCATTTTTCTAATCGAAGATGGTAGTCTTTCATTTGTGTCTTTCTATTTGGTTACGAGGACATGCACTATTTCGACTATTGGTATATGACTTTGGAAGGTGACGATCCTTTTTGAGGTATTTGATGTCTAGCTAAGGACTTTAAATTTAGCATTTTCTGGGAGGCACCCATGCTGATGCTTACGGTAATATCCTTCCTTATTTCTTTTTCCATCCATCAAGTGGTAACAGTTTTTCCTTGTTCATGCTTTTAATTTAATCTTTAGAACATTGAGGACAATGTTAGATTTGAGTTTGGGGGTATGGGAGAAACTTTTTAGTTGCAATAAATAAACTCCAAAGCCTAGAAATTTATGCTTATTAAGGATAGCACTAACCAATCTAAGTGGATGGAAGCATCTTGGTTATAGGAGTTGAGGAACCAATCTGATTAGATGGAAACGTCTAGAAGAGTCTATTCATTAAACCCACAGAGCTCAGGTGTTAGAAAAGAAAATATGGTAGTTTCGCCATATCCTCGTGATGGAAACATCGAAAGAATCCTGATCACTTCTTTTTATTTGTCTTTTTTACCATTGCTAGGGTGAAATAGAGTGACTGAGATACCAAAAAAAAAAAAAAAAAAAAAAATGAAAAAAAAAGAGACCAGACCATTAGACCAACCGGAATAAATACAATAAAGTTGACCACTGATACCCTTGTATATGCCAGCTGAGTTGACCTAGAGTTAGGTTTATCGACCATTGGTTCCCTTGTATATTCCAGTGTGTTGATATTAGTCCGGATCAAAGTATCTCATCCATTAGGATAGGTTCACCTTAGTCAACATCATCTATGTTTTTCTCTACATCCATCTTCTTAATCTATCCATGTGATTGGTTGACTCCGGTTTATGATGTCCAGAAACTATCTGAGTAGAGCTCTGTCACTTTATATGAATTTTAGTATGCTTGAGTGCAAACTCGTGTACAACAATTGGAATTTCACATCAGGGTACTTCCTCCTATAGTAAATGATTGTATGCCAACCAAGGAGATTCTTTAGTGCCTTCCAAGGTTCTGCATAGATAGCTAGGGTCTGGAGTAAAGGTTTTGTGGGTACACTTCTTGTAAACCCTCCGGAGACAACACTCCGCCGCTAGGGCCACCTAGCGGTTTAACGGCTTGCTGCACGTGCTAAGTGTAGTCTTTTTATTTTCTAGAATAAATTTGCTCGAGGACTAGCAAATAATAAGTTTGGGGGTATTTGATAGACACATTTTTGTGTCTAATTTGATCTCAATACTATTTATTGTTGGCACTCGATTTTGTACTTATTATGATGTTTTGTGTGTTTGTAGGTATTTTTGGGAAATAAACATTTTTGGAAAAATCGGCTCGAAAAACTACTCGGAGAACCCCTGGAGAACATTTACTATTCGGACTCCCACTTTGGATAAGGGGCACCCAATTACTAAGGGGCACACTAGCTGCTATTTACACCCCATTGGTGGGCAGCTGCTAAAGGGACACGTACCCAGATAGGGGGACTCCCCTTTCTTCCTCAAATTTGGCGGGAAATTTAAGCTTCAAAACATCAGTTTACTGCGTATTTTCTGGGATACAATTGGACGTGATTTTATGCGACTTTCTTGCGGTTCCAGTTTGATGTTGACCTGTTAATGCAAAACAGAGCTGGTAATTCAGTTGGACTCGAGAAAAAAAAGGAGGAATGCGTGGAACAGGGTACACAAGAATATCGGGTTTGCAATTCTTCTTTCCCGTGTTTACTGTGATTACTACTGAGGACGGCGTGTGGATTTACTGTGTCTTACTATAACTGAACGTGAAATCAGCGTGTTGGAGTGTGTGGAATTAACAGAACATACGAAGAATCAATTGCAGGTGCGTACGTGAAATAGTTTTAAAAGGAAAAATATTATCCCGTGACTGTGGAGCTATAAAGATAGAATTATATGGAGTAATGAGGGGATATTTCGGTGCTGGGAGACTATTTAAACTATTGAGAGATAGTACGAAGGGGGAAGAGGAGTTTGGGAGAGTTTAGAGCATCAACAGATCGAGAAAATCGAGTTACAAAATTATTTTCTGCTGCTGCTGCACCAAGAACACGAAGAACATAAGACGCACAAAAGCATTCGTTCATGCTACAGTGTTAACGACATTCAGTTGAGGGTCGCAGTGCTACCGTAACAGTAGCAGTTTATCTTTATCGTTCTTTGTAACAGTGTTTGCAACAATTATAATCGTTGCAAACACTTGATTTTCATCATTTTCTCCATTTCATCTTTGTAAAACACCCTTTGAGCAATAATAATGATTTTTGAGCGTGCTTCCAACATGATGAGCTAAACCCATCCTATGGGGCGACGGAGGAAGCCATTCTCTCAAGAATTATGTGGTAATATTTACTTTATTAATTTATGCAATATTTTTATATGATTAATTGCATTGATAAAAAAAATGAATTAAATGATTTTTATTAATCAAATGTGTTTTCTCTTGATGATGCATGCTTAGTTTTAGACTCTTGATGTGTTATGCTTGCAACTAACATTTGATATTTTGGAAATCTGATTTTGGCAATACTTTAGAATCAAATCAATTGTTTAAATTGCATGATATAAATTAATTTATAACCACTTAAGTATTGATGAATGGTGAAATCCTAGCTCCAGCCTCTCCATAATTTTCACAACATTTTGTATTTTGAGTTTGTTATAATTTTGCTTTAAAAATTAAGTCTAAAAATCTGCTTTTACAAGTCTCAACGAACCTTTCACTACAACATCATTGAAAATAACCATCAGGGACCGACCACATGGGATGATGGGCGTCCATGTGGTGCCCAGTGCTCGAGTGAGCATGCACCAGGGTTCTCAGTTTGAGGATTGGTGAAAGAATGATAATTAAATGTTGGTTTCATCACTTATTGAATTACTGCTGGGTTCAACATTAGGCAAAAACCTAAGTATGAAAGATAGGAAACCGACCAAGAGAGCATGGGGCCAGCTCTTGGTGGTCACGGGACCAGCTGTTATCCGTTTGAGCAATCTCTAGGTTGGTTGGAGAGAGTTTGGGCCCAATACAAGCAATTCAGCAAATTAGGTCAGAATTATGAAAACATGTGGGACCGGCTTTGTGCAAGCCCTAGGAATAACCCTGGTCGGTCATTAAGGCATGTATGTGTTGCCATGGTGTCCGTGTCTCCGTACTGAGAGTTTCAGTATTTTCTGATGTGCGTTCGAGCAACATTGTGAATTTTCAGAAGAGTTTTATCTTTACTGAAATTCTTGATTTTGTTGGAATGAGCATGTATGCTCAATTGATCAATATTTTATAAATATTAAAATAAGAATATTTTAACATTTAAAATTGTCGTGAGAGGCTAGCCGGTCACGTGACCATGTTGGCTCTTGAATTTTCATGATTTGAGCAAAATTTGAGAAATTATGAAGAAATCATGATTTTTGCTCAAACCAAGGAGTTTCATGAATTCGAGGAAAATAATAATTATAAAAGACTAGGGATTGCAGGGTGTGGGACCGGCCACGGCTAGGGCATGGCCGGCCGGCCATGTTGCCCGGTCCCCACTCCTTTCCCTATTTTATAATATTATTTTTTCATGAATCCGTGATGCTATGGAAAATCCATGGGTTTTTGTTGAAACGGAGGAGTTTCATGAGTTTAGGAAATAATAATTATAAAAAGCTAGGGATTGTGAGGTGTGGGACCGGGCATGGCCGGCCGGCTATGTTGCCCGGACCCGCACACCTTTCCCTATTTTATAATATTATTTCATGAATCCATGAAGTTATGGAGAATCCATGAATTTTGTTGAAACCAAGGAGTTTCATGAAATTGGGGAATGATTATTATAATAGGCTAAGGATTGTAAGGTGTGGGACCGGCCACGGCTAGGGCATGGCCGGTTGGCCATGTTGCCCTGGTCCCACACTCTTTTCCTTATTTTATAATATTATTATTTTTTCATGAATCCATGAAGTTATGGAGAGTTCATGAATTTTGCAAAAACAAGGAAAGTTGCTAAAATCAAGGAGTTTTTCATGAGTTCATGAAAATAACAAAATAGGGTAAAATAATGAAAGAAGCATGGGACCGGCCACGGCTAGGGCATGTCCGGCCGGCCGGTGGGCCCGACCCCTGGGCGCTCCTTATTATTATTTTATTAATATTTGTTGTTTTCTCTTGTTTTGCGTAGGATTCCTCATCTATTCATGTTTTTGGATGCTCGTTCGTGTATCCGGGTGCTCAGTCGTGCATCATTGTCGAGTACACTTACACCATTTTTCGTGGGGCTTACTCAAGGATGGTCCAGATGCCCGGTTGTTGAGTATTTATTGCTAATCCATGAAATTCAGTGTAACATATAATTCATGAAACGAGACAATAAAATAAGTAGTTATTTATTATCAATTCATAGGATCAGCTGCGGATTCGACCATGAACTCGGAATAATAAAATAGGCATTACCATTCCATGGGATCGTGGATTCGACCATAGAATCGAAGTAATAAAATTACCTATTACCATTTCATGAGATTAGCAGTGAATTCGATCATGAAATCGGAGTAACGAGATAAATTGTTGTTGCCATTCCATGAGATCAAGTCGTAGATTCGATCATGGAATCGGAGCAGCTGTTATTGCCATTCCATGGGATCGGGCCGTGGATTCGACCATGGAATAGGAGCAATTGTTATTGCCATTCCATGGGATCAGGCCGTGGATTCGACCATGGAATAGGAGCAATAATAGATTATTCGGGAATTCGGTGGTGAATGTCACGGCTGGGAATTAATCTATGTTCATAGTCAGGAGACGGCTAATCCTGAGGGTGCTCTCAGACACTACGGAGAACACCCGAGTCTATACACGTCTCTCTACATAGTTAGGATCAGTGAGTATCACTGTCCTGAAGGCGTTGTTGCTCTCAATCTGACGGAGAACCGCCCAATCGTTCTTCTATGCAGAGGTGGGTCACTCTCATGTAGTCAGGGAACAGTGAGTATCACCGACGTCCTGAAGGCGTTAAGCGCTCTCAACAAACAATTATGTAGGAGGACCGCCCAGTTCTATTATTCTACATAGAGGTCACAATGAAATTTCAGGGATCGAACGCTCAGCTAGTGGAGGCTTTTCGAAAGACATATTCATCATGGCTTCGTAAAATATGAATCGTCACATGCCTGAAGTCGTATCAGAAACATGCAGTATCATGATTTTACGGATTTGACCTTTGTTGAAAATCCACCATCAACAGTGTGGTACTCAACTTTTATGGATGAAACAAATGCAACCTGATTATGGAATCGATACTGGAACAATGAAATCTTTTGTGATAACTCAAGTGCGATTCGAATTACTAAGAATTCGTTGAGCACTCAAGAACAAAGCACATTGACATAAGATCTCTATGAAAATGGTATTGTCAACATAGAGTTTGTGCCATCGGAACAACAATTGGCTTATATTCTCACCGAGCCTCTAGACACCGCAACGTTTCAACACCTTCGGAAGTCTATTTGTGTTGTTTTGGTTCATTAAATCAAGTTCAAAGTATTGCCCTTGAATTCATTCATATTTTTTTGGGCAAGAAAACTTGAGTTCTAGGAAAGTAATTGTTGTCATCTTATTAAAAAATCCTTCTTTTTTATTAAAGTAAGGTCACTCATGTTGTTTTCTTGGGAATGGCATCAAATGGGGGAGAGTTCTTAATTGAACTTGTGCTTAATTGCTATATTTTTGTGGGGAGAGTGGATGTGGAATTTGTAGAGGATGCTTGTATCTTAAATCTCCTAGATGAGACGCTAAGTATTTTATATTTTGTGATATCATCTAAATTAAAGTTGATATGAATTCCTTTAAGTCTTGAAGTATATTTTGATTGAATTCATTACGATCCCATTATTTTTGTACCTTTGCCAATTTTTATTGAAAAAATGGGGAGAATTAATTAGTAGTTTCACACTACATACATATGGTTTAAATATCATTATGTAAGGGGGGGTGAATCAACATCTATAGGTTTCACCTATTATGCATGTAAGTATTGACTAAGAGGGTGAAACATATCACCGTAGTATTACTTCGAAGTTGTGATACAATTGAACTTTGGAGAAGATATTAATATTGTAATACCCTGTACGTGTTTCGGTTCGGGTTTGCCCGACTTAGCTAACCTTTTGTTTAGGTTGTTGTTTCTGTAGCCTCAACCTAAGTGGTTGCTTTAACATAGACATTTAGAAACTCTTATTCTTATATTTACTAAAACATATATGGTAGAAATGGTCACCTAATTATAGTTTTGGATTAATAAAATAAAAAGAGAATAAAATTAGGGGAAATGAAGAGATAATACTAAGGAACTAAATAAGTATTTTGGTTAAGAGAAAAATGAAAAGACAAATAAAATATTTATGAAGGAAATAATAAATGTGAGATTAAATAGTAATTAGTATAAGGTTTGTTATAAATAGTGAGGAATGGATTAGAAAAGTGAGAAACTAATAGCTAGAGAGAGGAGAAGGAGATGTAGCTAGGGTTCTTCAGGAGAAGTCTTAATTAATCAAAAGCAATAGCGGATTAATGAAATTAAGGTAGAATGTGAAACCCTTTCTCATTTGGCGTTTTCTTTGGCTGTTTATTTTGTATGATTTTATATTGTTAGGTTTTAGTAATTTATTCGCATAAATATGTATCTCCTAATGATGATTAGGCTTTTCCTATTCTTAGATAACATAATTAGGTATCTATGGTTAAACTTTGAGAACAATATACCAAAAATTCACCGTTGAATGTTTGTTTGAATTTGGGTGATAATTGCTGAATTTTTGGACAGTTTTGCTCTGTTATGGTTTTGGTGTGTTTAGGAAATTTAATTATTTTACAATGATTTGTAATCTTGTCAAAAGTTGTATCCATGTATGATATCTTTCGTTGCGCTTTGGATTTGCTCAATTTTAGGTTATTATGAATTTTTCATGAATTGTTTGGTAATAACATGTAATATGCCCAGTTTTTATATTGACTTTGTAAAAATCATATCTTTTGTTTAAACGTTTAGTTTTATGTGAGCTTTGGATATATTATAGTTAAATATGTCAGGAATTTTCATCTAAGATTTGAAGACGATTGGATCAAGTTATCATTATGAAACCTATAAAATAAAATTCTGAAATTAGTGTGTTTGCTTAAATGCTTAAAAGAATTACATCGTTAGTTGAGTTGTGAACTTATAACTTGTTGATGAAGTGGTTTGGAACATCAAGATGTACATTGTATAATATAAATAATTTTATATGCTTGTTCGGATGGCGGTGCCCGTACCAAGGATATAGAGATAGGTGGGGCACGACCCAAGGATACTCGCGCAACAGTAGTTGAATTTATAAATGAATGGATATACTTGTTTGAATGGTGGTGCCCGTATCGAGGATATAAGGATAGGTGGGTCACGACCCAAGGATATTCGCGCAAGTGAGGTTGGCGGTCCCATACCGAGTTTACATGGATAGGCAGCGGGATGAACCGAGGATACTCGTGCGTTTAAGAGGATTTGATAGATTTTGAGCTTAGTTGATGAACATATATATAATTAAATCCTTAAAGTTGCACCGTATACTCTAGTTGTACATATTTTCTTTGATTGGTTGGCCTGCTTTCATATATTTTGAGAAAGGGAATGCATTCTATAGAGCTGTCATCTCACCCAATTGATATTCCTTGCAGATTTATGGAAGTTGGAAGTGGAAGCTAGAAATGAGTAGCTTAGTGATTGTATTGTTTTCTTGTATTGCTTGAAGTGTAAACTGAAATTAAAAAATGATTAGTTGAAAATGTTTTTAAACATGTTTAATGTATATATATGCTTCGATTATAGTATAATTTTTTTAATTATGTTGGTATAAAAGTAAATTAGCAAGAATAAATATATGCATAAGTCTCGTTCCGACCCGTAACGCTTTGAGTTCGGATCTCCATACGGGTTTAACCCTGGTCTGGAACTCAGGGTGTTACAAATATTATGTTTTGTATAACAATGATTGAGAATATATGTTTTTAAAGTTGTTATCGCTACGGATCTTCAACAACAACGATGCTGAGTTGAGCACGTTCAGAATCATTGCAACTTGAAGTAACGGAGAATTCAAGGAGTTGAAGAACCAAGGAAATCAAGCATGATGGATTCTGGAGTTTTTTGAAGCTTTACTTTTTAATCTATATGTATTAATAGTTTTGTCACTAAAATTGACAAAGAAGGAGATTGTTAGAGCTTTTTTCGGTTGTACTCACAAGTGTTGCTACCTCAAGCTTGTTTTCAAAATTAGTTGATCAAAACTATATCTTGATTTTTAGTCTACATTTAGTCAAGTCTCAGATTATGATAGAAGTGTGTAGTTAAGTATCGGATATCACTGCGTTCTACCGTTTGAGGGCATAGATCAACGGGAGCTTTGGAGAACTTCATCGACAAAAGGTAATTAAGTGAAGACTGAACCACCTATTTTTCAAGTTTTCACCTTTCTATCTATGAGACATTGTCGCATGACTAAATTAGACAGTACATGCATAAAAGAAATTTCGAGTCAAGTTTATCTTGATCACGTTCTTGAAATATGACTAAACTTAAGAACATTTGTTCATACTTGATGAATTTGGTTTAGAACAATTTATTGTTTATAGTTTAAATTATGACTCAAGATTTAATTTGAAATAGCCTAAAGCAGTGATATGTGTCATTTTCGGGAATGGATCGACTTGATTATTAGAGAGATATAGAACTTACTGTAAATCTAGATACTGGACAATATGCATACCAATTCACATACTAGGAGAACTGTTATAAATCCAGATCCGCAGTACACGTACCGGCGTAGTTATAGTTCGACAACGACTTTTTGGTACGCAGACCCGGTATCCATACCATAAAAAGTCTGTTGACTCGTGAACCAGGAAATGTACGCATACCCAGTATGCAAACCGGAAAAGATCATACCCAATATGCTAACCATAAAAGATATGTGAATTCCTGAACTTGTTTTTGTCTTAAGAGTATACATACTTGGTACATGTACCATGACAAAAATATTCACGAACAGGTATAGTACACATACTTACCCTGTCGAATATTTTTAGATGCATCAGAATTATTTCTGTGAGATAATAAGCATTTGGACAACTCTCTAAAAACACTATCTAGACATGATTGATCACATGTCTGACTCAAGATTAAAGGCTTAAAATATTATATGAAAATAGTTAAGCTTATCGTCAAATTGACTAGTCTCGGCTAACCTTCATGAACATGTCATTGTACACGGTTCGGTTACGGTTCATCATAGTGTATATTTTTTTATGTTAATCTCAAATCAAGTTTTTCATCTAACGGTGATTATCGATTGCTTGGTTCCAAAGCAATCTTAGATTAAACCTAAAGCAACCTTGATCTTGAAAGTCTATATAAGGAGAACCTCAAACAACTGGGATCTTTAAATCCCTGACACTATTCTTGTGTGTCCTAGTTGTAAACTAGATTCGTCCTCTCATTAAAACCATTCTAGGGTTTAACGACTAAAAATACTTCACTTAGCGATTCGTGAAGCCAGGCCCAACTATCTTTATCTTGATAGTTCGTGTATCCTGAGGTTATTTTGATTGTTGATCTTGCTCCAACAAACAAGATACATAGAAAACACAAAGCTTCTTCGTCTTAGACTTTGTGATTCCACAAGTTTCTACTTGTGAGGTGAATAATAATATAGGCTGCTCTTCGGGAGTCATAAGACCAGATTTTTAGGTTTGCTAGACTTTGTCTATTATAATCGATTTCCTACCTCACCTTAATCTTTGATCAGAATGGAAATCACATATAGGCTTATATGTGGGAGGCAGATTGGTTTAAAATCTTCAATTGAGTTGAAGCAACTCTTATGATGTAAAGGACGTCGGCTAAGGGAATCAATTGCGCAGAGTCTTGCTGGGATTCACGAGGCGTAAGGAGCGCGACTGTAACTGAATCGATATGACGGTAGGTTCGGTCTCAACTACATTCCAGTATGAAGTTTTGATAGTAGGGTAGTGTCTGTAGCGGCTTAATATAGTTTGGTGTTCAAATATGGACAAGGTTTTGGGGTTTTTCTGTAATTGTGGTTTTCTCGTTAAAATTTTTTTTGGTGTCTTTGTTATTTATTTTTCCGCATTATATCGTTTATCTTTATATTTGAAATATCACGGGTTGTACGTAAATCAATCAAAGTAGATATATAGTCATCCTTGTTTGTTGGATACGACTTGATTGAACTTGGATATTGATCTTTGGAATCGTCCAAGTACTCTCACGATAATCAAGTTCACTGACTTGTCACTGTTAACATTCTGATTGTGAGAAAAAGAGATAAAATGCTCTTCATATAATTCATGATTGAGATTCATTAAGTTGAACTCTCAAAATTGTATTCGAGTTTAGTCCATATAAGTTTCCTAAGAAAGTTGGTGGTGTATTTTGGCACCCCACGTTTTCAATTAGAATAACCTATAAATTTTGGTACTCTTTGGGTGAATTTTTTTCTTCCCTACATAAGAGCTTAAAATAACCTATAAATTTTGTTGTAAACATGAATTAATAAAATAAAAAACCGTAGATAAATTTATAAGCTTTAAAGTTGAGGTGCAAGCGAAAGTCTATTTAAGATTTTTTTTCATTAACATTTTCTTAGTAAAAATTCTAAATTTTTGTATATATTTCAATATTAGTCAATTTTCTGATAACAATAACTTTAAATGTCGATACTCCCTCGATGACAGGAAAAGTGATACTTTTTTTCTTTAATTTTGCATATTTTTAGACTACCATACCAAAACCCCCCAAAAAATCACCCCATGTGATATAATGATGCCTCCCAAAAAAGAGTAGAGCATACCCCTACTACTATTACATTAATCGAGTTATTGAGGAGACTACTTGATTAACCAGTTGAGCCAATACTCAATATGGCAATAAATAAATTGGACTAACAAGTATCGAGTCTGATGAGACTAGCAAGTCTGGTCGAAACTTGGTAATTTTAATAAGTCAAATAGCACCAGAACTTCACACTGTCAGCCGAGACAAAGCAGTGGTGTGTAGTATGACACCTAATTAATGAGACCTCCAAGTATCAAGTCCGATGAGATTAGTCTAACAAAGACTTAATGAATTTAATGAGTCAAGTAGAATATGTACTTTATTAACTCTTTTGTCAATATTTAAACAAGATCAAGCATGAAGGAGCACTAATGTGTCCAACGCTTGCACGATAAGGATGATTGATGCACGTGAAGGATCGGTAAGCAAGTAGAGCTGCTAGAGTCGATACAACTAGCAAGAACGTCATAAGGGAGTGTTGGCGCCAATAGACGTTGATGTTTCTACGAGCCGCAAGGAATAACGAAAGGGAATAATGTTGGTGCCAATAAGTGTCAGCGACGGGAGTGCCGAGAAACATAGTGTTGCCGCCAAGAGGCTCCAGCATGGAAAGTGCAAACGCTGAAAAGACTTAGGAGTGGATGATTTGATCTCGTCCGGACATTTCTGTTTGCGCATTATTCACTCTAGAAGCTGTAAAAACTTTATCCTTTGTCTGATTTAAATGGTGAATCCCAATACTCACCTTTTAGTTTCGAAAAGAATTTATGTATTTGGATTTTATTTGGTTGGAGAAAAATGGGTATGAAATTATTATTCAGAGAACTCTTGGAATTATCATATTTCGTGCATTTTACTGCGATCACTATATCTCCTATACAATAACTCTAAATGTCGAGCGCTTTTCACACGTTGTATTATATATATATATATGAACCTTTTGATGGGAGAATATTTTGCCACGTTCCTCACACATTTGTACGTTTTGTAAGGTTAATAGGATGTTACGTCATAAATCAAAAGTTTTCGGTCAATAAAGCTTGGTCGAGATCCAGTGTAAGACCGATCAGTGTGATCAAGGGGAGTGTCGACGTGACATTAGTATCCTGCATTGACGCTGATGTGACATGATGATGATATAAGCTTTAAGAGAATTGAACCACAATGCATTTACATGTATAACTCTCATCAATAGACGAATCAACTTTATCTTCACATTAGAATAAGTATGATAACAATTCCGTATACTCCGTTTTGCTCATTTCTGCATCAAAAAGCTTATATAAATATCGTGAAAACAGTAACAAATCAGGTATAATAACTTACTTTGCATATGTATTTTATATATGATTATTTATTTACTTCGCATAATTTAAAAGTCATGCTTATTACAAAATTAACTTAGCCTAACTTTTCCTGAACATGAGCAGACAATCTTTGGAGTAGGAAGACAAAGTGACGATGGAATCCCAATAGACCAGTGCTTAATTGGTTGCCTCCTGAACTGGAAATAAGGGGATCATGGCATCAAAGTCTATGCCAAGTGGCAACACAAACAAGAATAATCTGATTGTCTTACAAATGTCATGTGGAGGCAAAGTCGTTTACCCCACGCTGAATGAAACATGATAAGACAAAAATGGACAAATAGGTTCAACTGCGTCAAGGTTCTTAAATGGACAAGTGCCTGTCCGGAGATAAATGAGCCATCAAAATCAATATAAAAGTGATAACTAGTTCTTCCTGATACATATCAATGAATAAAAGGACAATGCACGTTCGTGAAAGGTAAAGGTCTGTTCATTAATAAATAATCTTCCATCTACAAAACAAAGTAACAAAGGGAAAATGGACGAACAATACAAGAAAAAGACGAGCATAAAAACACGAGGCATCAGTTGGAGAAGATTTTGAAGAGAAAATAGTGGCGAAGCATCCCTAACCAGCGGAAATGGGATTATGAACAACATCGACAAAATCATGATTCACCTTCAACAAATATGTCCCCAATATCAGTGTACCCAGGTTTTTCACCACATATGAGACGAGAATTACCACCTCCAGCCTCCGAAAAATCCACATAAGCTGAATAGAATTTCTTTGTGGCATCAAGTTCACGCTTCATCGTAATGTCTACACAACTTATCAAAGAAGCCATACTTATTAGGGATCAGAGCTTCTTACGTAAATCATCAAAGGAGTGATATGCGGGTACCTACAGAGACCAGAAGATGAGAAAGAACCCGAAAAAAATGGAACGAAACCAAAAAAAGAATACCTTTGAAAACCAACAGACGGTACAAAATCGGAGTGCGAGCAAACCATTCAATCACCAAATTAACTTGTCTGAAGGATAAGGGAAACCACAAACGACATAAAGATCGAGAAACAATACCCTTAACAACTTCCTCATTATGTACTAAATCCAACATGACGCAAAGCCGATCAGAAACCTCTTGCCAAAAAGCGTCTAACAACAGTAACATACTTTTGATGATCCCCTGAAAACAAAATAGAATGACGACATACACCACAATCACGAAACAAGAAATAACAAAAATACCAAATTAAATACATAAAACTCAAGAGCTCTTACCAAGAATGCATAAGAAGCACCTCTAGAATGACTACCAGTCATTTTAGAAGGATCAAAGAAATAGCATACAAAAACGATAAAGATCATTAAAACAGACGAATAAATATTTATACAGTACTTATACGACAAACAACACATCTACCTTTTAACATTCGAATAGACGCAATGTTTCGGCACCATCTGATGCTCCATAGATAAAGACATCATCCATGAACCGCAAGTTACAGATATCACCCGACCTTCCAGAGACGTCAGTTTAACACCAACACTAAAGCGCACTCCTTGCAAATATAAGGCCCTACGCCGAATAATCCACTGAAGATCATCATTTCCTTTGAGGCTAATGAAAAAATATATAACGTGGAGACCATATTCGATATGTCCATAATCCCAAGTCCAAGTCTATGAACACTCTAGAATGCATGTAATTTAACAAATGCACTCTTTTAGAAACACCAGATCATTGAGTAGGTGCTTCCTCAAGCATATAAAACTGTAATCCTAGCCTCAAAGCTAAGGGTCCCAGCTTGAAGATTCTATGAATGAAATGCAATTTCCTTATCTTATATCTCTTTACTTATGTTTTAGATTAGTAGTAAGCTTATCTTTACTTGGATGTGGTGGTTAGATTTAGCTACTATACTGATGACTTTAACCTTTTAATCCATTCTTGCTCAACTTGACCAATCTTGTAGAAATAGTCTTCTATTGCTTGAACTGAAGACAAATACTAATTATTGTTGTTATTAACGTCACTAAGAATTCATGTATTCTCCCATCCTTATTAATGAAAACAAATAAAATTATTAAATTTGTTATCCACTTAATGAATACGTAATACTAGTAATAATTTCTCAAAATTTACTATACCATTTTGAATCTTTGTGTATTTCCAGAGACTATAATTGAGAAAATCAGTAGAGTTTTGAGTTTGAATTAATGAATTGATTGAGGATAAAATTAATTTGGGAAAAGTTTTGGATGATAATTTGAGATATTAGTATTTGAATTGGAGTAAAAAGAAGATATGAAGGGAGCAATTTATAACAAGCAAGTGTACTTGTGCACTATTACTGCTAGGTTATCAACTTATCGTCCCCTAACTGTGAAAAAAATCGGTAATGGAAAATTATATGTACTACCTTTCAACTCTTCTTCCTTTCCAAAACCTATACCCTCTTTATGTCTTGTCGTGTTTGTATTGAATTTTTCTTTTTGTCGATCTCTATTATTCAATTAATATTAAGGTAAAATGACTGAAAATCAATGGTTCAAAACTACCACTATTAAAATTTCAAAATTTGTCAAACCATCGGCACCCAGTCTGCTGAAAATGAACCAGAAGTGGATGGAGATTCAAACTTCTCCATTTAGATAAGTCTTGTTTTGAGGCATACTCAATGAGGACAAAATAGAGTCACTAGGTAGTAAAACCAATAACCCCTTGTCTATCATATTTAATAATGACATAAATGCCCTTAATATTTTTTTTTAATATTTTTTGAAAAAATATTTGAAAGTTTAAATATTTCTTTTGTATTTGCAAAACCTAGGCCTAGGTCCGACTGACAAGTTATCAACCGATCAAACACACCTAGGTTCGACTGATAATTTATCAGCCAAACTTCACTCTTTAATTGTCGAACTTAAGTTCGGTTAACTGGAGCAAAAAATAAGACAACCGAAATTAGCATTGTTCTTCATAAAGTGAAGTTCGGAAAACATTTTCGTCTTTAATTATCAGCCGCGAACTGTTCATCAGTATTTTCATAATGAAGAACAATGAGCAATTCAGCTGATAATTCATTTCAATTGTAAGCCGAACATCACTATATTACCGTCATAAAACCCTAGTTTTTTTTCTTTCGATTTAAACTCTAATCTATCAATCAAACACATAAAATAAGATAACATTTTTCGGGTACTTCTTATTGTACATTTCCTTGCAATAGGATCTAGTTCTTGCTCTCCGACTTCTCTCAATTCGAAATGTATTTCAACTGTTTCTTCTTCCTTTTCACTAATTTGCATATTAAAAAATGATTAGAGTCTTTATATTTAGTCGAAGACGATGACAATTGTAGTTCGATTACCGTTGGTTGGAGTAAAGAAGAGAGAACAAAAAAAAAATAAAAAAAAATAAAAATAAAAAATCAAATAAATAAAATAAATTGATCAAAGTTATCTAAGTAATTTAACTAGCTTTGGACACCCCTTATTAATCTATACTAGTTAGTTTAAACATTCTATACGCCTCAAAACATTTCCGTATGCATCAATTTGGCATGTGTAGGTGTTACACATATCTAAAGAAAGATAGAAGATATTTACAAAAGTGCTTGATAAACTTTTGTTTCCCAAAAAAATAAAACAATTAGAAAAATATAGAAATAAAATTTGGAGGGATAGACAAGTAAGTTATCATAAAAAAAGGTTTGATTTGGAATTGTAGCTATTTATGTTGATGTTGAGACATGATGTACTCTTGATGTAATAAGAGAACTTAAAAAGCTATTTAAAATCCGAATTTGAGATGAAAAATCTAAAATCCCATGATTAGTGAAATTCAAATGTAAGTAAGTAACCATTTCGTCCAAAGGAATATGACAAATGTGTTGGGAGATGAAATTTCATATCTAAGTAAGCATTAATTGTACAAATTTAGTATAATCCTTTTCGATTAAATTTTACATCTAAAGATGAACTTGTTAGCTAGATAACATGATTCATTTAGATCGACTAGATGCATGCGGCACCAAAGCACCAGGCAACCACCCATCCCCTACTCACCAAATTACCGGGCCTAGACAAAATCCAATTGGGTGCAAAAGCTGGACATCTGAAATGGTATCACTCCCTTGTAAACAGAATCGGGTAAAGCCCAATACCCAACAAACCCCCGCCAGACAATAAACGGTTGAGATTCACAGACGATCTTTGTTAAATCTCAACCACACCTGGTTAGGGTTAGCTACTATTAAACCCTAATTTCAGCAGCCTCTATCACTTCTTTGAGTTTTTTCCTTCAAAAACAAAAGCCTCCAGTTAATAGCAGAGCGGATTGATCTTCGATCTTCGCTCGCACCACATATTCTCGTAAGTCTCTCTTCATCTCTTTATCTCTGTATAAATTACAGTTCCTAGATTCATTAACAGCATCTGATTTTCTCAGAAATCGTTATCTTGGTTAGGGTTTTGTTTGTAAATGATTTTATGTTTTCTAATGGTTACCCCGCTCTGTATTTTAGGGTTTTTAATTACGAGCATTCGTCATTTTATAGTTTATCAATGGATCCGACCTAGTAGTACTCGGTTGTATCTGCTGTTTGAGCTGTTGAACAAAACAGTTTACTCTTTGTGTTGAGATGTAATCTAGATGATATATAAGGTTTATTTGTATTCAGAATTTTCAGTCTCAGATGTGTTGTTTTAAAATACATTCAAGGTCCCTTTCTGTTGTATCTCGTGTTTGAGAATAGGGTTATATCATTTTTCCCCCCCTTTGTACAGCTCTATGTGGATTCACTACAACAGCTGGGATTAGAAGAATTTTAAGATTTAGGGTTTCCTGCAAGTAACTAATAGATGTATGGCAATGTTTATGAATGCTGTGGCTGTGTAGTTTGTATTTCAAAGTGTTTGTATTGAACCTTCAGCATGTGATAAGTATTAATATGACAGTTCATGCCTTTGTTGAGCATGCTTTGTTGTTGATGTAGAACATGTTTTGTTGCAATATGGAATGTTGTGTGGCTATATACTGTATGATTGGATTAATATGAATGTTAAATGATTGATAGCAGAATATGCTTACAATCTGTTTGGTAAAATTACCAGAAGTATATCTTTTTTTCATTTGTTTGTGAGTTTAGGTTTTCTAATGTTAAATTGCTTTGTCCAGACCAATCAAGATGTTTACCGCTAGGAGGAAAATCTCAAAAGATAAGGGTGCTGAGCCCACCGAGTTTGAGGAGACAGTTGCTCAGGTTGGTATCTGTTATTCATCAGCTCATATGGAATTTCTTAGCCTGGAGTTTCTTGAACGATTTAAACTGACCCCTCTTTCTTTTGCAGTCATTCTTTGACTTGGAAAACACAAACAATGAACTCAAAAGTGATTTGAAGGACCTTTACATTAACTCAGCAGTGTAAGGAAACAAACATTCTCTATGAGTTTACCCTGGTTACTAGACTTCATTGGTATTAATTTTCTTAATGTAAATGTCCATTTGCAGTCAAGTTGATGTCTCTGGAAACCGTAAGGCTGTTGTCATCCATGTTCCTTACAGACTCCGCAAAGGTTTCCGAAAGATTCATGTGAGGCTTGTAAGAGAGCTCGAGAAGAAGTTCAGTGGCAAGGTATATGTACTGATTAGTATCATATTCAATTATACAAATATACTAACCTCCTTTAGCATACATTACGCTATCTTAGTCTTGCTACATTCTTAGAAATGATGTGTATGTGTGAACTTGAATACTCCACTTGTATCTTCTTTAGGGTTAGGTATCCTAACTTAGTTTAGCTACATCCTTGGAAATGTTTTGTACAATATGAACTTGAATATACTACTTGTGACTGCCTTATTGTGTTTTTATTTTGTCTTAATATTTCAACAGTGGTCGCTGCCACGTAGGATAAGTGTAGAGATTTTCAAATATGGAATCTACTGTTTTCTCAATGATGATCTCTCCATCAATGTCTTATTTCTTATGCACTGCCAGCTCGCATTATTTTCATTTATGTTAATAAGTTCGTCGTTGAATGATCACAAAGTTTTCAGTGGCAGTTTGCAGTTTTGAAATCACTCTTTAACTTGTCTGATTCTGTATTACTATTTTTTGTAGGATGTGATCATGATTGCCACCCGAAGAATAGTGAGACCCCCAAAGAAGGGCGCTGCAGTCCAACGTCCTCGCAGCCGTACTCTTACTGCTGTGCACGATGCCATGCTTGAGGATGTTGTATACCCTGCTGAGATTGTTGGAAAGCGCATTAAGTACAGGCTAGATGGATCCAAAATTATCAAGGTAACAACTTCTATTGTCACTTGAATAAAATGTACTTTTCTTTTATGCTAGGCTAGAGAGGAGTCACAAGTTTTTCTGAAAGCTTGTAGCTTCTCTATGTTAGGTAACAAGAGTAGTGGTGATTGCAGGGTTTGCAAATTGTTACAACTCAAAACCATGAAAACACGTAGTTTCAAATCTGTGCATCCTGACATGGTTCTGTCTTTTGCAGATCTTCTTGGATCCTAAGGAAAGGAACAACACTGAATACAAGCTAGAGACTTTCTCCGGAGTTTACAGGAAGCTTTCAGGGAAAGATGTTGTCTTTGAGTACCCCACTACTGATGCTTAAATTCCCATTCCATTGCTTGAGTAGTTGAGCTATGTTTTGATTGTGACCATGGATGCTTAAGTGTCATCAGCAACATCAGTACTTATGAGCCACCATTTTGCTTATTATTAAGGAATGTTTTTAGTAATTTATCAATATGTCTAGTTAGTATTGTTTGAAGTTTTGACACCAAATACTTTAGCACAGTTTTCTGTCTGTTCACAAAAGATAATTAATTTGGTCTCTGTTGTGGGGTTTCTACTTTAATGCCCGACCTTCTATCTTTAATTTTAGAGGAAAACTAAGATGGTTAGCTTCCAGTGTTAGAAGCAACTATTAAGACTGCATCTTTTACGACTACTGCTAGTGCAATAGACACAAGTCTTATCGCCTGGCAGAGCTGTAAAAATTTAGTCACTTGCCCCTCCTACAAGTTGTATTTATTATTGTGATGATTCTTAGATCTTTTAGAAAGTGTATAAGCAATGCAAGCAGCTAGAACACTGACAGCAGTTCAGTTCGAGTACATTAAAATTATAAGTCTCCTCAAGTGTACAGATAAGTTATAATTCAAGTGTACATTAAATTGTACAGATATGTTACAAATTATAGATGATAATGCTTTGCACTGTTCAAACAATCAGAGTTGGTTTGTGAGAGTCTGCAACAGTTTTCTTGTACGAGTAACACCTAGAAACAGCTATATGAACACCAAGCCCCAAAGTACATAAACCTGCTAATAACCAGTAGTAAGAATCTAGGTGAGCTCTATTAAGATTGTTCCCCAACCATTCATCTCCATTCTCTAAACTCGCAAATTGTACAATTGAGATGAGAAGGCTGCTTAAAAAACTACCAACTCCCATAATGCTCAGATAAACTGCAGCTCCTATACTTTTCATCTCATCAGGCATTTGATCATAAAAGAATTCTTGTAAGCCAACAATAGTAAATACGTCTGCCACTCCTGCTATCACATATTGAGGCAGTAACCAACAAACACTCATAGGAACTGTCATATTGGGTTGATCTATGAGACCATATTGCCCAGCAACTTGAACTCGTTTTGCCTCTACTAAAGCTGCTACCCCCATTGAAAGTGCTGCAAAAAAATTCCAACCCCAATTCTTTGAAGCATTGTTATTCCAGATCGGATTCCAGTCCAGTTTCTTGCTATTGGAACTAGAATTCTATCATATATCACGACTGACGGGATTATTGTTAAACCGGTTATTACTTGAAGTGAAGCTGAGGGTATGCAAAAGTCGTGAACAACCGTTCTGTCCATTGAACTTCCTTGCTTAGTGAAAAATGTACCTCCTTGTGCCTGAACTATGGCAAAAGGCAAGCAACTCAACCAAATGGGAACTAAACGAAGTAGGAGCTTCACTTCTTCTACTTGGGTAACAGAGCAAAGCCTCCAGTCATTTTTCGTGTCACTTGATGTATCCATCTCGTCCTTGATTGTAGCTTTGTCCAAACACCTGAAGGATTTTGAGACATATAATCGTCAACTAGCTAAATTACACTCATATTCCGGCCTCAGCCTTCACGCTGCTAATCATCAGATATATATATACACTAAATAGCAAGCTCTGCGTTGCCAGCCCAACAATGTACATCCAGGCTCACAAAAAGCCATTGAGCACATTCTAAATAGTACTGCTCATGCGCGCGCACACCCCTTTCCCCCTGCCGGACATATGGAAGTCAAGGAAAAGGGGTCTGGACTTTATGCGTATCTTGTTCCCCTCTCCACCATTGGAGGGGTGAATTGAAAAACTAGTCTAGGAATGCACTTACTTGAGTTGATTAGTGGGAGCGAGGATCCGTCCCTTGGATGCTAAACCAGCACCATCTCGAATTTCTTCCTCATACAATGGAACCCCATCCCTTGAGACACATAGATGACGTTTGCGGTAAGCTGCAACAAAAACTTGAATAATTCGAACTAATGGACTTCCTTTGGGAACATGGCTACGATAGAATCCTGAACCTATCAAAAAAATAACCAGTGCAAATACCATTGCAAGCGCGGGAAGACCAAACCCAATCATCCAACCTACGTTTTCTTGAATGTAAAATACGACTAACATACCAACCATAGTTCCACTACATAGTCCAAAGTACCACCAATTGAAAAATGAACTTTTATCTTTCTTTTCCTCTAGAATACGTTCATCAAATTGTTCCGCACCAAATGTTTGTACACATGGTTTATGTCCACCCTCTCCTATTGCAACAAAATATAGCGAGACGAAGAACACCCAATATTGAAATCTTAGTGGAATCAAAGTGGACACGGAAAGCGTTAACATAACTAGTCCCTACATTCAGAAAAACCCCAAATCAGAATCTCAAGCAAATGTCTTAAAATGTGTATGTATAATCAACTGAAATGAAATATAACCCACCATGATATAAATGAAGGAAGAGATGATAATTGTGTTAAACCGGCCTAAGTAGGAATCAGCAATGATAGCTCCTAACAGTGGAAGCAGAGTTGCTACACCTGACCAAACGTTGACGTTCTGGG
Organism: Papaver armeniacum; assembly: GCA_023531295.1. NCBI lineage: Eukaryota > Viridiplantae > Streptophyta > Magnoliopsida > Ranunculales > Papaveraceae > Papaver > Papaver armeniacum. The sequence goes on from JAJJWW010001697.1 coordinate 424,591, forward strand.
CAGCTGTTGCCGTAGACTCACCCAGTACATCAGTGAGGTAAGTAATGAGGTTTCCTGATGTTCCAGCAAATGCAAATCTCTCTGCAACTTCAACACCTAACTCATGCCACACAATTATATGTACTTCAGATGGATTTTTTAATGCCTGAAGCAAAACATTACATAGTTGGAATTTGATCAATGATCGGAAAGATGGAAGTGGTTGAACTTACCGATGATATAGATTGCTGATTTCCATCCTCCCTTTCTGCCTTGAACTGGTTGTTCATACTGATCATTAGAGATCTTCAATCTTATGCTCGGATCATTCTGGTCATCACTAACATCAACATTACTATCCGTCAAGAGTGGGTATCATGTAGAACTCTCCATCTCTGTGTAGACCGGATGATGAAAATGTGAATGAATCCAATTAATCCAGAAATAAATGAGAAAACTTGTTTTTGTCAAGTTCTTCTATTTCCAGCTACATGTGGTGGTTGCTTAAAATTTTATATTAATATAACGTTGGTCACGTTGTTACATCGAGGATGAAGCTAAATAGATTAGTTTGACTAAAACAGTCGTTTAAATGTCTATTCTGTCCTCTCTCTTGGAAAAAAGAAAAGAAAAAACAGAACAAGCAGAAGTTCAACAGGACCGGCCGATCAACGGCCAAATATTGGCTAATCACCCGATAAAAGACATCTATTCTAATGACACGAGTGTCTTGCACAATATATCCTTTTACAGGATCGTGGAGTGCACTAAGCAGCTAGACGCCACATAAGCAGCTGTAGCTGGCATAGCAAAGGGTATCCAATTTCTCCATGTTGGAATTGTGCCTGGTGTATTCTCAAATAACTTCAAGATAACAGACATACTGCTGGATGAAAGTTTTGTTGCAAAAATCAGCAGTTATTAGCGGAGAACATGAGAAAGGTACACCATCCCTCCAAGCAAAAAGAACCGAGTTGATAGCCTGAACTTGTAATTTTTGTAGGTGGGCGGAGTTTCTACTAGTAGTAGATTAAAAGAACATAGTATCATTGGAAGGTAATTTCGAGTCTTTGGATATCAACATATGAAGTACCACAGGTTACCTCACTTCTCAATTTAAGATTTAGACTGTTAAAATAACTTTCTTTTATTCTTTGTACAGGACAACTTACCAGGACAAACTTGATGTCTATGATTTTGGAGTAATTTTACTACAAGTCATTGTAGGAAGGTCAATCACATCTAGGAATCAAGTAGCTACTTTGAAGGAACAGGTTCAAGTCTTCCCTCATTATTGGCTTCTAGTCTGAACTTTACTTTTGAGAACCATACAGGAACTCTTAAGTGGCTACTGACATGTAACTAAAAAATAGTGTCAAATGTAGCTAACTCACTATTAATTGTTCAGATACAAGTGGGAATAACTGCCAATGATACTGTTCGTAGAAGCATAATTGATCAAGCTGTTTGCGACGGTTGTTCTGATGAATCATTGAAGACAGTGATGGATATTTGCTACAGAACCCTATCATATGAACCAAGTGAAAGACCTTCTATTGAGGATGTTCTGTGGAATTTGCAGTTTGCAGCTCAGGTTCAGGAGGAATGGGGTAGGGATTCTGGCAGCAACAGAGGTTCCCCAGGATTCCATGTTTCCCCTTCACAACCTGGACCATGGCAACTTTCCATCCCCTGAAGAGAAATTCATGGGCCTTTGTTTTCTCCAGTTGATTGCAGGTAGTAAATCTTGCTTGTACAAGTTCAAGCTAACTGCGATTTCATTTATTAATGAAAGTCAGAGTTGAAGCACGGTTATGTAACAACGAATGGAACAAATAATAACATTATCAACATTCAATGTAAAGCATGCAATTTTCATGGGCCTTTGCTGATGCAGACATGCCTTTGCTGATGCAGACATGCCATCATAAGAAGAAAACCATCCTAGAAAAAGAAGAAGGGTGTCATACAGATCTTCTTCTGCCTGCCACTGAATACATAGAGCTGTAAATTTTCGAAAATTCAGAGAGTAGAGATCCAATGTTTCAGAACTCAGTTAGAGACAAGTCATACCGTGAAAACGGTGGCTAAAGTATACAACCCATTACACATTTTTATTTTTTTATTTTAATAGGGAAGGAAAATATATTGATCTTAGAATGAAACTATATCCAGTTTCTCCGTAATCTCACTCATGAGTACATTTCCAAGAACTAAAACAAGCAAGCAACAGTTACAGTCACTGAACACTCCATCTCATTATTTGTCCATTTGACACTACCTAAGCTACCATTGATTGCGTTTACTACATTAAGAAGTCTCCCACCAGATGCACTCATACGCCTCAGTTTGCTCCTCATCCTGGGCTACTGATGGAATGCATTTTACTCCACAGCAATTACCTGCATTAGAGAACATGATTAGTCCAGATCCCACAGTATTATATTATCCTTTAAGAAAGATGCATCATCATTGACTTTCAGGAAATCCCTCTCAGGCCATAACCATGGCTGTACAACTCTCTTTTATACAGCTAGACCTGACCATCAGCTCTACCTGTATTGTTCACAGCATACCAATCTGACTAATCAGAGTGTCCATATACATCTGAACCGTGTCAAAAATGATTGCACATCTTATCTTCCAGATGTGCCATAGAGTAAACCCTGCAATAGTGACGTATCTTTCCGGTTCCATCTTGTTAGGAAATCTAAGATTGTACCAACTAGCTATCCATCAGAGAGAATTAAATCATTCAAACCAGAATCTAGGGCAAACAAAAATTTGTCTAGCAATCTGACAGTCGAGAAATATATGCTGAGCAGTTTCAGTGGTTTGATTACAGAGAGGACAAATATTTTCCACATCAGGTACATACCTAGCTATCCTGTCTCTTCCTTGAAAGTCAACTTGCAATTTGGGGAGGCCCTAGAAAGCATTTGTAACTGCTCTTTAACTTGCAATTTGCTACTCAGATCTCTGGATAAAGCTGATGAAGGAGATATGATTAACTTTCGAAGAACTCTTGCATTTTCAGAAAATAATTTTACCGCCCCAAGCTCTCTTTGATCTCCAGAAAATTGACGGAATTCAAGCACCCTGAGATGCGACAACAAACACTTGGGCACTGTAGTTAGTTTCCACCCGTTATCCTCGCCACATAGACGTGCATAAATGCCCTGAGTTAAACAGAAAGTTTGATTGATAAGCCACATTAGATAAACAACTGAAGGGACTAAAAGCAGAAAACTGATTTCCTTTGTCTCTTTTTACATTCATCACTAAATAAACAACACATTTCGAGAGATGGGTGACTTACATGAGAAAACACGAGAGTTTCGAGTTTAGGCGAGATTTGAAGCAATCTCATTAAAGCACTACCAACCAAATCAGGAGAACTCCAAACCACATCCAAGCATGTTAAATTGTGAAATGGAGGCAACTCATAGAATACATCATCATCCACACGAGATAGAGCCTAATTGCAAGGCGCAAAAAAGGAAATTTCAGTTGTCATGTGTTTAATAAACCATAAAAGCATGTAAACAATGACACTTTATCGTCTTAAAATAAACCAAATAGTAAACTACTAAGTAAGAAGCATACCCCAAGAAAGCAAGAGCCCGCTACCAGTTGTTTCACATTGAAAAGAGGTTCTAGAAGGTTTATTGCAATGTTTTCGTCCCCATTAATCCAATCATTAATATCAGAAAGTGAGATATTTGCATCCATTAGCGAAGGAAAACTATGCAGATCATAAACCTCTGCCAGGGTACCCTTGTGCTGAAAGACCTCTAAACTTGGTGCATCAATATCAATCTGATGACAAGGAGGAGCATCGATGAACATACGCTTCAATGTACGAGATGAGATACTTATCTCAGTAATATCTTCAATAATGCAGTTGTTTATTTCTAGGTCTTCCAGGATTAGGCAGTTAGAACATAGTTTCTCAATCAAAGTACCATCCGTAAATCTGATATTTATGAGTCGAAGGACCTTCAGTTTTGGAAGGTGCACATTGGTAGGAATATTGAGATAAATTGGCATTTGTATCTTCAACAAAGATAATGTTTCACAAGTAAAAAGGAGTGAAGGAATCATACAGGAATCTCTTTCATCTTCAGATAATAAACTGAACTCTTCAACATTACGCCTTGCGACAGCACTTAGCCATGAATGAACCCTATCTTCATCACAATGTTTATCGCAAGAGAGCGAGAATTTCCCTATATTTGACATATCACGAGACTCAAACAATCTATCCATAAAACTCATGAAACGATCAGTCTCCTCCGTAATTTTGGTTCTGGGACCTCTGGTAGTCTTAGTAGGAGAACGCCAATGACCAATATCAAGATTGGGAACAGAACTCCATACAAACTTCCAACGTTTAGCTAAAACACAGGTACATACGATGTTCTTGAATGGAAGGAATGATAGGATGTGGTGGAGGATGGGACTAGGTAATCCGCTGATCCTATCTTCTCCCCTAACCATGTTGCTGCTGCTTCCCTCATGTTGCTTCTTCCTTTTCAATCCCATGACTTCAATTATCTGCCAAAAATTATTAAAAATAATGTTGTATTTCACAAACTAAATTGATAGTAAGAAACTGGAAAATCAACTATACGACAGACCTTTACAACATCAGTGATGCAATTTTACAAACAGTTAGGGGATTTCTCGTAATAAACCCTAAATAAATAAAGAACTTGTACAGAGAAAATGGCTAACATCTTCTACCGATCTACAAGCATCAGCAGAGAAAACTAATCAAACAAACCTAAATAATGCCACCAACCTTACAATTAAAACCTTAATTGAAACAGAAAATTACCTGATTCTAAAGTTTTCCACTTAGAATCCAGAAAGATGAACTCGCTACTCACAAAATACTAGGGGTATTTAAAGATTTCCGAGCAGGGAGAATGACTGATTCTGGATCCTGAGAATTCGGAACGAATATTTGATATGCGATATTAAGAGATTGGTTACTTTGACTTGGAAAGTGCGGGAGAACCGAGCCTTTTGAAATTTTTTGATTTTTTTTAAAATTTTTGGAAAGTGGCGTGAGATTCCCGTGATTTGCTCAGTCGTATTTGAATTTTTTGGACTTTTTTGCGAAATGGCTGCGATGTCATTTAAGGACGTGGCCGGTCGCCGGTGGCCCTTCATTTATCTACACTATCATAATTTGGTTTTGAACTAAAAAATACCGGCTAAATTGGGGCCTGCTACTAGATGACAAAAAAAAAAGGTCATTAGAAATAATCTTTACACCACCCCTTATCCAACAATTACATAAGTACCTATTTTACCCCTGATTAATTAGCATTAATTAATCGTATTAAGTGTTAATTATGTTTTAGATGTGAGATCAACTAATGTTAAAGAGTTCTTCAAAACATCAAACAACTTAATTTTTTGATTTTTTTTACGTAAACAGTACCCAAAATCGGTTTACATTCATGCACTTGTAAACCGATTATGGGTTGGTGTTTCCAAAATTAATAGAGGACTTCCATAATCGGTTGACTTTGGCATATGTATAATCCGATTGCCAAAATCGGGGTTTTATGTGACATATATAAACCGATTGTTGTCTTTCATAAGAATTTTTTTTCATTCATTTCATTATTGTAGGATGCATTTAGCACATGCATCAAGCCTTTAAACCCCTAGGCGACCTAATGGACGAGTTATAGTCTCGTGAGGGTTTACATAGAGATCTACCCACAAAACCTACACAAAAACATCTAGAACCATCAATCTTCGTCGGAGGAATCCAAGTCCGATCCACCCTCCATGAAGTCCGGGGCATACTCCGGGATTTTGGATACCATGAAGTGATAGCTTGCATCAATTGCGAATGCTTCCCCCTTTTCCTCCAAGTAGCGCGCTTTCACGGCTTCGTGCTAAAAAATCATGACGCAAACTTACTTTGTTAGTGGTGTTTAGTAGGAAGATCAAACAACTTGGATTACGTAAAATAAACCAAAAAAATACTTACAAATTGTTCAATGGAGTAGCTAAAGTGGCTAGCGTTCAAAATCCGTTTTTGGATAGCTAAAAAAGCAAGTATCGCATTTTCGATGACTAGATGCCTATCATGGACTTGTTGAACACTTCTTCCATTAAGATTCCCAAACTCTTGCCTATATTTGTTGTATACCCTTACCCAAAAGGTTACGACATCCACCCTTACAGAGGACTGATTTCTAACTCCAGTTTCCGCGTACCATGCTTTGGTGATGGATAGATCTTCATTTGAATCAAATGATGCCATTTTGGAGGTATGAAATGGGTAGTTATGGAGTATATGGAGTGAGAGGGAATAAAATGAGAAATTTTGGGGCAAATGGGGTCCAAGGATGAGGTCTCTACATATAGAGAAAGTCCCTAACGACTATTTTTTTTTTGAAAAAAGTGAAATAATTTGAAATAATCGGTCTTCTCGAAGGTCTGTAAAATCCGATTGTGTTTTTATGCCAGCAGGAATTGGTCTTTCTTGTGACCAATATAAACCGATTAAGGACATGTAAAATAATTGATTTTCATCGACACTAATCGGTTTATATAGATGCATATGTGATCCGATTGTAGCTTGAAAAACATACATGAAAAATAGCATTTTTAAGGCACGAAGAATCGTATTATACATAACCCACACATAAACCGATTCCTTTATGGAACCTAGACAATCGGTTTATGTTGACATATCGAGTAGCCCGATTGTTTGCATGTGTTCAGGATAGAATTATTGAGCAACACATAATTATAATTAAACTTTAAGTGCGTTAAGTTCAACACAAAGATCATCCAAAATACAAACCTTAACCATCCCAAAAGAGTGTTAAAATCTTAAAACAACCACAAGTCTTATAAACTTAAACTTTTAATATCTAAAACTTAAACTTAAAAACTTAAAGAGCAGGAGCACCAGCAGCCCCATCAGCGGAGCACCAGCATCAGCAGCAGCACCACCATCAAGAGCAGCAACTTCTGCTTCAGCCATGGCGTTATATTGAGCCATTTCTTCCCACATACCTTCCATAAATCCATGGCGATCCCTCTCAGCTGAAATCATGTTTCTCCTCATCCTAGTGAACCTCATGACCTCACAAAGCTCTTCTAGTGCAAGCTTGTCTATCAATGCGATGGGCTTGTTCAAGACTGGTCTCACGCCCAAAAGTAAACTTATAGAGGCTTCTTTCTGGCACTGGTTCTGGTTCCCTAAGAATATCCTCCAAGGTGAGCTCTCGAGTGTAAAACGCTAGGTGTCCGAAGTCCATATCTACATAAAAAAAAAAATCAAGTTAACAATCGGTACATAACTAAACATATGTAATCCGATTCTCAACAACAAAACATACAAGAGTGTCAAACATTATTAATCGGTTTATGTGATACATATATAAATACCGATTGTGGAATGTAATCTGAAGAGACAATCTTAATCGGTAAATTAACAAGCACATAAAACCCGATTATGGGATCAAATAGTTAAAATAATTTTTTTTTTTACCCAGAATCGGATTATTCTCAAACACTTATAAACCGATCCTGGAGATTGTGTCACAAGGGGGGCAAACTAACTCTACCTTCCATGTTAATTTATGCAATATTGCGATAACTTTTTAATGTTTTTTCTATAAAGGCCGAGTTTTAATCTATTTATACTCTTTCAATAACTTTTTTTTTTCTTTTGTTTTTTTATAAATTGGAAATATATTAAAACATGCTAACTTTGGAGAGCCTCTGATTTAAGATGAGTAGAGCCATTTAATGTGGAAGTAATAAGAGTCTTCCATGCATTAGATTTATCTAATTCTAAAGCATTAGCAATAAAAGAAGGAGAGATGGGATCAAAATTTAAAGTACAATGAAATAGGTCGGTTTCCTTTGCCAAAATATTTGCTACACTATATGCCGTTCTAGGTACTAAGGAAAAGCCTAGAAAGTTTGGACAATCGTTGATTTCCAATTTAACTTCTTCCATGATTGCTTTATTTGTCCAAGAGATTGAAGATTGGTCTCCATTGAGATTGTGAAAAAGATTCTTGCAGCCGCCTTCAATGCTAAAATTTGACAGGTGAAGCTCCTTAGCCCATCTTGCTTCCTGAAGTAAACCTACTGCTTCTGCTTCTTCCGGAGTTGATATTCTTGATGGTCCTGCTCTCTCTTGTTCAAATTCACATGTTTCATTTCTAAGAATTAAACAAAACCCGATGGATTGTTAATAGATAACCAAGCATCATCCAAATTAATTTTGTGTGTATGTGTTCCTCGGGGTTTCCATTCTTTTGTATGGTGTTTGGTCTGGTTCTGTCCTTGTACTCTAGTAGTCTCATTCATGTTCCAAAATAAGACATTGTTGATGGTGTTTTTAGATTAGGGTTAAAATCGTAAAACCTTGCATCTGATGTGACGTCACTCTGCAAGGAAACAGAGCCACGTGTGCTAAGCTCTCCACTGGCATACTTATTAAGCCGCTCAATACACTTACATGAAATTTATCCAGACTGGCGAATGCAACAACCATCCAAGGTGTTATGTGAATTTCGGCGCCTCGCGTATATTCACTTAATATAAGTTCCTCTGAATGCCTTCTATGCTATGTTCTCCGGATGAACCCTTAATGTTGATATGGCATGACGATTTTTGTTCACTCGCAGCAGAGTAGCACGAATCTCCAAGTATCAAGGATAAGGTCTTTGCATAAGGTATTCGAATCAGAAAAGCATGCTGCTCTCTGGCAATGAACTTAAAAGAACTTTGTGTCAACACATAGAACTCAATCAATCGTCCTGACTAACTTACAGAAGTTAGGGTTTCGCGCCTCGCGCAATGTACCAGACCTTGCTTGTCAAAATTAATCCTAAGTAATTAATCCGCCATGGATTAGCAGGTGTAGAACCTCGCCTAATAAGAAAACAGGAGCCGCAAGAAGAAAGAGAGGAGTGGCTATGCCTTAGGCTAGGTATCGCCATTAGCCACGCCCCGACCCTATTTCTCTCGACCAATCAGGCCGCTTTGAACTCGCCACACGCACACAAGTTGTGGCTGGGCCCATGCTTGCCGTCCCCACTTCTAATCGACCAATCAAAACGCGCCAAAGCCGCCACACTCTCACCAAAAGTGTGGTCGCGCCTTGTGTTTGGCCGGCCCCCTTTTTTGGCCAATCAAGTTGCTCTAAACTTGCCACCATAAGTTAAAGGCCAAACACACCCTGTCGCGCCACCTTGATAAACTGACAAGCCAAACCCGCCCTACCACAACAAACATATTGGTCGGCATGCCAACATGCCACTCTACCGTGGTAGCATACCAACATGCCACTCTACCACGACAACTTCGCAACATGCCAACTTCACAACATGCTACCTCTCGCAAACATGCTACTTCGTGGCAACCTGCCATAAATAGCCACCCACGGCAATTCTTACTCCTATGGCCTTTTCCACACTGTGGCCTTGCCATAGTTCCTTTGGCATAGCCATGGCGCCGTTAGCACAAAAGTATCCCCATGACCAACCTTTTGTGGCCAATCAAGTTGCTCTAAACTTGCCACCATACGTTAAAGGCCAAACACACCCTGCCGCGCCACCTTGCTAAACTGACAAGCCAAACGCGCCTTACCACAACAACATATTAGTCGGCATGCTAACATTCCACTCTATCGCGGTAGCATGCCAACATGCCACTCTACCACGGTAGCATGCCAACATGCCACTCTACCGCGACAACTTCGCAACATGCCAACTTCACAACATGCTACCTCGTAAACATGCCACTTCGTGGCAACCTGCCATAAATAGTCATCCACGGCAATTCCTACTCCTATGGCCGTTTCCACACTATGGCCTTGCCATAGTTCCTTTGGCATAGCCATGGCGCCGTTTGCACAAAAGTAGCGCCATGCCGCAGCCGCATGCCACGTGCACTAATTAGGGTTTCGACATGCCAAACCCTAATTCGGGCAAATTGCTACCAAAGCCAAATAGCGTTTCCCGGAGCAATGGGATTGGCGTGGCAACATGGCCAATGTTGCCACGCCACATGTGGGTCCGACTCCACGGCGCCAAAACCAAGCCTTGGCCACGCCAAGCCCTAATTCTTCCACGGCACCTTGGCCACGCCAAGCCCTAATTCTTCCACGGCACCTTGGCGCCAAGCCCTAATTCTTCCACACAATTCTTCCACGACACCTTGGCCACGCCAAGCCCTAATTCTTCCACGGCTAATTCTTCCACGATGAATTCTTCCACGGCGCCAAACCCTAACTTTGGCCACTGAGCCAATTTTTAGCTTTGGCCATACCGCAACATCACCGGCATACCGCTATGCCACGGCTACGCCATTGGCATGCCGCTATGCCATGGATACGCCACTGGCATGCCATTAGCATGTGGATGACGCCACTTCGCTATACAACAAGATGTGGCCATAATCAATGGCCATCCTTCTTCATGAGATGCAATCTTAGCCATCCAAGTTCGCTACCGAATCGATGGACTTGTGGCAACTCTTAGGCGACCAACCGCCTAAACCCAACGACCATGGCTACGCCAGGCGCCACTTGCACCATCGTGCCACTGGCATGCACAAGTCATGCAGCAATGCCACAGCGCCATTGTCAGGCGCCAACACAAGGTAGCCACAATCAACGGCTACCCTTATTTATAAGATGCGATCTCGGCCATCGAAGTTCGCCACCAAACCGGTAAGCTCGCGACAAGTTTTAGGCGACTAGCCAAAACGAGCCTAGCATCACATGCTATTTACCTGCGGCAAGCCTCTCGATTTTAACTTGCCACACGTAGCAAAGTGCTACATGTTTTCCATAAAAACACTCGAGACATCAAAATATGTCATAAACTGGGGGATGCTCATCAGGGTATTGGTCTGGCGGTTTACAGCGTGCGGCGTGCAATGCGCCCGTTACAAGAAAGTGTCATGAAGTGGGATAATTAGTGGTGGTGAAAAGTAACGGTGTAAACAATTCATTTCCTTCATCATGGAAGCGTAATGACCTGGCGGTTACACGAATTCACTTCCCTCATCATGGAAGCATAACGTCTGACAGTTACACGTTACTCTTTTCTTCCACCACTCAATCGTTTCCACTTCCTACGAGACCAGGGTACGTTTCACTATGACTTGTATAAATAGGTCTCACCTATTTCCACCAAACAACAAGTTTTGGTAAGGAGAACAATACAACATCCAGAAATCATCTAATAGCTTTTTCATCCAGCTAGCCAGTTCAACTTTCTGATACAAGTCACAAAACGCCCACACTTCCAGAATCAACTATTCTGGTCTCAACACTTTCTTCGCTTCCCTCCCTAAGACCAACCCTTCTCCTTCACTTTGTGACCGAAGCAAGCATGGAACGACCATTTCTTGGTTTAGGCCAGGATTGTACCGATTGATCTCTCGAATCAAAAGTACTCCCATGAAGTACATTGTTTAGGGTTTAGATTCGTTTCTCACCCACATACACTCAAAATTACCAAAATCGCGAAACGGTTTTCACCCTCAAACAATTGGCGACCACAGTGGGAGATTAATCTCTCGGTTACAATATCAATTTCCCAATTCCCGATTTTATCTTTCAACTCCGATCTCAAGATGGTAGAACTCAGGTCAGGATCAGCAACAAACCCTGAGAACACTGGCGCCGAAATTATTCTCGGCGTTAACGTTTCTCCCAGTTGTGCTAATACGCCACCTGTCAACACCAGCAACATGAAGAATGTTCCTTCAGGTGTTACACCTCCAATCACCAGAGCCAGAGCCTCTGCCGCGGAAAATGCTCCTTCGGGTGTTACACCTCCAATCACCAGAGCCAGAGCCGCTGCCGCCGCTCCCAATATTTCGTCAAGTATGACACCTCCAACCGTCACCAGAGCCGCAACTACTTCGCCGTCAGGATGAGAAACTGGAGGAACCATAGGAAGCCGACCCTATATTACTATTGCTGATTTGATGGAAAGACAGGAGGTTCTCGCTAGAGCTCAGACGGACATGGCCTCAACTCAGAAGGAGGTACTTGTTTTTCTCAAGACACTAACAGAGAGGCTACCACAAGAATCGCGCCATCCAAAACCAATGAGGAACACCTCCGATACCCCTGGCGCTAGCACCTCAACAGGGCGCACCTTTGTAGGTGAAGAGATTCACCCAGGAACTCCAGCGGAAGGAAATCAACCGTCCAATTTTGTCACACGAGAAGATTTGGAACGACTTCTCCGAAACCGAGACAAAAGCGATTTCATGGACATACATCAGCATCAACCCCCGTATCCTCCGGAAATACAAAGAATTCCTCTTCCAAGGGGGTACTCTTCCCCTCAATTCTCTCTGTATGACGGCACCGGTAATGCGCGTGAACATGTCTCTCGATTCTTGGAGTCCCTGGGGGAGCACGAATACAATCACGTTCTCCGTTTGAGGGAGTTTTCGAAATCACTTACTGGAAGAGCATACACATGGTACAACAACATTACGCCAGGCAGCATCTCCAATTGGTCTGACATGGTTGCGGCTTTCTACAAGAAGTACTTCTTTGTATCTGAGCAAATTACCTTCTCAGATCTAGGAAGGATGTTCCAACGAAACAACGAACATCCGAATGATTTTGTCAAAAGATTGAGAATTCAAGCGCTAGATTGTCATGACCCGAACGTGACCGAACAACAATTGGTGGATTCTTGCATCAATGGGATGATTCCCATCTACCGCGCCTTAATAGAGAATCTGCGATTCCAGACATTCTTTGAACTTCATGAAGCTGCAAAACGGTCGGCCACAACAACACCATCGTTGTTGGAAAGAACCAGGCCAACCAGAAACGAGGACGCACGTGAAACTCGAGGAAATAGACGCCTTGTCAATAAGCAATACAACACTAGTCCCTCCTCTGTGAGCGTGGTAGACGAAGGAGGAAAAAGGAAGGCTCCAGCGGCAGAACAACAATCCAAACGCGCAGCGCCAGCGCGACAGGCAGCTCCGTCACGGAAGACCACCGCTAAAGCTCCCATGCGACATCAAGAAGCTGGAGAAAACGTCTTGGATTTCCCGTTCCCAATCGAGGAAGTGATTGAACTCTTGGAAGCATGGATCCAAGATGACGCCATCAGACTACCTCCTACCAGACGCCCACCAACCGAAGCGGAAATGGCAAACCCCAAATATTGCCGCTACCACAGATTTGTCCACCACCCGACCAGTGACTGCAATAAGCTAAAGCATATCTTCAAAGAAAAGATAGAAGCAGGGGAGCTTCGACTGTGCAATGAAGGAGTTCACAGAGATCCACTTCCAGTCAGGAGTTGCATGGTCTCTGGGGACTCTGTACACGAGACTATGCAATCCATGATGCAGCATGTGTCCGAAATTCTCTATCTCTCCAAGACACAGCGTCAAGATATCTTCACAGCCCTTAACCGTGTTGTATCGGGCAAGCGACTCTTTCCTACTGAAGAAACCACGCCAGAACCCCAAACTCTCTCGGGAAGTAGTCTTGGAAAATACAATCGGGGACCGCCGACCACGGTTTACCCGAGGGACGCCGAGCTCGACAACACATTAATCGACAAATCATGGCCTCGACTTCAACATCGTTACCATCAAAACTCGAGAGCTGCGGGAGTTTCCCGCCCTCATGAGAAGCAGGAGGCTACCCGTTCCCCAACCATGGTCAAAAACTTGGAAGGGAAGGCGATGGACGCATATGGCTACATCAACCTTGAAATCAAGGTGGGAGACACTCTAACACATGGCAAATTCCACATCGTCAAAGAACTCTCAAATTACGACATGATTCTAGAGCGCGCATGGGTACACAACAACAAAGCGAAGTTAAGAGCATCCCCTCTGCCGATGACGGTACCCGAAAGAATTTCCAACAAGCCGTCCAACTTGGAAGATTACATGTTGCCGTATCAACAACTTACCAATGTAACTCAATTGCCTGGAGAAAGCCCGTCGACGTTCATCCGCAGATTCCGAGCACAAGTAAGCCTGGTTAAACAACCCTTTCTGCACCCAATCACCTCTCCTCTCGGCCAGGCGTGGGGACTCGGTCCGATTATCAACCCGGGCGTCATTAGGAGATGTGAATGGGACGTTGGGCCTTTCAAGCGCTTTGTCAAAAACTGGAAGTAAGTTACAACCAAAGATGACGAGCTCAAAAATCAAGTGGTTGCGCAACGCCTAAACCCATTTCAAATTGGAGATGTGGTAGTCAAGACGACCTCGTTTCAAGTTGGAGATATAACAGTGAAGATAGCCGCTCGACCCGATCCGCCTAAAGGAAAGGAAGACGAGCCATACCTGGTGGCGGATGTTATCTTGGGTGATTACTGCAAACTCATCAATACCGACAAATTGGAAGGTGTGACGATTCACTCGCGATGGCTCAAACCCTTCAATACCTAAAACGATGTGCTACCTTCACCTCCAGCGTTATCCTTTCAGCATTTCCTTCAGCATTTTTCCCTTTTCACGCAATGATTGTAACTTCTCTAAAATGGTTGCACCGCTTGCATTCATAAGTAGAGTTTTCAATTTCAATTAAAAGAACATCTTTCCTTAAAAAGTTTCCCAAATCATCTTAAAGGAAAAATACCGAGTAAACCCAAACTCTCACAGAGTCACTACCCGACGATTGAAAACCAGAGAAACCAAACCACCACAAAAATATCTATCCAAAAGTACTGAAGAAGGGAATATGCAAGGAAGATGATCATCAGGCGGCAGAACATATATCTTTTCAAAAATATCCGACTTCAAATCTCACCTAACGCTCTACTAGTTTTCGGGATGTGTGACAACGATGCTGCTACAAGGGAGAACCAAGAAACAGGTCGGTCGAACCTTTAAACCATTGTTGTTATTTCCCCTGTCTCGCGTTATTATGGGTGATGTCGGCGTTCGGAGGCATTGGTTGCGCAGCAGGCCGGCTAGTACCTGTGGAAAATTCCATCCACACTATTTGTGTATGGCGTCTGTCCATCTACTGGGTGGCTAGAAGGGGCGAGCAACTTATTTTCACATAAAGGGTTTTTGGATCTTTTCAGTATGAAGGTTTTATTAATTCATTCAGAGATGTGAAACCATAAAAGATGAATAACGGAATGTTACTTGGTGAAGCCCTAACTTCGCCATGGAAACAAGAAAGTGAAAGTAAACCTTTGGAATATCAAAAGCGGCTACACGCCGAGAAGAAATAGCAAAAGTGGAAAAACTGGTCGTTAATGGCAGACGCCTGGATCAATAACGCCTTCATCAAAGCTTTTTCAAGCACTTTCCCCAGCACCTTCTCTGGCAGCAAACGTTCCATCCAGACGCCGTTTCGGCAGCAGCGACCTCAACATCCCATCCAGAAGCCGCCTCGGCAGCAGCGACCTCATCATCCCATCCAGAAGACGTTTCGGCAGCAACAACTTCCACATCCTGTCCGACGTTTGTTTCAACAGCAGTCCCAGCGTATGTTTCCATGGCTTCTCCAATGGCCCCAACATATATTGCCTCCGTCTCCTCGTCCGCCTTGACGACATCCTCAGCGGTCACTTCAACGTCCCTGACAACAGTTTCGGCGTCCACTCCAGAAGCTGCTTCAGTTTCGTAAACCGTGTTGACATCTTCCTCAAGAGCTTTTCCAGCAGCTTCTTGAGGATGTCCCGGTTCGTCCGCATCAAAGTCAAGGATTACGATACCATCATGGACAGGGTAATTAAACTGGCCCTCACCTAAAAGTTTCATGGACTCAGTCTTCCGCCGCTTCAACCGAGAGGCGAATCGTTCAACCCTAGCACTGGGTTGTAGAGAAGCTTCATTACTCTGAGATCTCCCGACACGCTGAGATGCTTCATCATGCCTCCACTTTTCCTCCATGTCCACCGAAGCCATGAGAGTCTGAACACACGTCCCGCACTCTCGCATAAATGGGCGAGAGACATGCCTTGTATAATCTCGTCGCCTTCACGGAACATGGAATCAATTACGTCTAATACCTCCTCATGAAAAGAAAAACTGGTTTTCGTCGGCTTCAAAATCTCTCTCCGAAGAGTCAGAATTATGATCATCACTGGAAGATCCCATTATATGCTACAAAATTTTTTTTTACCATGTTTGCACCGGCAATCTACATGATGAAGAAGACAAAATGGGAACTAGGAAAAGAAACACGAGACAGTACCTGTGAAGAGGGTGGACGCGATTTTATGAAGATCTGTATGAACGAAGGATTCAAGATCACCTCTTATATTCAGCGGATTGATGAATCCTGAGAAAGAAAATCCTTTTACCAGCCGTGAATTAAGGCTTCAAACGCGTGATACCAACTGGATTAGATATTTGTTTATACGGGATAATTAGGGTTTGGTATCCAAGTCAGCAGCCGTCCCTACCATTTTGTGGCTTAACCAGCGCCATCCTCTCCGTGTCCCAAGCCAACGCTCCATGGCTTCATCTTCACCACGCCATTGGCCCTCCAAGCTAGTCATGCCATTGGCCCTTCCAAGCTAGCCTCGCCATCGGCCCTTCCAAGCTAGCCACGCCATCCACCTTTCCGTAGCCAGTCAAAGCGGCACCATCTTGGTCGTTCAAAGCAGCGCCATCTCCACCAGACAAGGAAGCATCATTTTGTTTATTCAGGACAGCGCCATCTCCATGCATTATTTAACCTAGCCGGCTAGCAACATTCACCGTTCTACGGACCAAGTTGCAGTGCCACCTCTGATTAGTAGCCAAAGTCGCAGTGCTGAGGCCAGCACCCCATGGCCAAACCAAATTTATGCGAAGCCGCCGATGCAAGGATCGCAGATTCTTCGTGCCTCCTTAAAAAGGTTAGCCAAATCTTCCTGACAATTTCTTCATGACTTGTTGTTTCGATTTTATCCTCGTTTGTCACCATCTCATGCTTACCCCGCAACAATGCCACTGTTCCGAGCTAAGCAGGGGACTTAATGTTGATGGTGGTTTTTAGATTAGGGTTAAAATCGTAAAACCTTGCATCTGATGTGACGTCACTCTGCAAGGAAACAGAGCCACGTGTGCTAAGCTCTCCATTGGCATACTTATTGAGCCGCTCAATACACTTACATGAAATTTATCCAGACTGGCGAATGTAGCAACCATCCCAGATGTTCTGTAAATTTCGGCGCCTCGCGTATATTCACTTAATATAAGTTCCTCTGAATGCCTTCTATGCTATGTTCTCCGGCTGAACCCTTAATGTTGATATGGCATGACGATTTGTGTTCACTCGCAACAGAGTAGCACGAATCTCCAAGTATCAAGGATAAGGTCTTTGCATAAGGTATTCGAATCAGAAAAGCATGATGCTCTCTGGCAATGAACTTAAAAGAACTCTGTGTCAACACATAGAACTCAATCAACCGTCCTGACTAACTTACAGAAGTTAGGGTTTCGCGCCTCGCGTAATGTACCAGACCTTGCTTGTCAAAATTAAGCCTAAGTAATTAATCCGCCATGGATTAGCAGGTGCAGAACCTCACCCATAATAAGAAAACAGGGAGCCGCAGAAGCAAAGAGAGGCGTGGCTATGCTTTAGGCCATCTAGCGCCATTAGCCACGCCCCAACCCTATTTCTATCGACCAATCAGGTCGCTTTAAACTCGCCACACGCACACAAGTTGTGCATTTGGGCCCATGCTTGCCGGCACCACTTCTAATCGACCAATCGAACGCGCCAAAGCCGCCACACTCTCACTAGAAGTGTGGTCGCGCCTTGTGTTTGGTCGGCCCCCTTTTGTGGCCAATCAAGTTTGCTCTAAACTTGCCACCATACGTTAAAGGCCAAACACACCTGCCGCGCCACCTTGCTAAACTGACAAGCCAAACGCGCCCTACCACAACAACATATTGGTCGGCATGCCAACATGCCACTCTACCCCGGTAGCATGCCAACATGCCACTCTACCATGGCAACTGCAACATGCCAACTTCACAACATGCTACCTCGCAAACATGCCACTTCGTGGCAACCTGCCATAAATAGCCACCCACGGCAATTCTTACTCCTATGGCCGTTTCCACACTATGGCCTTGCCATAGTTCCTTTGGCATAGCCATGGCGCCGTTTGCACAAAAGTAGCGCCATGCCGCAGCCGCATGCCATGTGCACTAATTAGGGTTTCGACATGCCAAACCCTAATTCGGGAAAATTGCTACCAAAGCCAAATAGTGTTTCTGAGCAATGGGATTGGCGGCAACATGAGGGCCAATGTTGCCCACGCCACATGTGGGTCCAACTCACGCGCCAAAACCAAGCCTTGGCCACCATGCCAATTCTTCCAACGGCACCTTTGCCACGCCAAGCCCTAATTCTTCCACGCACCTTGGCAACGCACCTTGGCCACGCCCTAATTCCACGACAGCCACTCAAACCCACCACCTATGGCCTCGCAACATGCCAACTTCACAACATGCTACCTCGCAAACATGCCACTTCGTGGCAACCTCAAGAGCCATAAATAGACACCCACGGCAATTCCTACTCCCGTTTCCACACTATGGCCTTGCCATAGTTCCTTTGGCATAGCCATGGCGCGAATCTAATTTGCACAAAAGTAGCTCCATGCCGCATTCTTCGCTCTTTCGCCCGCAGCTTTATTTATTGCATGCCACGTGCACTAATTAGGGTTTCGACATGCCAAACCCTTCTTACCAAAGCCAAATAGTGTTTCCGGAGCAATGGGATTGGCGTGGCAATAGGGCCAATGTTGCCACGCCACATGTGGGTCCGACTCCACGGCGCCAAAACCAAGCCTTGGCCACGCCAAGCCCTAATTCTTCCATGGCACCTTGGCCACGCCAAGCCCTAATTCTTCCACGGCGAATTCTTCCACGACACCTTGGCCACGCCAAGCCTTAATTCCACGATTCTTCCACGCCGCCTAATTCTTCCACGAGCCCCAATTCTTCTTAACAATTCTTCCACGGCGCCAAACCCTAACTTTGGCCACGGAGCCAATTTTTAGCTTTGGCCATACCGCAACATCACCGGCATACCGCTATGCCACGGCTACGCCATTGGCATGCTATGCCATGGATACGCCACTGGCATGCCATTAGCATGTGGATGACGCCACTTCGCTATACAACAAGATGTGGCCATAATCAATGGCCATCCTTCTTCATGAGATGAAATCTCAGCCATCCAAGTTCGCTACCGAACTGATGGACTTGTGGCAACTCTTAAACCCAACGACCATGGCTACGCCAGGCGCCACTTGCACCATCGTGCCACTGGCATGCACAAGTCATAATGCAATGCCACTGCGCCATTGTCAGGCGCCAACACAAGGTATCCACAATCAACGGCTACCCTTATTCATAAGATGCGATCTCGGCCATCGAAGTTCGCCACCAAACCGGTAAGCTCGCGACAAGTTTTAGGCGACTAGCCAAAACGAGCCTAGCATCACATGTTATTTACCTACGACAAGCCTCTCGATTTTAACTTGCCACATGTAGCAAAGTGCTACATGTTTTCCACGAAAACACTCGAGACATCAAAATATGTCATAAACTGGGGGATGCTCATCAGGGTATTGGTCTGGCGGTTTACAACGTGCGGCGTGCAATGCGCTCGTTACAAGAAAGTGTCATGAAGTGGGATAATTAGTGGTGGTGAAAAGTAACGGTGTAAACAATTCATTTCCTTCATCATGGAAGCGTAATGACTGGCGGTTACACGAATTCACTTCCCTCATCATGGAAGCATAACGTCTAACAGTTACACGTTACTCTTTTCTTCCACCACTCAATCCTTTCCACTTCCTACGAGACCAGGGTACGTTTCACTATGACTTGTATAAATAGGTCTCACCTATTTCCACCAAACAACAAGTTTTGGTAAGGAGAACAATACAACATCCGTAAATCATTGATAGCTTTTTCATCCATTGCAGCAGTTCAACTTTCTGATACAAGTCACAAAACGCACACACTACCAGAATCAAACATTCTGGTCTCAACACTTTCTTCGCTTCCCTCCCTAAGACCAACCCTTCTCCTTCACTTTATGACCGAAGCAAGCCTGGAACGGCCATTTCTTGGTTTAGGCAGGATTGTACAGATTGATCTCTCGAATCAAAAGTACTCCCGTGCAGTACATTGTTTAGGGTTTAGATTCGTTTCTCACCCACATACACTCAAAATTACCAAAATCGGCAGAAACGGTTTTCACCCTCAAACACTGAGATAGCAACGCTTGCGAGTTCGACCGAGCAATGCTCTAACAAAAAGATCAACTAAGATTAGTCTTTAGATATCTATCCCGAGGAATCACAAAGTCTGAGGAAAAAAAACTTTGTGACTACTATCTATTTTGCTTGAAAGAGATTACGAAAACCTCAATAACAGAAAAGCAAGACCAGGATTCACGAACTATCGAGGTAAAGATAGTCGGGCCTAGCTTCACGAGTCCCCAAGTGAAGTCTTTTTAGTCGTAGAGCTAAAAGGTCAATAGAGGCGACTCTAAGATCTTGAGATAGCAAAACTTGTAGGTTCAACCAAGCAATGCTCTACAAGTTTTTCTATCCCCACTAAATCTTATTATGTCAAAATCTTGTTACAGGTCGTTGGCAGGTTCTACCTCCATTAAATCTCTTATGTCAAAATTTCCTCGAAAAAAGTTTTGGAAGAAAATCAAGGTATTTCCAAGAATTCAAGTATTTGCATGGAAATTGCTTCATAATGGTATTTTTTTTTTTAAAATATAAACATATTCAACAATCAAATAAAAAGGTTTTGCTCTTTCTGCGAAGAACAAGAAAAAACAACACATCCTTGGTTTTGGGATTTTGTTTATGCAAGATCTATTTTTTTGAATTTCGATATTTTTATTAACTTAATATTAAAATAAATCAGATGATTTAAAAATGGATAGATGACAATGATGATGGCTAGTCTCAATTTTGGTGCTTGCCTAATTTAGAACTTATGGAAATAAATGAATGATATTGAGTATAACAGGGACCACTTCTCAGTTGAGAATTTTATAAGAATCGATCATCAAGATTTTAAGTTTTTTGATATAAATTACCCAGTCAACTATATGGATTCTGTCTTAGTTATATCCCATATGGAACATAGCCGACAACAGAAAAATATTCAATGGGAAAGGCCATCCCATTCCTTTGTCAAGGTTTATGTTGATAGAGCATTCCATAATAACAATGGAGCTACACGTGTTGTTGTGCAAGAGTTTTTTCCTAATCATTAGGGAAGTGCTACAATTTTTTTCAAAGTTTCTTCATCAATATTATTGCTGAAGTCAGAGCTTATAATTTGGGAGTTCAACATGCAAATAAAATTCAAAATTCAAAATTCAAAATTCAAAATTCAAATGTTATTCTTGAAGGAGACGCTACTAGCATTCCCATGGGTATAAAAGGCGAAACTCATGATATCCCTTCAAGCACCAAATTTACAATTCATTTGATGCAAGATAAAGCAAAAGATCTTATAAATATTGAATTTGTAGTTGTTCCAAAAAGGAAAAATATTATGTTTTACAATCTCTAGTAATTTAAACGAATAGTGGGGTTATAACGATCCACCTTTGTGTATTGCACATTACCTCAGTTCCAGTGAGGAGTAGTAGGATTAAAATGTGCTTTCTTCAAAAAGAAAAAAATTAACATTAATATAAAAGTTATTTGGCTATTTGAGTGGGAAAATCAAACTACAAATTTAGCCTCAACTATTTTTTTTATATGATACATATGTTATATTGAAATAACGCCAAAATTGGTAAACACTTTTTACAGCTTCAAGTTACGGTTCATGGGTGAGTTCCCTTTATACATAGAATACGAGTAATCATAACATAATCCATTCAATCAAAAATGGTGATTACATGATTGTTTACAAGAAAAAGAATATAAAAACCCAAATACAAATAAAGATACCAATTATATGTAAGTCCGCGAACAGAAAGAGCAAAGTACCGTAAAGTACCCAATTTTTAAATGAAGAGTAAAGATAAAAGATGGTATAATCTAGAATCAGTTTCGACCATTTTGAATGTTTGTCTTCTTTAATAAGAGATGCTCCTAACAGAAATGAGTGTTTTGCCGTTAACATGGTACTTATGAACGAAAAACCAGGTTGCCCTAAATCCCTTTTTTTTTAAGATGAATTCAAAGTGATGCGGTGTTGAATCACCGATGTTCTTCAATCCAGAATAACAAGTCATAAACCAACCAGCAAACATTGAACAAATAACCATTAAAGTGAAGAAGCAATTGATATTCAAGTAAAGATAAAATCGACTAATAATGAAGGATTATGTCAAAATACACCAAGGAAAACAAAACAAATCTACTAAAAAAATCTTATTCAATTAAAAAATCTACTAAAAACTCAAAAAAAATAACAATCCTTGCTCATATATGGTCTAGAAGGCATGATGACGGCTATATGGTTCCAAGATAATGTTTTTGGAGAGAGAATAAACTTTTATGAATAAAATAGATTATACGTTGTTTTGTTGTTAGTTTATATTAATGTGTGTGTTTTATAGCTTGGCTAATTTGAGGCCTACCAAAATTTGTGCCTACCTAGACGAAGGATAGGAGGTTTCCAAAAATATTGAAACTACTAAATTAACTCAAAGGTACATTCCTATCAAACCATTCCATGTAACTAGGATTTTGATTGATTCTTACGTTCAAAATTGAAAATTTTCAGGAACTTTTATTTATGGGTTTGTCCAGAATCGACTGATATGAATGTCCAAGTTAGCGGATTCTAAACGATCGACTGATATGCACATAAACATTGATCGATTTTTTCTTGATGTTCTTCGTGGTTAAAGAACATCAACCCAGTATAGGCTAATGTGGAAATTTTTATCATCTTGATTCTGGTTAAAGGAATTACCAAACTTTTTTGTAGACTACAAACGTCGATTTTGATTATTTCTCTCCTAAAATGAAAAACCTCGGTTTTGAATCCACTAATTTTAAACCTCTATATATGTCGATTCTTGGTATGATTTTTAGAAAAATGAAATCATTCACGATTTGAATGTGTATGATAAATTTTCAAACCGAGTATGAATCATACTCAATTTTCATACACATTCTCAAATGGATTATGGGATTATATTTAATTTCAAAATGTGTATGATTTTCATACCAAAACGATTACTTGATCATATTTAATCTCATAATGCATATGATTTCCCACACATTTTCAAAACATGTGTAATCTGATATTCAATCTGCATTTTCAAACTGAAACTGAGTATGATCCGTACTAACTTGATATCCTTCAAGAACACTCCACAATCGTCTGATATTAATGTATATACCCGCTGATTGTGGAAAAATAAACTCGCAAGGATTATATTTTCTTAATGAAAGTCTAGCAAAATCGGTTTATAAGAACATCAACGTTCGACGATTATTGCAATCATCCTACATATAAATAAATGTCCATCGATACCTAATATCTTCGTGAGTGAACCAAGTAACCATAATAACATCGCAACGCCTCTAGCCATCCTACTTGAACGCTAGTGCTTGAGGTGGGGGAAAAACATGAAACAAGTAATCATAAAATGAATACCTATGGATTTTTGTATCCGCCTTAAGGTCACATATATTCGAATCAGGGTCATTATTGTTGTGTAATTTATTAACAAGAAATGCATTTAAATTGGAATCAGGAATTCCACCGCCTCTTAAGTTCATCCGCTTCGCATACCTTGTTATGACAAAGATTATTTTTATATCTTTCTTCTGCCAACCAACTTTCTTAGTTAAATGGAACCTCATCTCCCAAACTGCAAGGTATCCCCATCATGAAGAACAAATCTGATATTGATGTTATTACTGTAAGAACACTAACATTGTTAATTTCATTTACATATTTGTATTAATTGAATGTAAACTATAAATCAACATAATTATCATACCTATTTCGAAGTCTTCAAAATAAAACGTGTATGTAGCATACCACCAACATTCAACAATTTGTTCAAATGTTTCGTAAAATCAATATGGTACGAAGTAAACCAAGGAATTTTATCGACAACAATTTTAGCATCATGAAGGTAGCTATGCATAATTTTTTTTAACTTTGTATCGACCACCTCTTGGTTTTTGAGCACCACTATCTCGCTCATTTTTCATAGACAGATGACCTTGAGCTCTGGCTATTTCTTGACTGGAAAGTGGATTGAGATTCTTCATTTCGTCATAACTTAAGTGTGACATCGGTGTAGATAGACTGAGTTTGATTTTTTATTTCTTGAGATTGAGACATTTATATTTAGACATTTATATTTAGACATTTATATTTAGACATTTAGAGAAGTTGAATAACATTTAGAAGGATTGTCTGTGGAGGAAATTCATATAAAATATTGTATTTGAAGGAGTATGTTATTTATAGGGTTGAAAAAACTAGCCATTTTTTTGCTGTTGGAAAATAGCCGTTAACATTAGAACTTAAGACGACCGCCTCAACATCTTCCGGTCAACCAATGTATGGGTGAAAAACTTTTTTTCTCACTACCTAAACTAGATTTGCTCATCCACGTAGCTTACCAAAGGGTGCGGATCCCCTGTCCCCTCTTTCCGTGTGCCACCATGTCTCTTCAATTATATGCTGACATGTGTCCCATGTTTACTTCCATTATCTTTTATGGTCTGGAGATCTAATTATTTTGAGAAATATTAGCAGAAAATTATTCACTTTCTTTATCGGCATTAAGCCAATTCCAAACCAATATCTACTCTTCTTTTTTCTGCTGAAAATTATCCTCGTCTTGATTATACTGTGAACTAGTGAGTTGCAGAAGTTTAGAGAAGCTGTATCTAACTTTATTTTATTTTATATATATTTTTTCTAGAAAACGAGTAATTCATCATTCTACATAAAGCAACTTCTCGTGAGGATATTATTCAGCTTGATCACTTGCTTTTATGTTAATCCGATCTACATTAACTTCTTGGGCATGAGCCAAGTGCTCGAGATAATAAAGGGGCCATGATGTTTATAATGCCTTACCAATAAGTCTCCCAAGTGCTTGAAAACATTTCTCTTAACAAAAAGTTTCCCAATCTCTCACAGATGAGATGATTTCACATATATTCTCTACAATGCAGCTATAAACGCATCTAATTTTCATCAATCACAGTTGAATTTGTTACATATTGTTAATATAACAAAGCTATAGATGTTGAAATTGAGCATTACTATGTAGTTTTTTGTAGTGGTGATCAAAAGACAGATTTAGACCACAACGCAACAATGATCTTGTCTAACAATTATCCGAGCTCCCATGTTGCATTGCTAGCTCTAAAAATATATACAATCAAATGTTGAAAAGATAATCAATCAATTCTGATTGTAAGACTTGTAACTAAGACATTTTAATGATTGGGAAACACGATGCCTGGTGAATCTGGTTTATTAGTAAAAGTCTGGTGACTTTGATTAGCTATCGAAAGTACTTTATCAAATTAGTTTTATTTTGGATAATTCATAAATTGTGTTGTTTTCCCCCTTTCGACGGAAAGAGAGGGTTGGGATATGCCGGAAGATGAAGGTTCAAAAGTTTTTCCTTTTCTGTTTTCATATAGGTTCGGAATTGAATTATAATTAATGCAAATAAAGGAAAGTGATATCTTTTGGCTCAAAATAACTAAATCTCCAAACCGTAAAAAAATAAGGGAAGTAAACATGGGACGCGTGTCAGCATATAACTGGAGGGACATGGTGGCACAGGGAAAGAGGGGACAGGGGATCCGCATATGTGTGGCTTGCAAAATACTCCCTCTGTTCCGATTTACTTGATGTTATAGAGTTTTTCACGCAGATTAAGAAACAACAAAGAGAATAATTTTTTTTTTAGATCTACCCATATTAATAGCTTCCTAAAATTTTAAACCACCTAGTTTTTAGTTTCTAGATTTAGTGTAAATTACATATCCCCTTATAATTTACTTGGGATAAACTAAATATTCCTTCCAAATCCTTGGAATAATGATTTATCTGCTGATTACAATGAGAATTTGATTTTTGTTAAAGGGAGAGCAAAATGTGATATGAGGAGTACGAAAATCGTAGTTGACTCGCTGGTTCTTACCTATTCGATATTTTCACATAACTCGGACCAAAATGTCCTTGCTCAACACACTCAATAGATACGTGATAAAACTCACTCCCATTCTGTAAACAACTCCACCACCGTCCCGTCATCTCCACCACCACTACAAATCTCATGCTAGGAAATGTGGATGCCTCTAATCTCAAGCTTTTAGTCAACTATTTATGTTCTTCTATGTACATCGAAAAACACCCACGATTCCTTGATCATAACCTTGGCAGAAAAATCCAGAACTTGAATTTCACTTGTTTCCGGATCTTATAACTCACGAATTGAAATCACAAATGGAATTCTGGCTTCGAAAAGGATTGAAATCTCATATTTGACAGATAATAATGATCCCATTCCAAAAAGAAATAAGAAGATATACCCCGTTTGCCTGGTATTTCTCTTTCTGAACTTAACCTATTCAAACAAAAGAAAATTGTAGCAGCAATAAAATGGATTTTATTAAGAAAAAACTCTAAATGCAATTGAATCTCGGTGCAAGTAAGAAGTGGGTTTCTTTTGATTTGCCTAATATTTTTTTGATTTTTAATTATTAGGGTTTGGTTCACTGTTTTTGATGCTTTTTGGTTGTTGGTGGATGGTGGTGCAGGATTCGGCTTGAAGTCACCAGTAGTTTTTTGCTTTTGGTAGTTTTTCAAGAGATGTAGTGAATTTTGTGCGGTAACTGGGTGTAGTTAGTTGGATAGTTTGTCCGAGTTAGAAAAATATGTTGGATGGGTCGTGATTGCCGAGTCGACTACGGTTTTTGCACTCCTCGGATCAGTTTTTGCTCTCCCTTTAACAAAAATCTGAGAATTAATGGTATGTTGTGGTTCCAAAGCAAGGGTAAATGAGTGAGAATTTAGGAAAAATGCTTAAACTCTCATCTATTTTGGAACAAAACTTAACCCTAAAACATCGAGTAAATTGGAACGGAGGGAGTATGTAAATTCCGGTAATTTGTTCTTAGATCTCTATATATCTAATTTTTATTGCTAATGCTTAACAGACCTAAAGGTCCATGGACACTTACTAAAAGCATGGCTCACCAACGCCTCTAGTACCTTTCTACTCAATTGGTGTGTGCAAGCTGTTTCATTGTCAGAGAACTCAGTATGTTGATAGCATCACATCATTTCGCCAGACAGAGAATCATTTTTATCAAATAAGTTAAAAGATCTCAGAATTCAATTGTGATCAGACGAGTGCTTAGCTGGTTAATCCATTAATAGCAATACGTAAAACTTTCTGATTTTTGAGTAAATTGCAACATACACCAAAATGGCAATATATAGTTGAACTTAACTGTCCCCCCATTACTTCTTCTTTAAATCAAAATCATTTCTTCTTTTCAAGCAGTAACCAGAAACCCATTTCTTTCTTCTTCATCACAGAGAAATCAGTCTCTTTCTTTTCTTTCAGTAAAACAAGTCCACTAAGAAAAACTCTATCTTCTTCATCAATGGCATCAAACCCAAATTCCAGAAAAATCATCTTGAAGATTTCATCATCTTCTTCTTCTCCAAAGCTACCACCAACACCATCACAGTTACCACCACAGCCTACTGGTGTTAACATGAAATTCCCACTAACCCATAGGTCTTATTATCTTAATCCTGAATCTAAACTTGCCCATGATCAAGTTTTTACTGAACTTCCACAGTCACCACACTTCAGCCCAATTGAAAGTTTCAGAAGTGAAGCCATCAAAGAAGGTATCAAGTTAGGATGTGACTTAGCTTTCTTGTTCTTGGTTCAGAAACTTCGTAACCTGAATGATTCCTCTCATTTTCTTAGTGAGGTTGATAGTTTGACCGCAGAGTTTGAGGGGTTTGAAGAATTGGGTTATGATTTGACAAAAATAAAACAGAGATTCAATCTGCTGAAGAGAAGAGCTGATGAAGAAAAGGGTTGGAAAAATGAAGTTGTAAAGTTAGAAGAAGAAAAGCAAGATAAAGAAGAGAGCATTGAAGAAAAAGAATTTCTTTTGGTGGAGTTAGCAAACGAGTCTGTGAAGATAGCTAAGGAAGTGAAAATGGAGAGGTCGGAGATTGAGAGGATTGAGAATAAGAAGAGGAAGGTTATGGCTGATTTGAATGAGAATGAGTTTGAAAAGTTATCTAATAAGCCATGGTAATATTATATGGTGATGATGATCAAGATAATCTACTAACAAACAACTAAGTTTAGAGATTTTAGTTGGTCTGATCAAATTGCATTTTGTAATCACTTGATCTATTATGAATCTGTTTTCGTTTTCGTTTTTGTTACATTTTTTTCTTTTTTCTCACATGAACCCTGATTTCCTTAATCAATTAGACAATTAAACTCTCTAAAACTCTTGAAACCACCGGAAAAGGAAGAAAATGCCACCGGAGATGATGAAGAGAAGACCAAAAGTGTAGGTTTGACTGACTCAGGTGGCACAATAAAACCTTACTTTTAAATGATACATTATAATGTTCATACCAAACAATCAGAGTAGTACATCAGTGAGGTAAGTAACGAGGTTTCCTGATGTTCCAGCAAATGCAAATCTCTCTGCAACTTCAACACCTAACTTGCACCACAAAACCATTTGTACTTCAGATGAATTTTTTAAGCTTGAAGTAAAACGCATATACATGGTTAGAATTTGATTAATAGTCAGAAAGATGGAAGTGGTTGAACTTACCGATGATATAGATTGCTGATTTCCATCCTCCCTTTCTGTCTTGAACTGGTTGTTCATACTGATCATTAGAGATCTTCAATCTTATGCTTGGATCATCCTGGTCATCAACATTACTATCCGTCAAGAGTGGGTATCTTGTAGAACTCTCCATCTCTGTATAGACTTTACTTTGTGGATGATGAAAACGTTAATGAATCCAATTAATCTAGAAATAAATGATCAAAAAATGAGAGAACTTGTTTTTGTATTGCATTTCTATTCGCCAAACAAAACACAGTTGTTGTTACATCGGCTTTGCACATGTGCATCCGTCCACTACCTAGCTAACAAGTAGAAGTTCAACCGGACCGGCCGATCAATAACCAAAATTACATGTGCTATATATAAAATAAAACTACAAACCAAAACAAGCAGAACCCAAAAAAAAAAGCATCTGGTAATCAAAAAAAGCGCGAACACACCGACAAGATTCGATCTTGATTTAGCAGAACGTAAACTGCAGCCAGGTTTGGACATCTGATAGCTCCCTCTATTGGCTCCTCGCGCGAGAAAAGACATCTATTCTGATGACACAGGTGTCTTGCACAATATATCCTTTTACAGGATCATGGAGTGCACTGAGAGGCATGAACTCCGACCATCCATTCCCAATATTCGTCTCCAAGAATTGGTATTTTATTTCTGCAGAATCCATAAGTAGTACAAGGCAAATGTCAGTAACTAGCTAATCAAAATTTTATAAATGGTGCCGTAAAATCTCCTGGTGTACCCTTTGCCACATTGTAGCAGCGGTCTGTTTGACTAGTTACTACAGCAGTGATCTCTGCATACGGCAATATGGCTGCGTCCACCGGAACAAGAAACAATGATAACTGATCATACACTTCACCCTTTCCTTTTGGAAAGATGCGCGCTTTCCTGATTAAGAAAACTAAACTTTAGATGAATCCATGACATAGTACAAACTTTTAGGGAAAACAAAAATGGTTGATTTTAAGTAAGTGTAATAATGTATACCATTTAGAACTCCCAACAGAGAAAACGGTTGAATCAAGTCCTGCTTCACTGCTCACCTGTGAGAAGTTTTCAATCCTCCAAGAGATTCTTGAGAATGAAAACAGCTCTACAACTTCAGATGACATTGTTAGCTACTAGTAAAAAGATGCAAAAAAAGATTTTGAACCGGATAAGACTTGGAGGTGTAGCTTCAACAATGGATGCAAGAGAAAGGTCTGATTATAGACGTTCTGAGTATTGGAAAATATAAGAGGGTAGACAGTCTAGGTCTTAGGGTCTTGACTCTTGAGAGAGTAAAGAGACTGATAAGTTCATCATCACTAGATTCTCTAGCCAAAAGTAATGGGGTTTGCAGAATGGAGGCAGGTTGAGATTTGACAGTACATTTAGTTTTTTTGATGTTTTTTTTGACTACTAGAGCCCATTAATTTCACTGGCTTGGGATTGACCTCAATTTCACATCAGCAGCAAACGAATATATTTTTTATTTTGAAAAGTGATTGAAAGAAATTTCTTAGATTGCAAATTTTTACTAGTATTTTAGTGGTAATACTAGTTCCAACCAAGGAACATCTGAAACACAAATAGGCAAGAGCTGCATTGCATTCTAGTGGCCAACCAAAACATTGTTCTTACATCCGGCTTCCTAGCTGATAATTAAAATTTCAACAAGGACCGGCCAATCAACAACCAAAATACAAGTTAATGATGCACAAATATTACCACAAACCACAAGAAGCAAATACAAAAACCCTATAATAAAACCATGCTTTCAGATGATAAATCTCATCTCTTTTAACTGAACAAACTTTAAGTTGGTAAATCTGCAACAGTTCTCTTGTATAAGTAACATCTAGAAACAGCTATATAAACACCAAGCCCAAAAGTACATAATCCTGCTAATAACCAGTAGTAATAATCTAGGTGAGCCCTATTAAGATTGTTCCCCAACCATTCATCTCCATTTTCTAAACTCGCAAATTGTACAATTGAGATGAGAAGGCTGCTTAAAAAACTTCCAACACCCATAACACTTAGATAGACTGCAGCTCCCATACTTTTCATCTCATCAGGCATTTGGTCATAAAAGAATTCCTGTAAGCCAACGATAGTAAACACGTCTGCGACTCCTAATATTGCATATTGAGGCAGTAACCAACAAACACTCATAGGAATTGTTACATTGGGTTGATCAGTGAGACCATATTGCGCAGCAACTTGAACTCGCTTGGACTCTACTAAAGCTGCTACCCCCATTGAAAGTGCTGCAAAAAATATTCCGATCCCAATTCTTTGAAGCATTGTTATTCCAGAATGGATTCCTGTCCAGTTTCTTGCTATTGGAACTAGAATTCGATCATATATAACGACTGTGGAGATTATTACCAAACCGGGTATCACTTGAAGTGAAGCTGAGGGTATGCGGAAGTTATGAAGAATCGTCCTGTCCATTGAACTTCCTTGTTTAGTGAAAAATGTGCTTCCTTGTGCAAAAACTACGCCGAAAGACAAGCAACTCAACCAAATGGGGACTAGACGAAGTAGGAGCTTTGCTTCTTCTACTTGGGTAACAGAGCAAAGCCTCCAGTTATTTTTCGTGCCACTTGATGTATCCATCTTGTCCATGATTGTAGCTTTGTCCAAACATCTGAAATTTTTTGAGACAAATTATCATTAACTAGAGTCTCATATGCTCATACTCGGGCCTCAGCGTTCATCACTGGGGTGATTGTCAGTTAAAACAATAGAGTTTAGGAATGCACTTACTTGAGTTGATTAGTGTGAGCGAGGATTTGTCCCTTGGATGCTAAACCAGCAGCATCTGGGTTTTCTTCCTCGTACAATGGAACCCCATTTTTTGAGACACACAGATGGCGTTTACGGTAAGCTGCAACAAACACTTGCATAATTCGAACTAATGGGCTTCCTTTAGGAACATGACTACGATAGAATTCTGAACCTAACAAAAAAATAACCAGTGCAAATGCCATTGCAACTGCGGGAAGACCAAACCCGATCATCCATCCTATGTTTTCTTGAATGTAAAATACAACTAACATACCAACCAGAGATCCACTACATAATCCAAAGTACCACCAGTTAAAAAATGAACTTTTTGCTTTCTTTTCCTCTGGAATGCTTTCATCAAATTGTTCCGCACCAAATGTTTGCACACATGGTTTATGTCCACCTTCTCCTATTGCGACAAGATATAGCGAGATGAAGAACACCCAATATTGAAATTTTAGCGGAATCAAAGTAGATACGGAAAGCGTTAACATAATTAGTCCCTACATTCAGGAAAACCCCAAATCAGAATCTCAACCAAATGTCAAGAATGTGTGTGTATGGTTAACAATTGTACCCAATTACTCCAAGATACTTGAATTCCTAATTTCAACTGAAAATATAGCATATGCTTTTAAAGTCAAAGGTATAACCCACCATGATATAAATGAAGGAAGATATGAGAATTGTGTTGAACCGGCCCAAGTAAGAATCAGCAATGATAGCTCCTAACAATGGAAGCAGAGTTGCTACACCTGACCAAACGTTGACGTTTTGGGCAGCTTTCGCCGTGGACTGACCCAGTACATCAGTGAGATAAGTAATGAGGTTTCCTGATGTTCCATAAAATGCAAATCTTTCTGCAACTTCAACACCTAACTTATACAACACCACCATTCAGATGAGTTCATAAAGCCTAAAGCAAAAGATAAATAGCTGGAATTCGATCAGAAAGATGATGTAAATCGCTGAACTTACCGATGATGTAAATCGCTGATTTCCACCCCCCTTGAACCGGTTGTTCATGCTGATCACTAGAAATCTTCAATCCTATGCCTTGATCATCCCCATCACCATTAACATGAGCATTATCCGTCAAGAGTGGGTATCTTGTAGAACTCTCCATCTCTATGTAGACTTAATTTTGTGGATGATGAAAATGTTAATGAATCCAATTAATCCAGATATAAATGATCAAAAATGAGAAATTAAGCTTGTTTTTGTCAAGTTTTTCTATTCCCAGCCACATATGGTAGGGGTTGTTGCTTAAAATTTTATATTGATATAACGTTGGTCACGTTGTCATAATGAGGATGATGATAGATCAATTAGTTTGACTAAAACAATCATTTAAATATACGACAGGCCTTTCTGAAGGAACAACTGAGTTGAACAGCACCAGAAGACGTAGCAAGATCTTTCTTTCTCAACCCTTGCCCACCTGCATTCGCTGTTCTTTAAGAAGTTTTCAGTCCTCAAACTTTAAGAATTTTTCAATCCTCCAAGAAATTCTTTCGAATGAAAACCGTTCTACTTCAGATGAAGTTATTAGCTTACCTGGTAATGAGGGGTCTTGAGAGAGAAATGACGAGACTGATAAGTTCATGACTAGATTCCCTGGAGGTTCGCAAAATGGAGACAGTTTAATAGACTGCATCAAAACACAAGGACGTACGGTAACATGCCATTACCTGGCTTTCAACATAGACCACAGTTTGGATTTCACCCTCATTTGCCTACTAGCGCCCTTTTTTTTTTTGGTTACTATATTATGATATTTTTGGTATATCACCACAAAATTTGATATCTAGAAGCAAATTTTAGTACTAATCGCGAGAAAATATTTGATGGGGGCGTTTTTTGAAGGGGGTATGGGGGACAAATGATATGTTGACACGTGCATCTGATATTAATGAATTATGTTTCCAAAAATATACTCCCTCCGTTCTTAAATAATAGGCTGGTTTCTATAAATAAATGTTTCAAAAAAATAGGCTGGTTTCCTAATTGGGAAAGTCAAATATTACTTTAGTTTTGTGGGACCACTTTTCTCTTAACTTCTTTTGATGACAAGTGTCATGGGGACCATTTCACTTTACTTCTTTTGCTGACAAGTGTCATGGGGACCATTTCACTTCACTTCTTTTATTGACATGTGTCATGAGGACCACTTTCAATGATTAGTTCTCTTAATTTCCTTAATTTTCTCTAAAAACAAAACCAGCCTATTAAACAAGAACGGAGGGAGTAAAAGAAGTGTAATTTTGGAGAGAAAATTTGTTTTCTTAAGATTTTTGTTGAAGGGAGAGCAAAATGTGATCTGAGGAGAGCAAAAACCGTGATCGACTCACTAACTAGGCCGAACCATGTAATTATTTCTGACTAGGTCTATACTACCCTTAATAGCCACATGTTCTCCACACATGTTAAAAATAAAACAAAATCTTTTTCCCTGGTAGTCATCTTCTTCGTTCCGTAAAAGAATCGTGGATCATAAATTTTTTTGTTTTGTTTTTCAAATCTTCGTCACGCATAGTAATCATACGAGATAATAACGAGACCTGAAAATGTGGTCTATAGTATTATGCGCAAATTAGCCCTACACAATTTGGATTAAGGTCTTGGCACCACTTCTTATCCTAAATGGAGCTTTGTCTTCATATGGTAATGGAGCGTGGGTTTGAGATCCAAGTGTAGCAGAAGGAGGTTCATCTTCATATGGTAATGAAATTGTGGGTTTGAAATCCAAACATCACTCCACGTAATAATAACAAGGTCAACAAATCTGGCACGAGTATTAATCATAAACAACATAGGTGTTTTATGTTGCCAATAGAACATTTCTAGAATATAATGATCGTCAGCCAATTCCACGATTCCAATTAACATGTCCACAAAGTTAACAAAGCTTAAAAGAAGTAAATATAATCATTTAATCACGAAAGAATTAAAACAATAATTTGTTCGAAAGTAAGCCTATCTTGTTATAAACCCTCTAGAAGTTCTTCACGCTGGCATAATATCAGCAGACTATATAATCGATTTACTTTACGTTGGGTTTGCAAAACTTTTGATGCAGAAATGTCTAGGGTTTATGCCATTTTTTAGATTGATAAAAGAGGAAGGCAACTAAACATATGTGAATAGTGTATGTGATTTATAAGGATATTTTAGACCGAGTTAGAAAAATATATCGAATCAACACTAGTTAGTGAGTCGGCTACGATTTATGCTCTCCTCGGATCATGTTTTGCTCTCCCTCTAACAAAAATCTTTCTTAATTGGTGTTGGTATTTTTGGAAACATAATTCATTAATATCAGATGCACGTGTCAACATATCATTTGTCCCCCATGCCCCATTCAAAAAACGCCCCCATCAAATATTTTCTCACTAATCGCACCTATTACTAATATAGTGTTAAGCCAAGAAAATTCAACACACGTGAAAACTTGGTAAGATATTTCAAACTTCCCAACCTCGACATGCATCATCCCTCTATTGTCTTTTCGATCTTACTTTGTATCAGGGCTCACTGATGAAGAAATAATGATGCACACAACAACCAAAATAATAATAAAAAGATATTTTAACGAAAAATTGAGCACACTAGAAATTAAATCTCAATCGACTTGTAAAAATATTTTAAAGTAAAAAATGCAGGGTTGTAATCAACAGTTATCAGAGTCCACATGGGTATTATAATATTAAAACTGTTTGAGCACTGCTCGGTCAAACTCGCAAGCGTTGCTATCTCAAGCTTGTTTGTCAAGTTTAGTTGTCAAAACTATAAGTCTTGATTTATAGTCTACTTATAGCTATGTCTCGGATTAAGATAGAATGTGTAGTTGAGCTTTAGACTTCACGGCGTTCATCGATTGAAGACGAAGATCTACTAAGGGGAGCTTGGAGGAACTTCATCAACAAAAGGTATGTGGAGACTTAAACTCATATATCACTCAGAAGTCTACTCTATTCTATCTCCTATTGAGACTAAGTCGTATAGCTATATAGACTTTTACATTATACACATTTGATATTTTGAGTTGAGTTTAACTCGCTTATATCTTTCTCGAAATATGTGTTGGAAAGCTTTTTGCTTTAAATACGTTCATCATTATTCTTGACAAAAGTCAAAAGATGATCATGTGAAAATCGCCTTGTAACATCTTACATGATTTGTGTGAGACAGTCATTTGATGTAGACTCGGAATGTTTCGTATTGATCATTTGATCACTTGAAAATTGCTTATAAGCTAATAGTTTGTGTGAGACAACTATTGTCGTCTTCTAAGAATGTTTCAATGATTGAAATGGGAGTTTAGAACAATTAACCATTGTCTGGATATAGCACAGTATGCATACCCATATGCAAACTGTTGTAAGAATAATACAGGTCCGGGAACCAAGTATGCATACCCGTATGCGAACGGTTGAAAAAGCGGGGGTCTAACAACCATACCCAATATTTCGTTCGGCAATCTGAATAGACAAACTCCAATATACTTTCAAGAGAATCAACTAGACAGTCAGACTCAATCTAGAGAAAAGTATATCAAAGAGTTTATATCTCAATTTCTCAATTCAATCTGAGCCTGATTGAATAAGAGAAATAACTTGAACGGTACCAAAGACCAATGTTCAAGTGTAAATCAATTTCTATCAACAACCAAAGGTTGGATTTTCTAATTGATTGATCTTAACGCACAATCTGTGATATTTCAATTATATAACAAAATATAATGCGGAAAAGAAATAACACAGACACCAGAATTTTGTCAACGAGGAAAACCGCAAATGCGGAAAAACCCCGCGACCTAGTCCAGCTTTAAACACCACACTGTATTAAGGACTAGACTGTAGTTGAACCCTAATCAATCTCACACTGATTCAAGGTACAGTTGCGCTCCTTACGTCTCTGATCCCAGCATGATACTACACACTTGATTCCCTTAGTTGATCTCACCCACAACCAAGAGTTGCTTCGACCCAAAGTCGAAGACTTGATAAACAAATCTGTCTCACACTGAAAAGTATATTGGAATAGATAAATCTGTCTCCCACAGAAATACCTATGAGTTTTTTTCTGTCTTTTGATAAATCAAGGTATACAGGAACCAATTGATAAACCGGACTTATATTCCCAAAGAACAACCTAGTATTGTCAATCACCTCACAATAATCATAATCGTATAGTAGCGAAATAAGATATTGTGGAATCACAAACGATGAGACGAAGATGTTTGTGACTACTTTTAATCTTACCTATCAGAGATAAATCTCAAGCAAATCTTAGCAAAGATAATAATCAATCACGATAGAAGAAGTAAGATCAAAACACGCAACTACAGAGAAAATAGTTGGGTCTGGCTTCACAATCCCAATGAAGTATTTAAGTCGTTAACCTACAAGGTTTTGTGAAAAATCTAAGGTTAAAGGAGAATCGACTCTAGTTTATACAACTAGTATCACACAGGAGGTGTGGGGATTAGGTTTCCCAGTTGCTAGAGTTCTCCTTTATAGTTTTCAAATCAGGGTTTGCAATCTAAGTTACCTTGGTAACAAAGCATTCAATATCACCGTTAGATGAAAACCTGATTAGATTCAAGCTAATATCTTTCAACCGTTAGATCGAACTTAGCTTGTTATATACAAATGAAATGTACCTTTATTTAGGTTTATTTATGTAATCGTACCTAAACGTGTACACCATGTTGGCTCAACAGTAGTTAACCGAGGTTAGCTATATGAACACTCTCATATCAACCTTATTCATCTTAACCATAACTAGTTCAAATGACTCAAATGAAACTAGTTAAAGAGTTGTTCAATTGCTATATATATTCTCATAGAAGTATACAAGAACACAATCAAAGCAAAATCGGTTTGATTCACTCGAATCAATTCATGAACATTATAGCCACGGTTTGCAAAGAATGCATTCCTTAATATATAAATATATTAGTTCATGTACCAACCGATTTTAGAACTTAAACCACTCAAGTATGCAAACATGTACGCATACTTAAGTAGCCGGTCTGAGTATGGGTTCGCCAGTATGCGAATGTGTACGCATACTTTAGTACACTTCCAATACCCAGCATAAATTCCCGAACCTATACCTCACGCAAGTACGCGTACCGGTATGTGTACTTGGTACACGGAATTTCACAACTACAAGTACGCATACGGGTATGCATACTTTAGTTCCGGTCATGGATCACATACATGCAAGAAAGCATACTATGTTCATAATCCATTAGTTTTAAACTCTTATTTCAATCATTGAAACTTTATTAGAGGATGACAATAGTCGTTTTCACACACTATTAGCATCAAAGCATTTTTCAAGTTATTGAAATAATCATAACAAAACATTCCAAGTTCACATCAAATGATTGTATCACAAAAACCATGTAAGATGTTACTCGGCGATTTTCACATGATCATCTTTTGACTTTCGTCAAGAATATAAGATGAACTTGGTTGAAGCGAAAGCTTACCAACACATATTTCGAGAAATATGTAAGCGAGTTAATCTCAGCTCGAAATCTCAAATGTGTATAATCGACAACTATATAGTAATACGACTTTTGTCTCAATATAGGAGATAGAGTAGAAATAAACTTTCCAAGTGATAGATGACTTTTAGTGTCCACATACTTTTTGTTGATGAAGTTCCACAAGCTCTCCTTAGTAGTTCTTCGTCTTCAATTGAAGAACGCCGTGAAGTCTAATGCTCAAAAAAATCTATCCTAGTCCGAGACATCACTATAAGTATACTAGAAATCAAGACTTATAGTTTTGAACACTAACATTGACAAACAAGCTTGAGATAGCAACGCTTGCGAGTTCGACCAAGCAGTGCTCTAACAACGGTTTTAACTGTTAAAGTCCGGGAACTAAGTTTGCGTACCCGTTTGCAAACTATTTCACCT
The DNA here is from genome assembly GCA_023531295.1 of Papaver armeniacum. Taxonomy (NCBI): domain Eukaryota; kingdom Viridiplantae; phylum Streptophyta; class Magnoliopsida; order Ranunculales; family Papaveraceae; genus Papaver; species Papaver armeniacum. The sequence continues at coordinate 463,138 of JAJJWW010001697.1, forward strand.
GAAGTGGGTCTGGAACGACAGTATGCTTACGCGTTTGCAAACTTTCGGAAAAGATCAACGTCTGGAACTTAAGTTTGCGTACCCGTTTGCAAACTTATGAGGTTAAGTTCTAAAATCGGTTAAGTATGATTTCATACTCATGAACAAATACATTTATAAATTAAGGAATGCAATATTTGCAAACCGTGGCTAAAATGTTCATGAACTGATTCTTTTGAATCAATACGATTTTGCTTCAATTGTGTCTTGTATACTTCTATGAGAATATAAACAATTGAACAACTTTGTGAGTAACACAATTAGATTCATTTGATTATCATTTGATCAAGAAGTGTTAAGATGAACATGGTTAATACAAAAGTGTTCATATGGCTAACTTCGATTAAATGTTATTAAGTCAACTCAATATACACATTTAGGTACGGTTACCCATATCTAAATGAAGGTATATTTAATTTGTGTGTAACAAGCTAAGACCATCTAACGGTGGAGAGATATTTCTTTGGTTTTAAGCAAACTTAGCTTGAATCTTAAATCAGGTTTTCATCTAACGGTGAATATTGATTGCTTTGTTTCTAAGCTATCAAACCCTGATTTTAAGGCTATATAAGGGAGAACTCTAGTAACTGGGAAACCTAATCCCCACACCTCCTGTGTGATACTAATTGCGACTAGAGTCGAATCTCCTTTAACCTAGGTTTTTCCTAAAACCATTATAGGTTAACAAATTAAAGACTTCATTGGGATCTGAATCCAGACCCAACTATTTTCTCTGTAGTTGCGTGTGCCGATCTTACTTGTTCTATCGTATTGAGTAGTATCTTCTATAATATTTGCTCGAGATTTATCTCCGATAGGTCAGATATAAAAAGTAATCACAAAGTTGTTCGTCTCATTCTTTGTGATTCCACAATAACTTGTTCCACTACTATATTGTTAAGTTATTGTGGGGTGATTTATATTTCTAGGTTGTTCTTCGGGAATATAAGACCGGATTATCAATTGGTTCCTGTTCACCTTGATTTATCAAAAGACAGAACAAACTTGGTAGGTATTTCTGTGGGAGACAGATTTATCTATCAGAATAGACTTTTCTGTGGGAGACAGATTTGTCGTAGCAACTCTTAGTTGTGGGTGAGATCAGCTAAGGGAATCAAGTGCGTAGAGTCCTATTGGGATTCAAAGGCGTAAGGATCACGACTGTACCTTAATCAGTGTGAGATTGGTTAGGGCTCAACTACATTCTAGTCCGAAGTTAACTTGTAGTACTAGAGTCTGTAGCGGCTTAATACAGTGTGGTGTTCAAATCTGGACTAGCTCCCAGGGTTTTTCTGCATTTGCGGTTTCCTCATTAACAAAACTTCTGGTGTCTGTGTTGTTTCTTTTCCGCATTATATTTTCTATATAATTGAAATATCACAGGTTGTGCGTAGTTCAATCAATTGGTAAATCCAACCTTTGGTTGTTGATTGAAATTGATTGACACTTGAACATTGGTCTTTTACCATTTAAGTTGTTTCTCATAATAATCAGGCTTCCTATCTGTTTGATTTGCTGATTACATTAAGAAACAGGGATATAACTCTTGGATATATTTTCCTTGATTTAGTCTGACTGTCTAGTTGATTCTCTTTGAATTATATTGGAGTTAGTCCATACAGATTGCCTAACGAAATATTGGGTATGGTTGTTAGACCCCCGTTTTTTCAATTACCATACAAAATAACTTTTAATCATATAGAATTTGGCAAATCCAGGTAATTCCATGTCGGAGCTATAAAATATCCAAAATAGTGGACCTCAGAAATTTACTTTGCTACTCATTTCGTTCCACTTTAAATAAGGTTTTGGATATTTTTCATGTTCCACAATAGATGTTTCATATTTTTCAACAAATCCACAGACAACATCCTTACATTTTTCTTAGAAGTATAAGTTTATTTTTAAAAACACTGATAACAATGAATGATTGATGACTTTTCTCAAGGGCATAGACGAAAAATATTCATACGTGTCTCCATTTCGTAATTTGGGTGAAAACTCCAAACTCTCATCTAAAATGGAACGAATGGCGTATTTTAATAAATCGAGCATGCAAGATATATATCCATCATCTCATTTCTATGTTTCATTTTATGTATCCTAGCTTGTACCATCAAAAAGCTTATGAAAAATGATACAAAGATATCCAAAATGATTTTCTATTTCCATTTCAAGCTGAATCATCTTTACATAAGGTTAAAATAATGGAAACGGGGCTATTGGAAATTAAAATCATGACTAATATGAAATTTTTTGATAATCTATTGCAAAAACCAACTGCAAAACAAAAATTCCCTTGAAATATCCTTAAAAACACTTAGACATGCGCATTCATTGTTGAGAACTGAAGATATGCTGAATCTGTTAACAATGTACTTAGATTAGAAAATTGAGAACCTGTACAACTACCAAACATAATTAGATTCATGAAGTACATTTATAAAAAAAAAAAAAAATTGATATGCACACCACTTTGCAGACTAATAGATACCGATCATCGTGACCTATCAATTTACATGTATATTAGGTTCGTTATGCAATTAAAACATTAGTGACCATCATCGGATAACTATAATTTCAAGTTTCCCTTATACGAATTCTATTAAGAGAAATCCTTAACTGAATACAATCACGGTTTTTAAATTTTTCTTTAATAAAGATCCGACTCAGCTAAGCTTGAGCCTAATAAGGATATGAACTGATAAATGATGACACATCGCCAATGATATTGTAAGGACCCCCAAGCACGTCAACGCTATTAGACCAATCAAGACACGAATTAGCCGCTAATTACTAGATTAGATAATATATATTTTATTTAATAGAAACTAATCTAACAACGATTTAGCTACGAATCTAGTGTCATTAAATAAATCTCGAAAAGTTACGTGGAATGGACTACTCGAACGTGTCATTCGAATATCGGGCGAAGAAGATATCATCAGTGATATGTGAAGGGCAAAATAGTCTTTTTGCTTTAGACCGACCTGGCTGCCCTTATCCTTTTGTCGGGTGTCTTAATCCATTTATTTGGTCTTATCTAACCTATTCAAGCAGATAAGATCATTCCTTTTCTTTTATTCTTCTTTCATTCTCTTTGTTTCTTTCTTCCTTCTTCTGCTTCTCCTCTGTTTTCCCCTCTGTCGATTTTCGAGAGATGGAATTGAGTTTTGTTTGAGGGAATTAATTGGTGAAGCTGTTTAGATGAACAAGGAGATGTAGTTTTTGTGAATTGTGAGGAAGAAGTTGGTCTTTCTTATTTGATGAAGATCGAATAGAAATTTTTAGGGTTCTTGTGAGTTGATGAAGCTTTGATTTGAGGTAGCAATTGAGATGGGTTTTAAGAAGATGTTTAGAAGAATAAGATTATTATCCCAATGAGGGAATCGTTGCAGAGAATAAGATTAATCGAAGAATTAAAGAAGTTAGGGTTTTGCGATTGATGATGAGTTCATGAGGAAATTGATAAGTAATTGAGTTGTAGATGGATGGAGATAAAAAGGGTTTTGTTTTAATTAGTGTTCTAAAGTTGATTTGATAAATAATCAAATATTTAGGGTTCATGGGTTTGAAATTTGGGTGAAGAAGATGAAGTTGGCGGTTTAGGGGTATGATGTAATCAAGGTTGAAGATTAAGCAGGGTGAATCATCTGTTTCAATTTGGAATTAATCTGAGGTGTTGGTGTTATCTTGTGAGAATTAGATGAAATACTAGGAATTTGTATGAACTGTTGATTGGTGGTAGTGGTTTTGCCAGTCACAGGACATGGAAGAAGTATATGATGAAGTTTGGATATATGGGGAATTGGTGAATATTGAGTTGATAATGCAAGAATGTGAAGTTAAAGGTGTTGTTGGTACTGGGATGGAGATGCAGGTGAAGTTGTTAGTGGTTCAGGTCAAGAATTAGGTTAAAATGGTGAATTAGAGTTGTAGGTAGTGTTTACTGTGAAAGCTTAAAGCTGCAATTGCAGTTAGTCTTTATTAACAACGGTCGATTCAAAGGATGAACCAGTGGATCGGGATCTCGAGGTAGGCGAGGTTTGCCTTCAAAATAAGGTGGGAACTCTTGTAACTCTCTTGTAATCATTAAGTTACTTTAAATGGCGAGCATGATGTGCCTTTATTACTTTGAGAATGTTTAAATATAATTGTACGTTTGTATGAATTATGTTTTTTGTGCAATTGAATGAGTATGTTGCATGATTTGCATTGTCTGGTCTCCTCGTGAGGAGTGTCTGTGTTTCTCCAAAGCTTCTCACTATTGTCGACGCTGGAATTTGGTGTCAGGAATACTGAGGGATTCTATACTACTGGAATTTGGTAGTATTGGGTTTCAATATTAAATTAGGAGCGGAATTACAGCCAATATTACTACAGCGAAGCATTGCTTTCTGTGGATTACTAGACCCTCGAAGTTGTCCGGTGGAAGACACGGTTGATATTATATTTTATATGTATTTATGCAACTACTATGGGGAATATCCAAAATTATATACATATTTTTATATGGGGAGATTGGTCGATTGCATGTCATGCTTGATTGTTCAGTCTTAGTAGAATGACTGGGTTTTTATGGTCATATTCTTTTAGTTGCATGAGAAGATAGGGATCTTCATGCATCTGATATGGTGGTCATAGTAATCAAACCTTTATTATATATTCTAGACTTAGATGGTGGTTCCTAAATCATGATATGTACGCATTTCGTATGGATGGCGTTATCATTGAGACTAGAGTTATTCTAGCATCTTCTTCTTCATTGAGTGAGACGAGGTTAGGATGACATATGTTTAGATTATTCTAACGTCATTTCGTAAAACATCTCGGCGGTGTTCTTTTGATTAAAGGAATGATATTGGAGTGGTCAACTGCTTTGTGTTGTGTGTAAAAGATGTTTTATTACTCTTCTTTAGATAATCTGTGTAGCATGTTAGTGATTACCGGAATGTTATATGCTTTCCACTGAGCACCCCTTTTGGGATGATGTGCTCACTCAACTCCCACTTTCAGTTTCAGAGACAGATCAAGATGTGCACGTGGCAATGAAAGCTTCAAGGAGTTGGTTTCGTTAGTTAGTTAGCTTCCGCTATGTTTATTTGGTGTTTATATTCGTTTTGTAAACCAAATCACTATTGAATATGTATCATTTGAGAGGAGTTCTTGTATTTATTGCAGAGAGGGTTTAGATTCGGGTTAATATTTGTTTAGAACTTCTTTCTTAGTGTTTAATTAGATATTTTAGATCCTTAGTGCCTCAGTTTGTAGTTAATCTCTTGGATTAGTCAGCTGCTAGCTTAGGGGGCGCTACAAATATGGTTTGTTAGATTTAAAATAAGTGACGGTTGTGATGATTTGTATATTTTCTTTGTCAAATCCTTTTTCCTATGGGTCCCGACGGATGAAGTTAATCGTTGCTTGTACCCTATCTTTGGCTTCAATTACTTAAAAAACAAGTGTCAATTCTTTCTACAATCATTTTTAGCTACAAACTTGGATTGTTAATGGTATAATCTCATTTTGTGCATATAAAACAGTTGCAGCCATAAGACTACCCCAAGCTTCAGTTAGATGGCATGCATCCAAACCTGGGTTACACTTAAGTCGACAAAGATATGCGGACACGACGCGAACGTTAAAACGGACAAATTCTCAAAAAGTTAGGAAGTGAACACGTATATATACTGATTATATATAAAAAAAATTATGTACTATCTACATAAAAGTAAATTTTTTAATCATACAAACACATTTTATCTACATAGATTGATTCACAACACATATAAATGAAGAAAAGAGTTGATCCCATTATAATCATAAAATATGTTCGTGTACGATTTGGGGATATACTAGGATGACCTTGTTTTACAATCAGGTACAAATATATCTTTTTTTTTATTTTATCAATACTTACTGATTGTACAAGGAATTGTCCATATAGATTCATGAACGAAAAAATTGGTGATCTACTAGGTACCCTCTCATTTCAGTATTTTATTTAGGATGTGAGAAGCTCAGAGTTATCCCATTTCTTAATTTGGTTCTTCCGTGCTACACTCGCTCTGAGTTTTAATTTTTATTTTTGATGGTCGTGGTTCTATAGTAGTTTTATCATCTTTTATTGGAAGTGTATGGGTGCGTCGTTATATTTGATAGACCGGATTCTGACACTATAGAATGTATTTGATGATTCTATACATGGTGAATACAAACACTACTTGTAACATGATGAATTAATTGGACAAAAGAGATAATCGAATAACCCGTTGCTTTGAACTACGCTGGTATTGATATTTATCCCCTTCCAAGATCAGACCACATACTCTCTTGATATGTAATAGAGGTCATGCAACCATAAGGTCTCCCTCTATTTATTCCTACAACAGAAAAGAATACTTTCATAATTATTGCAAACCATCACATGCGTTAAAATTTCACTTTTTCATATAAAAACAACATCAATAATAAGTTATACTATTAGCAAAACATTTTGGAAACTTACAGATTGTCCATAGCCTTTCAGAATATCTCATATTTTGGATACACTGCAAATAAGGAAAAGTAAATATAACCCATACATAATAGTCTTCAACATGGTCATTCAAGAACATACGTCGTACCTTTTCATAGAAACCAACATGAAATATAAGTTAATAATTCGCATTGCTAAGTCAGAGCTTTGATAGTTAAGAAGATAACATAAATGATGATCAGAATAGGCAATTGTTTTTCAATTAGGATTAAATTGATATGTGCTTCAAGCTCGAATAGAGATGTTAAATGAAAAAAAAACACATTTGAACAAGTGTTTGGAGTGATAAGGGATACTTTTGAAGATTTAAAATTTAAAGTGGCAAGATTAAACTTTATTGTAAACAGAGAAGAGATTGGCTTTAATACAATTATCTAACTTACCAATTCATGTATATGCGATCAGGGGGTTCATTAAAATATTGAATGACTTTTGACAAGTTTGATGCTTATGTATCTTGGGAAGGTAATAATTGAAGTATTGATTTGAATTCGATTAGATTCAGAATTATTCGGACCAATGAAAATTTGATTCCAATAATTTAATAATGAATTACCGATAGTTACAAATTACAATTTGAATCGTTGTAGCTTTTTAAAAACACACACACACATATATAAGAACTTGTAGTGTTATTAAGAACTTATAATGTTTGATGAATTTGCTTCAACAAGGTTTACATGAATAGAGATGTCAATCGGTTTGATATTTGAGTATGCTATGAAACCCTTATGTTTCTATAATATGGATTGTCTATTTGGTAAACTTATTAGCATGCAGAGATTATTTGTGATTTACGAAACCCATATATTTTTATTAGTTTGTTTAATGTTTCATATTAAGTTATAGGTTTTTTAATTGGTAAAAACTAAATTACGTGTTACATGTATTATATGTGTAGATATGCATCATGTGCAACACCTTTTTGTGCTATCATCCACCTCGTTACGGTACAATTAGCGGTTACCAAGGCTCATATAAATTAAATGGCTACAGTAGAACGTCTGTATAAGAATCCTCCATATAAGAATAAAAATCTTTAGTCCCGATTTGGGCCAGTTATATTTAAGAATAAACTCCATATTGGAATAAGTCATATATTTTTCCGGTCCCGTCTTAAGGCACTTACCTCCATATAAAAATAATTCACAATAGTATATAGATAATATAGGTCATATCGTACATCAAAGTTTACGACAAATAGATTCTTTTAACTAATTTGGAAAATCCTTTTACTTTTAGCATGTGTGATGTTTTTTTTTTGCACGACTCATTCAAATATATTTGATCGTATGATTTTATTTGTCAATTTTCCGTATCATTGTTAAATTTCGTATGGATTGTGTTACGTAGCGAACTTCGTATATTTAACTAATACATGTGAAACTAAACATATTTCACATGTGAAACTAAACAAAATTTATGTTTTTCTTAGGTATTGCATAGGTCCATTGGGCGTAATTATGTTTTCACCTAGGTACATATATATCAAATTTTTATTGCTCGCTTCAAGGTAGACCTCCATATAAGAATAATTTCTTGTGGTCCCTAGGATATTCTTATATAGAGGTTCTACTATATAATTATTTGTCTTGGTGATTTTTTCTTATCCGCTTTTCTTCAGATATATTAATATATCTGGTAGGGGAAGAATATGAAGAAATTCGTTAGTATAAAGAAAGTAAACGACATATCACAAACTCACATGATAGCAGCGCATCACGTACAAAAGGAAATTTGAAGTTAAATCGAGCCCATCAATGGGGTGCTAACTAAAGACAACAATAAGAACCTAGAGATATCAAACCACTCATTAGATTAGAGTATACATAGATCATCATTAAAAGAACATTTGAATGGAATGGATCAGAAGACATGCATCCAGATATAGAAAAATAATCATTTTCCAACTCATACAGTGAACTAAGAGCAAACTCTATTTTAAACATATGAAAACATAGTTAATCAAGTTAAAATTCAAACAGTTCGAGCAACCCTATAGGTTTAGCAAAACAAGTACCAACGTCTATCCAAGAAATTATTTTGAGAATTGTTGACTTTCCTATTACATTTGGATTGACCACTGCAAAGCATTCAGTTTTCAGAAAATTATGAGAAAGGAAGAATTATAATGACAGACTTGGTTCGGAAGTATGTCAAAAAACTTCCCCATAATATTACAAAAAAGTTAAAGATAGTAGGTTGATCTTTACTTGCATTGCAACTTTTAAGGTCAATACCGAAGTTCAAATTCTTAAACTGTGTGATACAGGCCAAAGAAAAATGAAAACCATAACTAAATCCTACATCGTTAAATTCATCGGTAGTTTGATTTAAATGTCGTCCTCTCACCTCCTATTTGTCGCGCATCCTTACTTTTCTTTCTTTCTTTGAAGCTTTGCCGCATCAGGCTCAGTCAACGTAAGACCTTCTTGCAACACCTCAGGTTGTTACTTTGGAACTGGGTTCTGGTCCATTCCATCAAACATCCACAAGGGTGTGGCAAGACCTATATTTGAGAACAAACCATTCAATAGTCTTCTAATACAATAAAACAACGTGCAAGTCAATCCAAAGACAGTCCTAAGCATAATATAGTATTAGTAAGCAATTGGTTGTACATATGATATGGTATTGGTTGGCATCTAGAATGGTGGCAGTGGCAGTAGCAGGTAAAATTATCCCCACATGATAATGAATCAAAGGTATAATTTCAGGGGATCAAATTCATTCACAGAGCTGATAAATTCACTCAACTCTCATTTGAAGTTCATACACTCTTAGAGAGAAATACATCTACTAGTTCTTACAATCAATTCCACTATTGCTTACTACATCTCCATAGCTTATAACATCGTTTAGATACTTCCTAGACAGCTGGTTTATGTGCAAATAGGTGTTGAAATTGTATTCCTAAACTAGATTCCTTCTCCTTTAAGATTTGACATAACATAGAAGTAGAACGCTAGAAATATTAATTAAAAGTATGCAACACCGAAATTCTCATTTATTTTGACTTTGCATGTATATATATTTTACTTATGTTATTTATTTATTGCATATACACCTGTTTATGGGTGAAAACTACTCCTGCCGAATTTGGTAATTTGGGGTGTGTGGATGAGGAATGAATCTAAACCCTAAACAAATGCATCTTTGTGCGGTGAGTGCTTGTAGATTCGGAAATCAATGCATGCAAGTCCGGCCTAAACCAAGAAATGGCCGTTCGGACTTGTTTCGGTCACAAAGTGAAGGAGATGGGGTTGATCTTAGGGAGGGAAGCGAAGAAGGTGTTGAGATTGTGAAGGTGTTGGCTTGCTTATGACTTGTAACGAGAAATATGAGCGAGGCTTATGATTGATGCAAGGAGCTCGGGTGTTTGAATACGTTTTTGTATTAACACTTGGTTTCTTTCTCGTTTGGACTTGTGTTGTTGTCTCTCCTGTCTGGAGAATAGGGAGGAGAACCTATTTATACAAGTCATTTGATCCTTATTCACGTCTCTCGTGGGAAGTGGAAGAAGTTGAGTAGTGGAGTTGTGTGTTGGTGTCACACGACCAGTCTTTCCCACTTATCCTGTCATCTCTAACCGTCCATGACTTCCTAACACGTTCTTGTGATGGCGCATTGCACGCTGCACGCTGTAAACCACCAGACCAATACCCAGTGTGTATCCCCCAGTTTGTGACATGATTGATGTCTGGAATGTGTGGATCGTGGATCCACGAAAGGTAGCATGTAATGCTAAATTGAATAATTGCGTTATTCAGGAAGTTGATACTTGTGAAGTATCGTGTGTATTTTATGCAGGTACTGCATCATGGTATGGTAAAGTGATGGGCGGTGACGCCTCACTGACCAATTAACTCCTGACGAGGGTTGTATAATCAAGCTGGTGAAGTTGGACGGATGAGATGATCTTTGAGACACTCATCTGCGACCGTTAATGAAATTAGGGTTTCTAGAGGAGGTGCGCAAGCATCCCTCTTCAGCCTGGTTGAATCCAAGCTTGGGATACGACTTTGGCCAGGCCGACCGTACATGCGTATAGACAGCATGACGGTGTAGGCGCCTATACCCTATTACCTCATGAAAGCATGATCTGGGCCACTCAATTCGTCCGGTGAAGTTGAGTGGTCGAGATCAATTTGTGACAGAAAACTAGTGCCGCAAGGGCCGCGCGTCACGCCCACTTCGGGCGCACGTTCCAAGATGACCAATCTTGATCGGTCTTGGTCGATCGGTCTGGTGTGAAGGTGGTAGGCTGGTGTTCACGCCTACACCTGAATATCCCATGAAAACGTGATCTGAGCCATCAAAATAGTCCGGTGAAGTTGAGCGGTCGAGATCAGTTTGCGGTTTGGGATGTGTGACCACGCTAGTTTGGGAGTGCGTTTTGGAATAGCCAGGCATGATATGCCTTGGCCGACCACGTGAGGAGATAGATGGGCACACAAAGTGGTCATGCTTGGTATGACTTAGGACGCTTAATGTAATCCAGGACCCTCCATTTCGTGCTAGGAGAAGATGGACGCTTGTGATGCTCAAAACCCTAATTTTGGGTTTCAAGGCCGTGCGTCAATGCTTGATTCGGGTACGAATCGGGATGACCAGCCATGGTTGGTCCCGACCGATTGGTCGAGTATGTAAAGGCCCACGGTGATTGTGTTGATATGCTCTGGGCCCTTTGAATCTACATCTACACCCTCCATCTATACCGCGAAGATGGATGGTTGAGACTGTTTTGCGACACATGTAATATGCCGCAAACCCTAATTTAGGGTTTTTCCGCCCATACGCTCCGGTTTGGACGTTTTGGCAAGCTAGGCCAATCTCTCGGGGAGGCCGACCATGCGGGGCCCGCGTTGGTTCGGCAGTGGATATTCCATACCGCTTGGGGGTGATGGAATTGATCAGGGTCATCCAATCATGCTTGTGGAGTTGGGTGACCGTGATCATATCTGGGACCGATACGTTGGTCAGGATGCTCAATCGGGCTAGTATAACACACCGAGAGGGGCTCAATCGGGATAGTATAACACACCGAGAGGGGTTCAATCGGGCTAGTATAACACACCGAGAGTCACTGACGGGTATTTCGTACATGGTTTCATTATAATGCTTGGAGGTTCGTGTTTGCTGCTCAGCAAGAGTAACACTCGATCGTCATGCCGCACCGATAATGAGTACGGGAAATACAAGGCTGATTGCGCATTAATTAATAATGCTAGAAATTCCAGGGGTATATGGGATTGTTGCTACATGCTCCAACCTGGATGAATTTCATGTATTCACGGAATGGGATTGTTGCCACATGCTCCATTTTATGTGAATTAAGTGAGGGAGTATCCAACACTTATTAATGGCTTTATCCTTTACAAGATGTTAGCGCATAATTTTTTGGTTTTTACAATTTTAAACTTAAATGAAAATCCACCATCAACAGTAAGTCCCCTGCCTAGCACGTAATGGTTACACCATTGTGGGGTAGGCATGAGATGGTGACAGTTAAAGACAAAGCTTATGAGACAAAGTTAGATGTTACTAGGATAGACGGGTCATCCTGTCCTTGGAGCATGTCACATTCAAGAGGCGTCCAGGCGAGTGTTCCCCTAGTATGATGTCGGTCTTGCCTGCTTCGGTCGACCTTGCTATGCCTGCTTCGGTCGAGGGCCCGCTCTGTGCTTGCTCCGTTTGAATGTCGGTCTTGCCAAATCGACCTTGCTATGCCTAATTAGGTCGAGGGGCTATTGCGCCTGCTTCGCTCGATCGTTTGGTTGTGCCTAATCGACGGACTGCTGCGCCTGCTTCGTTCGTGGGCTACTACGCCTGCTTGATCGAACGTGGGATTGAATTTCGTGAACATGATTCCCATGACATAAGAGAACCGTGTTGTGCAAATAAATATGGTCCCGCCATATATGCTTGATTGAACGTGGTTCCCATATCGTGTATGCCTGACTGAATGTCACCTTTATACCCGGCCTCGTGCCCTTGACCAACACCGGTCTTGAAACTTGAGCAATTCCGGACTTGTGACTTGATCAATACCAGACTTGAAGCTTGAGCAATACCGGACTTGTGACTTGATCAATACTAGACTTGAAGCTTGAGCAATATCGGACTTGTGACTTGATCAATACCAGACTTGAGACTTGATCAACACCAGACTTGAAACTTGAGTAATACCGGGACTTGTGACTTGATCAACACCGGACTTGAGACTTTATCAATACCGGACTTGAAACTTGATCAACAGGACTTGTGACTTGATCAACACCGGTGTTTGGACCCAATACCACCTTGTGTACTCCAACGTGAATGTGTGTTCGTCATGTGTGACTACACATCTCACGCGTTTTTATACAAGTACCGACTCTGTCTTTTATTGTAGAATGAAGAAAAGAACTCTGTTGAGATGTCTTGGGGATAATCTGGTGCCAAGTCGAGGTGTTGACGGCTTCAAAGATATGCCGAACATTGATGATGAGTTGTTCACCGCGCCCTTTCAACTATATGAAAATATTCGTTCCACAAGATAACCCTTCTCCTATCGACTTCAAGGTTTTTCATGTTCCGCTGGGTCCTCATGAAGGATGGATGAGACGTATGTTGAGAAATGAGTACATCAAAGATAACTTGACCAGAGCGCAGATTATTGATGTAGTTTGAGTGTTGAAACGACTCGAGAGGATGTTAAAGTGGCTTCGGTGCGAACGTTGAGGTGGATCCTGGAGAGAGTGTTGAAGCGGGATTCAACGAACAGGGTCCCCGGAGAGAGCATTGAGGCGGCTCTTGAATAGACCATTGAAGCACCTTCTTTGGAGGGAGCGTTGAAGTGTCTTCCTCTTGATTCGATTTACCCTTGCGAATTCCATGATTCTTGGTGACCATCTTTCGTGTTGAAGAAGTCCTCGGTCGACGGTGAAGGAACTTCATGCTGAGCCTCAGTCCCCAAGCGTGGTTTACATGGTTTTCTCGCAGTGGTTGTTGTCGAGCCAGGTATGGAATATCTTGGACGTTGTTTCATCATTGTGGGAGTCGTGCATGTGGTACCGAGTTGGAGTTGGCGGGCCGCGCGGGATGTTGTATCTCGGTAGTTTTCCTCTTGGTGCTTGAGGAACTTGCGAAGAAGGTGAAGGTTGTATCGCTTGTTGGTGAGATATATGCCCCTACGAACATTATGAGGCTCTTCATTACCGGCAGGCCTGGTTCTTTCTATCGGGGCATATGTTGTTGTAGATGAGCGTTCCATGCTCCGGAGGATGACCAAAAGCGTAGATTCTCCAATATAGCATGATGACTGGTACCACTGTCTGATAAAGTGACTCGCCCGAATCTTGTTCGACCACTGCCTGATAGAATGACTTGCCCGGATCTTGCTCGATATGACGCGTGGATATCGTTATCTTCTTGAGACTGTTCCCTTGAGGTATCGACTCCAGTGGAAGATTCCCAGAGCGTTTATACGTTGCACCGGCATTCTTTAAACTAAATGGAAGTATGGTATAATAAAAATTTCCGAGAGGAGTTCAAAAAGCTATCTTACTTGCGTCATGCTCGTACATCCTTATTTGGTTGTAGCCGCTACATCCATCCATGGAGGAGAACGTGCCGTGTCCGCTGGTTGCATCTACTAACATGTCGATGTTAGGTTGAGGAGGATCGTTTTTGGAGCAGCACCTGTTCAAGTCTCTGAGATCTATGCAACACCTGATCTATCCATTTTCCTAACTGCAACTGTTTAACCGACTTGGATCCAGGTATGACATGTAGATGATGGGTGACCAATATTCATCTAAATCCGGCATTTCTTCATATATCCAAGCGAATATGTCTTGGTACTCTTTGAGAAGTTCCACGAGCTTCGTGCGTTTATCCGTACTCAAGGTTGAGCTGATGGAGACAGGCCTAGGAGATTCCCTAACGATTTCAATCTCATCAGTTGTGGAGTTGGTGCCCTCTTGCAGCTGTTGTGGAGCATCTAACACTTGCTCTTGTGGTTCGTTGGTGTTGTAGCATTCCATTAGGTGGAGAGGCGTGTGATCTCTCTCGCTAATTGATAATGGCGATGTGTCGATATCTTGTTTTCCATTTCTGGTCACGACTCGCCATAAAAGTTCGTTCCCTCTTCGTGTGAACGTGGGTCGTGGCTTCACAAGATGGAGAAGAATGCTTCGTCAGCAAAGATGCATCGTGGGTACTAGCCCTCAATGATGCAAGCCGGTCTTCTTCCTGAATTGACGCCCACGTGGGGAGTGGGATGCAACGAACTTGTCTGATTCTTTCCGCGGAGCTTCTCCCGTATGTGCTGGTTTGGTTTCCCTCGAAGTCTGTCATTGTGGTAGGCTTCCGTACGACCTTGCCTGGGAGAACCTTGGATGTCCTGAGAGTCTTGAGAGTAATCACATTTGAAGACGCTCCTGTGTAGATAAGGGTCGTCTTGAACTCTGAATCCTTGATGCGTGCGGTGACATGTAGGGCACGGTCGTGACCTTCCTCTGGTTGATTGCAGCAAAACGTCTCCGCGCGCTGATTCTTCGAGAGGTGTGAAAGTTCGCATAAACTTTCCACTAGAGAAACCGCTTCCCGATCCACCGGCCTCTGTTTTATAGTGAAACTATTGACTTGAGGAGGATCATTGTAAGGATCAGTCCCCAGTGTAGGAGTCTCCATGACAGGACCGCTCATATCTGATGTCGCTTCTTTGATCAGGTCCACGGAGGTCCTCTCTGCTGAAGTACATTCTCCGGTGCGTTGAATGCGTTCCTTTTTTGCTCCAGGGGCTGTCGCGGCTCTTGTGGCAATCGATCAGTTAATGTCTTAAGAAAAGTGAGTACCTCTTTCTGAGTTGCGGCTATATCCGTTTGAGTCTTAGCAAGAACTTCCTGCTTCTCTATCAAGTCTGCAATGGTAATGGGGATGGCCCTCATCTTGTCTCTCCGGCTCCTCGTCCTGATGAAGGAGTGGAAGTTGTTGCTCTGGTGACTACCAGAGGTGTTACACCTGATGAGATACCGGGATTTGCGGCTGCTCTGGCTCTGGTGATGGGAGGTGTTGTAATATCACTACTGAGTGATCGAATTGAACGTTCCCATCCTCTGTACTCACGTGTTCCTTGATTGATCTCTCCTTCCTCAAGCATTTCTTCACTTAGTTGAAAGGTCGATGCGGATTGAACAGTCTTCCGGCTTCGAAAAAGGGTCTTGAGATATAAATCTTCCAAACAGGATTCGTAAGATGCAGGCTCCATTTCTTTATCCGGTAGACGTTGTGGTACCCGGACAAGTTTTTCCTCTGTGGAGTTGCCTCGAGTCTTCGTTGCCGGTTGGACCATGTTGTTCGTCTCTCCCGAGTCCCCGTGATTACGCGCTCTTTCTGCATCTCCACTGGTAAAGGTGTGACTCCTGACTAAGGATCCAGCGTTTCTTGCACTGTTTGAGTAGATGCCTGCCAACCCTTCTTGTAATTGCGCTGTTATATCATTCAAAAGGCGGAATGTCTCGCTCTGTCTTCTAGCGATACCGGCTTGATTTGCCAAGACATCCTCCAGCATTCTAGCTACACTTCCCATGATATCTGAACCACATGTGGTCTCCGAGTGAGGATACATCGCGAGATGAAAACTAAAGAATTGAGAATTCAATTTTTGTAACCGAGAGATCAACCTCCCACTGTGGTCGCCAATTATTTATGGGTGAAAACTACTCCTGCCGAATTTGGTAATTTGGGGTGTGTGGATGAGGAATGAATCTAAACCCTAAACAAATGCACTGCGCGGTGAGTGCTTGTAGATTCGAGAAATCAACGTGCAAGTCCGGCCTAAACCAAGAAATGGCCGTTCCAGACTTGTTTCGGTCACAAAGAGAAGGAGATGGGGTTGATCTTAGGGAGGGAAGCGAAGAAGGTGTTGAGATTGTGAAGGTGTTGGCTTGCTTATGACTTGTAACAGAAATATGAGCAGGCTTATGATTGATGCAAGCAGGCTTATGATTGGCCAGGCCGACCGTACATGCGTGTAGACAGCATGACGGTGTAGGCGCCTATACCCTATTACCTCACTAAAGCGTGATCTGGGCCATTCAATTCGTCCGGTGAAGTTGAGTGGTCGATATCAATTTGTGACAGAAAACTAGTGTCGCAAGGGCCGCGCGTCACGCCCACTTCGGGCGCACGTTCCAAGATGACCAATCTTGATCGGTCTTGGCCGATCGGTCTGGTGTGAAGGTGGTAGGCTGGTGTTCACGCCTACACCTGAATATCCCATGAAAACGTGGACGAGCCATCCAAATCGTCCGGCGAAGTTGAGCGGGCGAGATCGGCCATGGGTTTTGGATGTGTGACCACGCTAGTTTGGGCGTGCGTTTTGGAATAGCCAGGCATGATATGCCTTGGCCGACCATGTGAGGAGATAGATGGGCCCACGGTGGTCATGCTGGTATGACCGGACCTGCTTAATGTAACTGGGACCCTCCATTCGTGCGGAGAAGATGGGACGCTTGTGATGCTCAAAACCCTAATTTTGGGTTTCAAGGCCGTGCGTCAATGCTTGATTCGGGTACGAATCGGGATGACCAGACATGGTTGGTCCCGACCGAATGGTCGTATGTAAAGGCCCACGGTGATTGTGTTGATATGCTCGGGCCCTTTGAATCTACATCTACACACCCTCCATCTATACCGCGAAGATGGATGGTTGAGGACTGTTTTGCGACACATGTAATATGCCGCAAACCCTAATTTAGGGTTTTCCGCCCATACGCTCTGGTTTGGACGTTTTGGCAAGCTAGGCCAATCTCTGGGGAGGCCGACCATGCGGGTCCGCGTTGGTTCAGCAATAAATATTCCATACCTGCTTGGGGGTGATGGAATTGATCTGGGTCATCCAATCATGCTTGTGGAGTTGGGTGACCGTGATCATATCCGACCGATATGGTCGTCAGGATGCTCAATCGGGCTAGTATAACACACCGAGAGGGGCTCAATCGGGATAGTATAACACACCGAGAAGGGCTCAATCGGGCTAGTATAACACACCGAGAGTCAGCCTGTACGGGTATTTCGTACATGGTTTCATGATAAGGCTTGGAGGTTCGTGTTGCTCGTAAGAGTAACACTCGGCCGTCATGCCGCACCGATAATGAGTACAGAAATACAAGGCTGATTGCGCATTAATTAATAATGCTAGAAATTCACAGGGTATATGGGATTATTGCTACATGCTCCAACCTGGATGAATTTCATGTATTCACGGAATGGGATTGTTGCCACATGCTCCATTCTAGGTGAATTAATTGAGGGAGTATCCAACACTTATTAATGGCTTTATCCTTTACAAGATGTTAGCGCATAATTTTTTTGTTTTTACAATTTTAACCTTAAATGAAAATCCACCATCAACAACACCGAATTAGAAGCTTGTAGTCATAATAAGTCTTTAATTCAAAGATAACTTTTTACCCTAAAAATAAATAAAAATAATGCAAATTAAAAAAGACAACGGTTAAAAACGTGATCTAAAAGACTTCATAAAATAACCCATTTTATCTATTATCATGCTCTTTAGCTCCTACCTCTTCGACCTTTTCCTTAAATAACTTCATTTTAACTAATTGACTCCTCTTACTAACATAATTAGTTCAACTCCATAAATTTTTAGCCTCAATTAATACTAAAGTTTAAATATTTGTTATCAGCAGAGTTGTTGACAAAATCTCACATTGACATTGTGAAAATTGAATATTTCATTACAAAATTAGACGAAAGTTGAATTTTTCAAATGAAAATAAAGTGAAAGTATGATTTTTTATATTAGAAACTTCAGTTGAATATTTTATTTTTCATAACTGCGACCAATAACGTCAAATCTTATAATTTAAATAGTTATATGAATAAAAAATTCTTAAAAGTCATGTGAACCAAAATCATGTAAATATTATGAAATAGTTAGTCATGAACAATAAGGATCAAACTACTAATTAGTAACCTAATTTTTTTTTGAAATCGTGAGGTATACTATAATTAAGATCACAACGGTGTCTTTTTAGCGTGGTAGAAAACAAGATGAGTAAAGTAATCGTAATGGTAACAAATTAAAAAATTTGTAAAAATTTGGTATATATATGTATATATTAATTTGTTATTAAAAATAAGAGGATAAAAGATATTTTAGGCATCCTTAAAAATATGCAAATAGAAAGCTAACACAAAACTTACCGTGTCACAATGATAATCTTATATTATAGTTTTAGATATATATCATCTTAATAGTGTTTTTTTTTTAACAGTGCTTCAAAAAAAAAAAAAAAAAAATCTTAATGGTGGGTTTTTAGAAGAGAAAGGGATCAATCTTGGGTTTTCTCCAAAAAAATTCACGTTCAAATTTTGTGGAGAAACTTTTACCATCTAAAACGTAGTGAGCCAGATGCAGAGGGATATCCATGACATGTTTGTGCATGTACATGGTCTTCAAACATATGATGGATATTAACACAATATTTCATGTTTTTTAGATTTTGTCGTCAAGGTTTAATACTGGCAATACATCTTAGTCTTGGGATTTTCATGTATATTTCTTATGAGTAGTGCAGTGCAGTTATCTATGAATATCAAATTATTAATGATGACCTTTACCACCCGAAAGTCATCTATTTGTTACGGTATTAGATAACCGAGCAACAATATCATATTTGAATTAACGTTATAAGACTCCGAAAGTTGTTCCATCTGCTTCCATATATGTTTATCTATATGGTGAGTTTAGAAAAGATGACATAACAGGTTTTGTGACCTTTCTCATATACAAATAAGATAAGGTTATCGGATTTGCAACAGACATACCCATATTCATTTCGGTTTGATCCAAAAAGCAGTGCCCATTAAATTTAAACTAGAATCTTTTTGGCAAGCAAGTGTAAAATGTCGCAAAGAAGGTTCTCGAGTGACGGCTATGGAATATCAAGCTTAATTAAGTTTTTTAAGAGAAAGAAATATTACTGCAATAAATCCCCCCCGGAGGTGATAAACATTTATTCGTTGCCATATTAGTAAGCTGCTAGAATATCGTCGTTCAGACTAGCAACTAAAATAAATTGGTGAAAAGAATAACATTCGTTCTCAACATAATGTTCAACAAGTTGATATACTGGTTTTGTTTGTAAATAAATGCATAAGGATGGAAGAAAACATATTGCAAGGCTCTATAACTCTATTGTTTTTAGGATTTTTTCCTTTCTAATACCAGTTCCGTTATAATCTTAGTTGTCAGGAATTTTAATAAACCACGAAAAAGGAAAGGATCTTGGAATGATACGGTGAATAATAAGTAAACCAAACACAAACAATAGCTAAAAAACAAGAAACTAAATCAAACTCATAAGACACACAAAATTTATAGTCGTTCAATAATATATACAATTTGTATATATTTTCTACGTCCATTTGAGCCGCAAAGGCTCAGCTCCACTATGAAGAAACGATTACAACATAGAGCACCTTCGTGTGAATCCCTGTAAGTACTTGGTTACACCGTAATAATTACCCAAAATGATTACCTTGTCTATTGTTCCTCACCAATTTGCACTCACCAAGAAGACTTGGGTTTATCTCAAAAAACTATTACAAAAACCTTGCTCATTCTCTCTACAATCTCTCTACAAGCTATTTATACGAGTTACAAACTTAGCCTCCAAGTTTCGTAGCCAATTAGAAAATCTTTTCCTAAATACGACTAACCTAAAGTAGGAAATAAAAAACTCATTTAGTTTGCCGACTAGTTCACAAACTTTCACAAACTTATTAAAAAACAAAAATGTCCAAGAGTCTCTCCTTTTTCACCAGTTCAAGAACTTGATGGATTTTTTATGTCCTATTTTAGGTTAGTTGTGGACCACCTTGGACTTGCCATCATGTTTGGGAATCAATTAAAAAATTGAGATCCCAATTTGAAAGATGTGTTCCTCACCATACTTACATGGAATCTAATAGTGCTGCTAACCTGCTTGCCGGTATGAGAACTGATTGTCGTTTTGTCAAAATACGCACTCACTTGTTCACATATGAGTTGAAGAAAATCGTTATGGAGGACTCCATGGATAAGGTTTATTATAGATGGGTGCAATCATTAGGGGCATATCTCCGAAGTCTGAGTTTTTTTATTGATGTGCTGCAGTTTTTTTTTTTTTCCTCTTGTTGGTGTTTGTTTCTGGGATGTCTCCTTAGGCTAAGTCTTATGGGCTAGATTGAGGTGCTAGATTAGCACCCCATGTGTTGTAATTCAAAAAAAAAAGTGTTGCCTATTTGTTAACACTAGTTCTCTCTCCTACCAGTTATTAGCATGTGAACTAGCAGCTAGATAGTTATCTTTGAATCATTCCCATTGCCGAAAACCACCTTTTCGCGGAATGGTTGGTAACTTGGTGATTTACTTTTTTGATATGATTTACCAGATTTAAAGCGCCGAACCGTTCATCGTTGGCCGGTGGTCCCAGCTGACGTGGACTGCTAATCTAGCTGCTAGATTAGCACTCCCATAAAACTTAGGTGGTTGTCATAACTGACGTGGATTGCCAATCTAGCTGCTAGATTAGCACCCCATAAGACTTAGCCTTAACCCCCTCTCTTCTAAAAAACAACAAAGTTTTCTAAAAAAATGTACAACAACCTCTTTTTTGTGTCAGTTCTCAAACTGTCAAACTTAATTCATGAACAAATCAATATTTCAAGAATTGTTAACTTCAATTAAGATATTTAACTTAATCTGTTTATCATCTTAGTTGAATATCTAGTTCATTCAGATCTTATAATTCATGATTGAATTTCTGTGGTAGTATGATAGAATGTCTAACAAAGTTTTCCTTGAATACTGATTAGTTCTCTTAGTTTTTGCAACAATCATACTAAATTTATTATCTCACAAACGCATTTGTAGAAGAAGATGATTATATATGTTTTTCACTTGTTTCTGTGTCATCTTCAGTGTTTCTGTGTCATCTTCAGTATCGTGCTCGCCGTAAATAATATTGCGGAATTGGGTAGATCAATCCCCATTTTCTTGTAATATGCCTTTTTTGTAGCTGCAAATCAATTACCGGGAAATCAACCGTTCTATTTTACACCACTCTTTCCCCTCACACCACATAACACTCGACAACCCCTCTCTCGGCGTATAATTGTTGGAGCATATGCAGTCTAATTCGTAATACATGACTGTCTTCTAGCTAACAAGGTCCATGGACAAAAGCATGCCTCACCACCACCTCTAGTTACGCAATTGCGTGCAAGCTATTTTCCACGATTTATAAAGGGGATACGAGTATTACTTGGGGTGATACCAATCCATATAGGAAAAATAAATGTTAATAGATCCTGGCCGTCGGATCACTGAATTGGTATCATCCCGCTAATAGTGGCATCCCCTTAGAGCAGTTCCTATGGAATGAACAAACTATCAAGTTTGTTCATTTTGCTCCCACTATGGACTCAACAAACATGAAATGGATGTTCAAACCAACAAATTTGTTGGTTTGTTCATTGAGTTGGATGATGTAGCGCGCGCTTGATGATAGGCCGGGCGATCGTGCCACAGACGCAGTGTTGTAGGGAAGATCGTTGGAGTTGGAAGGAAGATTTCTGGAGTTGGAAGGAAGATCGCTGGAGTTGGAAGGAAGATCGCCCATTGCTTTTCTCTCTCCCAAACCCGATTATTATATTTAGGGTTAATTTTTTATTATTATATAAATAATTTGTGGGACCCAACTCTTGTTAGTTTATATAAATAAAATCATTAGTGGGACCCAACTCTTATTAGTTTATATAAATAAAATCATTAGTGGGACCCAACTTTTATTAGTTTATATTAATAAAATCACTAGTGAGACCCTAAAATATCAGATTTGTTCATTTTGCCTTGTTTCCGATAGTGGAGAATGCAGTTTGTTCATCCACGTGGCTAACAAATTTTTATTTTTGTTCATTGCCATAGGAACTGCCCTTATAAATCATGCTATTTTCTATGTCAGAGAAAGTTGATGAACTTTTCTGTATTTTCATAACATCACATCGCTTGACAAATAGGGAATCAATATTTTTTTATCAAATTACTACCTCCGTCTCTAAAAGATAGGCTGCCTATCTTTTAGAGACGGAGGGAGTAGTTTTTTTTTTTTTTTTTTTTTTTTTGATAGAAAACGAGATTATATTAACTAGCAAATGTAGTACAAAAGATCTATAAGGTCAGTTTTTTCAAAAACATTAGATAAGATGCTAGCTTTTTGAACTTTTTGAGTTAACTGAGTCGACATTTGCTGGAGTTTTTTAATTCTTGCTTCCTTTGCGATGAAGTCTGCTGCAGAATTATACTTCCTGCCAATAAATTTGACTCGAGCTTGAGGGAGATCCTTCAAAATCGTCTTAACTTCCTGCATTGAGTTTTCTGCTGTCCAGGAGATATCCGCGCTAACCTTATTAATTGAGTCTGCCAGAGTCTTACAGTCGGTGACTATTGAGACACCGGATAAGATATTTTCTTTTAGCCATGAAACCGCTTTTAACAAAGATTTTGTTTCTGCATGTAGGGCTGAGGCAACCCATTCTGTTCCCGCTGATAGGTGCATGAAGGCCTCATGGTCTACTGAGTACAGGATAAAAGCATAGCCCATCGACAAATCCTCCTTTTTGAAAGAGGCATCTATGAAGATTATCCAGTTTGTGTTTAGCTTTGACCATGTTTTACTCGAGCAATTAGTCTTCTGAGTAGATGAAATCTTGAGAGGAGGTGCTGGAGGGGTAGATTCTAGGAATCTATTAATTTGATCAATTAAAGTCTTCGGCTCTGGTTTGATTTTCTCAAATACTACTGAGCATCTATATTTCCATAGAACCATGGAATAGTAGAGATTTTCCCTTTTAAAGTTGTGAGCTCGTTATCCGTGATCCACCATTTAACCCACGAAGCGATCCAGTCAGTCGTGCAACTCCAATTTAGGTTTCCAAGGGAAAACTCAAACCAAATGGCCCTAGCAAAAGGACACTCTCTAAAAATATGATGCTCCGTTTCTTGTTCTTGATTATTACACATCTGGCAAATTGTTTCAATATCCGGATTGTGAGCTCCTAGTCTGGAAGAAGTTGGAAGGGCTTTTTGGACCAGTTTCCAGATGAAAAGTTTAATCCGAGGAATTACTGGGATTTTTTCGATTTTTTCCCAGGGAAATTCTATTTGGGAGTTAGTATCAATGTCTTGCTTCGCCAAAAAATTGTAGATATTCTTGGCAAAAAAATTTCCCGAATAGATGTTTCCATTTAATGGTATCCTGTTCTTGGCTTCTTGGAGTTATCGCGAGTATCTTTTTTCTATCCTCTGGTTCGAAAAAATTGTCCAATTTTTCCTGGTCACAAGTGTTATCCTCCTTTATTAATTCTTGAACCATAGATGGAATTGGAATTGGTGGGTTGGAGAGTTTAGGAACCAAGTCGGTATCTGGAATCCATCTGTTTTCCCATATTTTTACCGATTTTCCGTTTTTGATTTACCAAACGAAATTCCCTTTGATCAGGTCTAATCCTTTTTGTATGCTTGTCCAGATCCAAGACAAATTATACTTTTTGGAAGCTTCTAATGGATGTGAATTTGGGTAATATTTGGCTTTAAGAAGCTTGACCCATAATTGATCATGTTCGACTATCAGTCTACTAGCGAGCTTAGTGAGGAGGGCTACATTGAAATGATGTGGGTTTTTGATTCCTAAAGCTCCTTGGTGTATGTGTTTGTAAATAATTTTCCAAGCTCTAACGAAACCTCCTTGCTTTTTTTCCCTTCTTTTTTCCACCAGAAGTTTCTTTGGATGCGATCCAGTTGATCAAGAGTCTCTTTTGGAAGCGCAAGAACTTGCATTTGATAGGTTGGGTAGGCTTGAAGAATAGATTTTATTAAGACGGTCCGACCCGCTTGAGACAAGAGTTTAGATTTCCAACCTTGAAGAGTTGAATAATATTTTTTTAGGAGTGGTTCAAAGTTGGCTTTCCTATTCTTGTCGAAAAATAGCGGGGTACCCAGGTATCTATCATTTTTTGTCATCAGGGGAACCTTTAAGATTTTTGCTATAATTTTCCCATGTTTCGGATAAATGCGATGGCTGAAATAAACACTAGATTTTTGTAGATTTACCATCTGACCAGTGATTTTCCCAAAGAGCGTTAAAATGTCCAGTATGTTTTTTGCTTCTCCTAAATCCGCCTTTGTGAATAGAAAACAGTCGTCTGCAAAGAATAAATGAGAGATGTTGGGAGCATTTTTGTTGATCTGGAGCCCTGATATTTTCTTTTCTTGAATAAATTTTTCAAGGAGTCTGGATAGGATTTCCATGCAAATTAGGAACATATACGGTGATAAAGGATCACCCTGCCTTAGACCTCTCGAGGTGTTGAAAGTGGGTCCCGGAGAACCATTTAGGAGGATCGAGAATGAGGTTGTTCATAAACATTGCATAATGAGTTTTGTCCAGTTCTTGGAAAGCCAAAAGCTGTGAAGACCTTCTCAATAAAGGTCCATTCTACCCTATCGAAGGCTTTTGAGAGGTCTAGTTTTAACGCTAGAAATCCCTTTTTTTTCTTGGATATGTTCATAGAGTGAATAAGTTCATGGGCAATTATGATATTGTCTGTGATTTGTCTTCCAGAAAGGAAAGCTGATTGATTTGGGGAGATTATCTTATTAAGTATGGGGTTTAATCTATTAAATAAGATTTTGGAAATTATTTTGTAAATGGTATTGCTCAAGCTAATAGGTCTGAAATCTCCCGGGGTTTGAGGTGTGGAAGTTTTTGGGATGAGGGTTATGTATGAATGGTTGAAATCTTTGTTGAGGACACTGATTTAAAGAACTCTTTCACTGATTGAATAATATCTTTTCCGAGGGTGTCCCGGTTTGCTTTAAAAAACCCTGGTTGAAAACCATCTGGAGATGGGGCTCCCCACTGGTTCATATTAGAGAGAGTGAGCCAAATTTCTTCTTTTGTGGGGATTTCTGTCAAAGAATAGTTTTATTCATGGGTGATGCAAGGTTTGATTATGCTGGAAAGCTCGAATTCGGAGTTGTTTATCTAGGATGCTCCAATTTGTTGAAAATGACTAACCATGAGTGAGATGATTTGATCTCTATTTGATAACCAAAGCCCAGACGGTTCTCTGAGGGAGTTTATTGCGTTGATTCTCTTCCTATTTGAGGCAGTGGCATGGAGTATTCTGTATTCTGATCATATTCTTTGAAGAATTTATCTCTTGAGAGTTGATGATAGTAGTCATTTTTTATTTTGTACCACTTACCTAGCTCCTCTTGAAGATTTTTTAATTTCTCTATGTCATTGGAAATGTTTCCCGATCTATGGATATTGTCAATTAGGATTTTATATTTTTGTGAATATTCCCAAAGGTATTTGAGTTCCAGTGGGCTAAATCGGATGAGAGTAATTTAAGAAGCCCGAAAAAGTTTTGTTATGGGTTATTCTCAGAGTGTAATTTCCAAGAAGCATTGAATACCATAGGAAGAGAGGGGTGAGTTAACCAAGATCTAATGCATCTAAATGGTTTCTGAAGCCTAATCTTTTCTGGGTTAGAATCTAGTAAGATTGGCATGTGATCAGAACCTACTCTCGGAAGATGATTTACCTTGGTATACGGATAAGTCTTGGCACATAGGAATGATGTAAGCGCTCTGTCAATTCTTTCGCAAATGTTTGCTTCACCTTTTCTGTTATTTGACCAATTGAAAGGATCTCCGTCATACCCCGCATCTTGGAGGCCCAAAGAGTTAATTGTGTCGACGATGAAAGATTTACTACTTGAACTCGCCTTATTTCCGCCTTGTCATTCATCTGGGTCCAATATGACATTTAAATCCCCTATTAAAACCCAGGGTTTATTTATCTGTTGTGCAATGTCTGAGATATGGGTCCACTGTTCAATTTTGTCGTTAGCTTCAACGGCTCCATATACGCAAGTGATCAAAATATCTGCATCTCCTATCTTTGTTTCAAAATGGCAAACATTAAATTTTGAGGATATTAATTTCATTTCTATGTTGTTGTGCCAAGCGATTGCTAAACCCTTTGCTATTCCTACAGATGGGACAATAATCCAGTCATGGAAAGGGGAATGTGTAAAAAAATAGTCCATTCGAGACAATGGAGCTTTTGTCTCGGCTAAAAAGACTATGCCGGGTTTGTAGTATTGGCAGAGGAAATTGAAGTGGTCTTTGGTGATAGGGGTTCCAATGCCCTGGACATTCCAGGATAAAAGTTTCATGGTGCTAGGACTAAGGGTTACCTAATAGAAGAACTGAGTGAGAGAGAGAGAGAGAGAGTTCTAAATGACTGACCAAGGGCAGAAAAGGAGTGATAAAAATGAGTTAAAAAACAATCAGAGGAAAACCCCAGCCAGAAAGAAATACTTTGACTAATTACAGACAGATATAAGAGGAAATAAAAAACAGAAATTAGATAACAAATAAGAGAAAGATAGAAAATAAACCAAGAGGATTCGGCCTCATAGTCTCTGATGGCATCAACAAATAACAAAGTTTCACAGATCTACTACTTCTTCTGGAGATGTCCTGTACTAATTATGGTTGGAGTTGTCACCAAGGTTATGATCAATGCTCTTCTATTCAACTGGAACTTCTGACTGGACCTTTGTAAGATGGAAATGATGCACAAGTACAAGGATGATTGCACCTTCTGTTGGGTTTCATCTAATATTAACACTTATCACCACCATCTTATGCTCAATCAATCCACGGATATCACAAAGATTGTAATGTAAGATATGTAATTCAAAATCACCCCAAAATCTGACTTAAACCAATTCCAACAAATAAAAATACAAACCCGATGGGAAATGAATCTGAATTTTGCTTGGAAGAAGGAAATTATACTTTTTAAATGCCTAAATTTGGTTAGAAAACACAAGTACTAATACGAAACTTGTTCGGGGATGTGACCAAGGATAGAAGACAAAAACATCGCTACAGAAGGACTCCAATGTAAGAGATTAAAAAAAACTCCCACTTAAACAATAAGAATTTCCAAACTCTCATATTTCAGAGGACTGGATCCTGTGCATCTTAAGAGCAACCCAAAAACAGATAGAAAAAAAACCATAGAAATTTCTTCCTTGAACCTATAATTTTAACTACAAAAGCAATTCTACCCGCATGAGACATAAGAAGGATCTCACCTAGAACTAGTCGAAAACTACTACTCAAGTTCAAGGTGTTTGAGGAGAAAGAAACAGAGATACATCACCCTGCCAACCAACAACAAGGTGATACAAAAGCCCAGCTGCCAAGCTACAAAAAAGACAATTTTTCCGGAGGTTTTAAAGGACGGAAGACTACATGGAAGAAAGAGATGCACAACAATAAATCACAGAGTTTAAATTTAAAATCTTGGGATTTAATTTTCAAATTATAAAAACTCCAACAGAGGATTCCATGAGCATAATTATCAATGATAATGATTAGTAAAAGGAAGTAAATACCAAATTATAGGCATGGGTTTACTAGGCAGTCCTTCTAAAGAACTCCAAAAGGAAGAAACAAGCGAAAACTCACATGAATTTGGATTGATGGATACAAAAACAAGTAAACAGATTTATATTGGGGTGAATTGAATTAACATAAATTGATGTCTCATGATTAAAAATTACCTGAAATCCATGGATTACCTAACAAATCTTAATTAGTTAGGGTTTGTTGTGTACTTGGGTTTGAGGTGAAACCGGGATCCAGGACTTCTTCCAACTCCATAAACTTTTAATTCATATCTCCTAATTTTGCAATAGATCTAGAAACTTGTTTATGATTTATCCATCAGAGGCTATGAAAAGGAATTAGTCACTCATGGCTTAAAGTTGGGAAGATAAAAAATTAGGATAATAAAAACTGGATATGAATAATGAAATTGAAAATAATTAGGGATTAAGATGAGGAGATTTAAGTAAGAAGAGAAACTTGGTTGATGTTTTTATGAGAAATTTGTGGACATGCAGACGATCAGATTGGGAAATTTTTTGAATCGGTGAGAGTTTTGGGTCGACTCAATACCGCCCGATCCTCAGAGCCCCCCATCAAAATCAAATCTGGCTACCTTTATCAAAAAATGGGTCCTATTAACTTGTATACCCGTATACAAGTTAACAGGGGTATAACCGTCTTTAATTTGCTTAGGGAAAATAAATCAACAACTAAGTCAACAATAAATTAATTTTATCTTTAATCGGGATTAATGTTCCGTTAATACACCTTCAGTTTTATTAAACACAAAATAAATGTAGTCAAACACCCACGGAATTTCCTCCTTATTTTACTCTGGTTTCCATTTCATCTTCCTCTTTTCTTTTTAACTTCTTCTTCTCCATTTTTATCCCTCTGTATACAGCTTAAAGAAGAACAAAAAAAAAAAAAAAAACTATCTATTATCCATCTATATTGTTGAAGGAAAACAATAAAACAATAAATCTATTTATACTGTTATCTGTTGTCGGTATCTCGTTCATCTTCCTTTTTGATTTCTCTGTGCAGGATTATATTCTTGCTTCTCTTTTCTTTGATCAGTATCACAAGATTATATAATTATGACGACATTGGATATGATGTTGTAGTGCTATATATATATATATAGAACACTTTTTTTTAGTGATATATTCAAACATCAATGAATCAATGATCACAAACCTTATTAATGGAATTTTTTTCATCTTAATTTGGAAAGAACGAGAGGTGAAGAAGATAAGAAATGGAACATAAACCATCCCTCACCCGTGTGATGATTTTGCTACGTTGGCAAAGCTTTCAATAGCCCATTGATCAGGAGCACTCCGTTATCATGCTTAGGATTAATCTCAGTGGGAAAAAAGCGATCAAAACGAAAAGAACACTACATAGGAGGTTACGGGTCATGGCTCATTAATCCACTGTTTTATTGTTAGAAGGGTATTTGTGGAAACAACATTTCCTAGAAGTAATAAAATCTCATTTCCAAGGATTTTAAGATACCACACAAAATATTATTAATTAATTATTCCTTAACTTGTGCCCAGGTATACAAGTTAACAAATGCCATCAAAAATAAGTTCAAAATCTCAAAATTGTCATAACACGAGACTACGAGAGATGCTTAAAAAAAAAAAAAAAAAAACAAGAATACGAGAGAGCTTAGCTGGTTTTTTTTTTTTTATATAAGAAAATTCAAAAGAACCAAACTTCTTAACCAGAAGTATGGTGCTTGTACAATTTGCTGATAATATCATTTCTTCTGTCGAGGTGAGTAATCAGTTGGATTAGTTGTTCATTCTTCCATCTTCTTACGGTAATCGACTTGTTACAATAAACCGAAATGTTTGCTACAAGAGCATTTAGTTGTCTACTAACTAAAATGAAATACATGGCTTTAAAATTTACAAGTTTTTTGTTTGGACTTCCAAAGAAACTGCTGTTGTTGAATCTCTCTAATTTGGCTTTGGCATACATTCCAATTAGCAGAAGCAAGATAGGCTCTGAATCACATTGGAACTCAATGTTGTGGCCGCTCAACTCTATTGCCCACTGAAAGGCTGCTTCCGCTCCATTTAGTTCAGGCAATTCTTTAGAATTCCATCCCGAAGATTCCCCTCTAGCTTCTTTGCAGTTTCCTGCATCATCAATGAGTGTTAGAGCTATTGCAGAGTCACAAGTATCAGTGAGCATGGATGTTGCTATACTTATCCTGTATCTCATAAACCCTGGATAATGCCAAGTGTTTAATTTTGTAATGTGTAGGCTTTGGTCCTGGATGGGGTTATAGTACAAATTTTGAGTGAGATTATAATTTTTATTCCTAACATTCATAGTAGCATTAATGTATTTCACTATGGTTGTTGCTGTCGTCAAACTGTTTTGATCTTTTTTTCCCAGAACTTTGTTGCATCTGGCTTTCCAGATGTGCCAGATAATGGTGCTGCATAATTCTGCCCAACTCATCTCAGCGTCATCCTTCTCTGTTGTTATAAACCATTGGTTTATCCATTCATGGCAATCTGTAGCATTTCCTCTAACATAATTCATATTGAAATTCAAGTGGTTCCATACTTGAGAGGCAAAATTACAATCAATAAACATATGGGTAAGTGTCTCATTGTGCCCATTACAAAGCCTGCAAATTGTGTTAATATTTGGTAAAATTGCAGCCGTTCTCATACTGTTTGGAAGAATTGCATGAGCCACCTTCCACATGAATATTTTTATAGATGGAGAGACTTTCATATTCCATATATTCGCCCATTTTCTGTCTTCAGGTTGGTGATTGTTTAGTTTTTTATATAGGGATTTGACGCTAAATTTTCCGTTGTTATTTAGATTCCATATTGTTTTGTCCTCCCTGTTATCAGCTGGAATGGGTATTTGTTGTATTTTGGTTATTGTATCTATATCAAAGCAAGCGTGTAGTTTGTGATCGTCCCAAGTGTTATTTTGAGTTATCAAATCCCTCACATGGTTTATGTTATTGGTTCCTTGATTAGGTTTCATAATTGGGGTTTTTTTTTCAGGTATCCAGTGGTCTGTCCATATGTTAATCTTATCTCCTTTTCCTAACTTCCAAAAGCAATTATTTTGTATTTGACTAATACCACTCTTTATTCCTTTCCATATCCAGCTATCTGTTTGTTTAGGTTTCGGGTCAATGTGCAGTACATCTTTGTCGGGGTAGTATTTGGCTTTTAGGATTGTTCCCATAAGAGTATTAGGATTTTCCTTTAGCCTCCACCCCATTCTTGCAATCATAGCAGTGTTGAAATGTTCTATGTTTTGAAGACCGAGGCCTCCATTTTCTATTGGTTTACTAAAGCAGTCCCAAGCTTTTAGATAGACTCCTTTTGGTGCTTCTATATCTTTTCCCCACCAAAAGTCTCTTTGCAGTTTATTTATTTCCTTACAAGTTTTTTTAGGAAGTCTAAAACAATTCATTTGGTATATGCTCATAGAAGAAGTAACATGTTTAATTAAAATTGTTTTACCCAGCGAGTTGATGGGTTTTTCCTTTTCCAACTCAGGAGTCTGTTTTTCATATTTCTAACTATTGGTTCAAAGCTTTTTATTTTCGATCTATTGGTGAATAATGGGGATCCTAGGTATTTATCTTCTAATGGTATTGGTTGGACATTCAAAATAACTTGGATTTGAGCGGCTACATTGGGATCAATTTTGGGGCTATAGAATACTCCTGATTTGTTAAGGTTGATAAGTTGACCTGAGGTTTCTCCAAAGTCATGAAGGAGTTTTAGAAGATTGCTACTAGCTTGGGTAGTCGCCTCACAAAAGATAAGACAATCGTCGGCAAATAAAAGGTGGCTAACAGAAGGAGCCTCATTTGTGATTTTATGTCCATTTAACATTCCTAAGCTTTCGGCATGAGATATTGTTCTAGACAAAGTTTCCATACATATTAAGAAAAGATAAGGGGATAACGGATCCCCCTGTCTAAGTCCTCTAGTTGGTTTGAAAAAACCGCAAGGAGAGCCATTTAACAGGATGGCTAAGTTTGTTGTTGAAATGCATTGAAAGATAATATCACACCATTTCGCGGAAAATCCCATCTTCCTCATAATTTTTATTAGAAATGTCCATTCCACCCTGTCAAAGGCCTTGGACATGTCTATTTTTAGACCCATTAAGCTTTTATGTTTTCTCATATTATGAATCAATTCATGAGCTACGGTTATGTTGTCCGAGATCTGCCTTCCAGGAATGAAGGCAGATTGGTAAGGAGAAATAATCTTATTTAGAAGAGGTTTAATTCTGTTAGCTATGAGCTTAGATATTATTTTGTAAGAGGTGTTACATAGAGCTATGGGTCCTAATTCTAAGCAAAGCGTGATTAAAGGTTTTTCCGTTTTCGGTATTAGCGAAATGAAAGAAGAGTTAATTTCTTTCAGAATATGCCCTGTAGAGAAAAAGGTTTGTGTCATGTTAACCAAATCTTGATCAACAGTTTCCCAGTTCTTTTGGAAAAAACTATGAGGGAAACCATCCGGTCCCGGGCTTTTATTAGGTTCCATGGCAAAAAGGGTACTTTTTATTTCATCGTAAGTTGGAATTGATTCAAGGATAAGGTTATCTTCATCAGTAATGTTAGTTGGGATTAGAGCTAACATATTATCATCTATTTGAGGGTTCAATGTGGTTGCAATTTGCATGAAATGATTGTTAAGACAGTCAGCTATTTCTTCTTTTGAATTTATCCAAATATCATTATCGTTTTTTAAAGTTTCAATTCTATTTCTTCTATATCTTTGTCTAGTAGTATCATGGAAGTAACGGGTGTTTCTGTCTCCTAGTGCTATGTGTTGATCTTTGCTTTTTATTTTCCAGAATTCTTCTTTTATATTGTACCATTTTGAGAGTTCATTAGTTAGTTTGGCAAGTTCTCTCGATTTTATGTTTGAAGGGGGATTTTTATTGGTTGTCTCTAGTTTCTTTTTAGTGTTTCTTATGTTTGAATTAATGTTACCATACGTTTCCTTATTCCATTTATTTATTGAGAATGTGTTTAACATTGACTAGTTTTTTAGCTAGACAGAAGGCATGAGAACCATCAATTTTGATGTTCCAAGCAGACTGAATGAGAGCTTAGCTGGTTGATCCATTAATAGTAAATAGTAAAAACTTGTTATTTTTGAGTAAATTACAACATTCACCAAAATGGCAGACCCCCGATTAATTCTTCTTTAAAACACCACCATTTTTTCTTTTGGTTCATCTCAGTGAAATCAGTCTCTTTATTTTCTTTCAGTAAAACAAGTCTTTTAAGAAAAACTCCCAAAGAAAAACATCAATGGCATCAAACACAAATTCCAGAAAAATCATCTTCTTCTTCTCCAAAACTACCACCAACACCATCTCAGATACCACCCTCACCTATTGGTGTTACCATGAGATTCCCACTAACCCATAGGTATAATTCTCTTAATCCTGAACTAAAACTCGCCCATGACCAAGTTTTCACAGTTCTTGCACAATCTCCACACTTCCACCCTCTTGAAAGTTTCAGAAGTAAGAACATTAAGGAAGGTATGAAGCTAGGATGTGACTTAGATTTTTTGCGCCTAGTTCAGAAACTCCAAAACCTGAATGATCCATCTCATTTTCTTAGTGAGGTTAATAGCTTGAGTGAAGAGTTTGAGGAGTTTGAAGAAGTGGGTTACAATTTAGCTAAAGTAAAAGAGAGATTTAATCTCCTGAAAAGAAAAGCTGAAGAAGATAAGGGTTTGAGAAATGAAGTTGTCAAATTAGAAGAAGAAAAGCAACTAAAGGAAGAAAAAATTGAAGAAAAGGAATTTCTTTTAGAGGAGTTAGCAAAAGAATCTGTGAGGATTGCAAATGAAGTGAAAATGGAGAGATCAGAGATCGAGAGGATTGAGAATAAGAAGAGGAAGGTTATGGCTGATTTGAATAAGAATGAGTTTGAAAAGTTAGCTAATGAGCCATGGTAATACTATTTCATGATGAGATGAAAATCTACTAAGAAACAATCAAGTTTATAGATTTAGTTGTCTGATTGAATTGGGTTTTAGTTGTCTAATGAAACTGCATTTTGTAATCAGTGGTACTATATACTACTTACTAGTATATCCTAATGTGTTGATCGATGATGAATGAAAATATGTGTAGCTTTATTGTTAATATGTTTTCATGTTCGTTACATTTGTTCTGTTTTCATACTTGAACCCTGATTTCCTTAATCAATTAGACAACTAAACTCTCTAAACTCAGTGTTGGTTGAAACAACCGGAAAATGAAGAAAATGTTGCCGGAGAAGGTGAAGAGAAGAGTGCAATTTTGTGCACACTCCTTTAAGGAGTGTCCACATAACAAAGTGATCTTATTGGCTCTACAAAATCCGCCGTTATCTATATAACAAAAATCAATTTTGTTTTATTTTCATTTTATTTAAATCTTTAAAATGGTAACAGGATATCCAATATTACCTTAAATATAGGATTCTTAAAAACTTAAACTCTTAATAATTTGTTAAGAATTCAGAACTCCAAAAACGTGGTGGTGGATTGAATTTGTTAAAAACGAAAAATTATGTTGAACTGATCATCATAGAGTCAACTTCAGAATTACTACTGACATCAACAAGTACATCGTTTGAAATAATATTATTGATGGAGGCCAATGAAGTCGATCAAGTAATCGATAAACATGATTTTAATTTCCTAAACAGGGTCTCAAAGGTATGAAACATGTTCCAGGATGCGCTTTACAGTCGTATAGTAATCAAAGTGGCTGGCAGTCGATGTATCCATGTAACATTTATCCACAAGGAATTTTTTCCCGGGAAAGGTATCCACAAGGACTTGCTGCAAATCTTCTTGGTGTTTTTTCTAGAAGCCATGTTCATCTTTCTGCAAGTTCAATTACTCTTTTTTCAAATAAGACACAACGTATTTTAATGGACTACTGTTAATATATTTTTTGTGTTAAGAGAATTTTGTGTTTATCGATTATGTATTCCCATAACGTCATCAGCATCATATGCGACGTCCTTATCTTTGCTTCTCCTGGCATCAGCTATTTTAGTTAGAATCATCTAAGGTTTGCTGAAGCCTTTTCAAATCATCTTTGATGCCCAACCAACTGTGAAACAATGGGGATCACCATCTTCGTTAGTACTTCCATGACACTGTTAATAAGAATACCTTCCGTGGCCATTACAAGATTATGCAATGGCGATTGGCGAAGAAAGCAATAGACAATATCAAGAAGATTGGGAAATAAAGAGAAATTCTTTAGATACTGTATAATTCTTTAAGACTGCGGAGGTTAAGATCTATTTCCTAATTTAGGAATCCCCTGCATTTCAGTTAATATTAGATATCCTACCATTTTTAAGATTTAGATAAAATAAAAATAAAACAAAACTGATTTTTGTTATATAGTTAACGGCTGATTTTGTAGAGCCAATATGATCGCTTTGTTTTGTGCACACTCCTTAAAGGAGTGTGCACAAAATTGGACTCGTGAAGAGAATACTAAAACGTGTAGGTTTGACTGACACAGGTGGCATAAAATATGTAGAGATGAACGAAGTTTGTCCTCTAGTGTTTTCAACTAGCTGATGTGGCCTGACGTTAGTGGCTACAAGATGAGCCGTTGAATATACTTTGACCAAGCCTACAAAATATCACGGAGCACTAGCAGGATTATGTACTAGAGAAGTCACTGGGAATGACATGTGAAGCTGTTGCTGCTCAGTGCTCAACATGCAGCCCAACATGCAACATGCCCGAAAATGCCCAACATGCGGCTTTGCTTGTCTTGCTTGCAGCGACTAATCAATTATTAGAGCATCTCCGAGGGAGTATGGGTTTTGAAAAACAATGATGTCACCTAGGATTTTAGAAACTCTCCAGTAGTGATTGAATAATAAAAACCTCTCCAGCGACTAATCAATTAGCCCAACAAAAAAACCTTTCCAGTAGTGATTGAATAATAAAAATTTAATATGACGTGGAAGTTTGAGTTTGGAGGAGAGTATGGGTTTTTGGAGACTCCCATCCATACCCGCATCTTCAATTTGTTACTATTTTAATTAATTATTTAGATTTTGTGAATTATTTTTTCTATAAATAAGCGACAAGTATATCAAAATAGATATGGATACAACTACCACTGGAGATGCTTATCATAACAAGATCTATATTTAAATATATTTTTTTTTTAGGTCTCCACATATGATAAATACTCATACTCCATTGGAGATGCTCTAAGAACGCTTTGTTTGAAGTATCGGAAATTAAGAAAGTAGACAGTCTATATACGGAAGTGATAGACAGCCCGCGTGCCCATTCCCGCGGGTTGTCCCGCATCTCACAAAACATTAGAGACCTAGTGACCCGGCGGATTTATAGGGGTGGTTTTGGTGTGGGTCCCACCCCCTTGTGAGATGTCGGGACAACCCGCGGGAATGGGCCCGCGGGATGTAAATCGTTTTCGGTCTATATAGGCCCTAGGGAAATTGATAAATTCAATTGATAAATTCAGTACGAGATTCCCTATACTAGAGTAATGGGGTTTGGAAAATGGAGTCAGGAGGAGGCAATGCAGTGCGGAACATCACAAGGACGTACATGCCTATACTTGTTATCCCCAAAGTTTTTTTTTTTTTTTTTCTTCGAAAAAGAGGATTAAACCTCGTTCATTCCATATAACTCCTCCTGCCTCATTGAAGTGAGGAAGGTGGTTGATTACATTTTCATTCCAGGATTGGAATTTGTTTAAAAGGGTTACAAGATTTTCTCCTGTCCAATATTTGGTGATGCCACATCTATTACAATAAGTAGAAATATGGGCTGCTTGAGCTATATCAAGTCTATTTATCAATATGAAACCTTGCACTTTAAAGTTTATGCAATTGTTGGCATTATAGCCAAAATCTTCCCTAATCTTGAATCTATATTCTCTAGCTTTCGCATACATTCCCACCAACAACTTGAGTATAGGCTCGGAATCGCTTTGGAAAATGATGTGGTGACCGTTCCATTGTGATGCCCATTGAAAAGCAATTTCTGCTCCCTTTAATTCAAGCTCTTCTCTATTCTGCATTCAGCGTGCACTCCCCAAGCGTTTTTTTGAGGTACCTGGAAAGTTATGAAGAGTCAAAACCACACTAGAAGTAGTAGTAGGGTTCACCATCATCATTGAAATTGCAATGTCTATAGTTACTGACATGAATTTCTTATCGTCATCAAGATCATCCGTTGTTATTATTAAGTTATTGTCATTCATAGGGTTATAATACAAGGATTGCATTATGTTATAGTTTGCACCCCTAACATTCATGAGACTATTAATATACTTGACAATCGTTTTTGTTGTATTAGCACTATTCTGATTTTTTTTCTAAAACACAAGGTTGCATCTAGCTTTCCACACATGCCAAATGACAATGCTATAGAAAGCAGACCATTCCATAACATTCCCATTTCTATCCTGATTGTTATACATGTCATTTAGCCAGTCGTGAAAATTATTTGTACCATTAGCAACGTAACGCATGTCAAAATTCAAATGCATCCAAATTTGAGAAACAAAGTTACATTGCAGGAAAAGATGTGTAAGACTTTCATCTCCATTATTACATAATTTGCATGATGTATTTATGTTTGGCAATATGGCTGCCACTCTCATACTATTAGGAAGTATGGAATGAGCTGCCTTCCAAACAAACATTTTAACAGCAGGTGGTACCTTCTTATTCCATATTTTGCTCCAGTCCATATTGTCGTGGCATGTAGAATTTATAGAGTTGTACAGAGATTTAACAGAAAAAGTACCTGAGTTGTTTAGGGTCCATCGAGGTTCATCTGACCTACTTGTAGTAGGTATTTGAATACTCATGATGTTGTTAATAGTGTCCTGATTAAAACAAATAGCTAACTTGGTTAAGTCCCAAGTTCTCTGAGAAGTTATCAGTTGGCTTACCTTCACAAAATTTTCAGCTTCCATACTATGCTTGGCTAAGGGAGGTTTGATATTTGGGATCCAATAATCATCCTTATGTATATACTCTCACCATTACCCACTCTCCACATGCAATTTTTCTTTATCTGATTGATACATGTTAAAATTCCTTTCCAAATCCAGCTATCTTTATGTTTAGGTTTAGAATCAACGCAAAATATCACAATTAGGGTAATGTTTAGCTTTCAAGATGGTGACACAAAGAGAATTTGGATTTTCTTTTAGTCTCCATGACAAGATTAAAATGTTTCATATTCTGAAGGCCTAATCCTCCCTCTCTAATGGGTTTGCATATGTCATCCCCAAAGTTAACATTTGAAATTTTCTTCTTTACTTTATTTTTTCCCTACCAAAGCCCATTCATGTCCCACTATAGTCTATACCTCATTTGACATCAACAACAAACGAATATATTTTTTATTCGAATTTTTTTTTATTGCGAATTTAAACGTTTTAGTTTGCATGATGAATGAAATGCGACCGATTCTAAATATGATTCACAAACAAATTTGATAAACATAGAAGAAACTTATAACCATTTCCTATGGAAAACTTCCTACAAGCCTTGTAAAGTTAAAATTAAGATTTTTTTGTGAACAATTT
Organism: Papaver armeniacum; assembly: GCA_023531295.1. NCBI lineage: Eukaryota > Viridiplantae > Streptophyta > Magnoliopsida > Ranunculales > Papaveraceae > Papaver > Papaver armeniacum. Next base: position 501,873 of record JAJJWW010001697.1, read on the forward strand.
AGGGTTTAGAATCAGAAATTCCAAGATGGGGACCAAATTAATCTGGGGTTACCGAAATCCAAATGAAATAAAACACTTCTTGTCATTGGATTGGTGACCCTCAAGCAAATAGTTACCTCCATGGCAGCCATAAGAAATTCGTCTTGCTTTTTTTTTATCAGTAGAAAACACTCACTCCGTTGTTTACATGGTTGTTGATAGGGATACTAGTTTGCTTGGGGGTGTACCATTTTAAAGGTATACAATGTTTTGTCTTATATGAAATTTGGTACATCCCCAGGTTAATTGGTGCCTCATATTAGCAATCTTGGTTTTTTAAAATTATACATCCTAACATATACTATCCAAGAAGTTTTCAAAGTTTTAGTATTTTCACATCCTGTTGCAAATAAAGAAATCAGCCCTTTGAAATAATACCACATGTATGAATAATCAGAACTCTTCCTATTGATTGAACTTTATGAGAATGATCAGTAAGAACCTCTAGATTTCTCTGATAGAAAATGAGAAGAGTCCTATATTGAAAAATCTGGACATACTTATGAAGCATAAGGAGTATACCTGATACAACTTCTTCAGCAACTTTTACGTGATACTTTACAAGATTTTCGTTGGTAGTAATTTCTGTTATTTCAGTGCCTAAACTTCTTCATCGAGAGTCGTAACTTGATCATTCATTGTCTTAACTTTTTCCTGCATTTCAGTCGTACGGGGATATGACTCCACATTGTCCACAAAGATTCGAAAATAATCTCGTTTCTTTAGAATGTCCTAAACCAAGGTGAAGCAGGTTAAAACAAAAATAAAAATAAATAACCTGTGTACGACGCTGAAACGAAAACAGAGAGTTGGCAATAATTAGCTCAGTGACTAATGATCAAGCATGTCATGAACCTTAACTATGTATGCAATATTGTAATATCAAAATACAAAATATATTCAGTAAGCAAGCATTAGGGTATACCCAAATTAATTGGGGTATACCTAATGAGACAAAAGCTAGGTCATTTTGAAGTAAAAGAAGCCATCCCTTAACCTTGTATTTTCTAAGTTAATTGAAATGATTGGATTAGTTAAATTAGTTAGTTGATTTATATGAGTGGATTTGGAAATAATTGAGAATAAGAAAGAGAATTAAGTAGTAGAGGAGTTTTTTTGGGGGGGGGGGGGGGGGAGTTATTTTCCTCAAACTCAAGATGGGTATGGAAGTGATGAATGTCTTGAGCCAAACGTAGAATCTAATGACCAAGAAGAATAGAATGGAGCTGCAAGTAATCAGGTAGACAACTTATGTGGTGAAGATTGTGATTTTTCCATGCAAATGATCGATTTTTTTTTTTTTTTTTTTTTTTTTTTCACTTTTGCTGCCCAGTGTCGGCAAGGTCGACGTTTGTTGATCATGCCGACTAAATGCGTCGGCATGGTATATATTACCAAACGCTCCGACTTTTCATGAGCAGTGCTTCGTCTGCAGGGTCGAAAATATGGACCCTGCCGACGAGAAGAATTTTCGCAGCACATGAGACGGATTTGAAACATGCTTAAGTCGTCATTGTAGTGGATACGTAGACCATGTCGACTATAGTTTGGTCGGCACTGTTTTATTTTTCGACCATGCCTGCTTTTCTTTAGCCGGTATTGTTTTATATATCGACCCTGCCGACTTGTAGTACATATCAACTAACTTGTGATGTTTTGTAGATTGGATTGGTACCGATGACGGATCAGCCTCAAGCTCACAATGTTAGGGGTCCTGATACTTCCGCACATTACGCTAATTATTTGGAATGGAAGGAAAAACACGACGCGGTCAATTGGATTGTTGAGAAAGCAAAAGAGAAGATGTGCGTTCTAGTGAAAAACTCCCAACAAAGAGATACGCGGTTTGAAATGGTATGCGAGTGTAATGGGTCACTTGATGAAAGTCACAAGAGAAAGGGTTATGTGTATGATAAGAACACGACTAGGGTGTACAAGATGAAGTCAAAGAAGTGTGGATGCCCATTCAAGATTATTTTTTGGAGGAACAAAGAAACCGATAACATGTGGAGAATGAATAGAGTTGATGTTGGCTGGCATAACCATAAAGATCCGGAAAGTCTCGTTGGGCACTTCCAAGTTGTCAAGTTGAAACCGCACGAGTTCGAACAATTTGGGGAATTAAACCAAGCAAGCTCCTTAGTAAGTTCAAGAGGGATGACAAGAATAACCTCTCTTCATTGTCTACAATTTATACGTCCAAGGCAACTATCAAAAGAATTGAATGGGATGGAAGAAAGGTAATGGAAGAATCACAATGGTTAGCACACAAATACAACTACACGGTGAGACACCATGAGTCATCAGAGGGGAAGGTGGATCGTATTTTTCTTGCGCATCCCGATATGATTCAATTGGCGCGTTGCTTTTACCAAGTTTTGTTCATGGATTGTACTTATAAGACGAATGGTACACCATGCCTTTGTTGAACATTGTTGGACAAACCTCGGATAAGCAATCGTTCACGGTGGCATGGTGTTTTATGGATCGTGAGAAGGATGTTAGCTATATTTGGGCATTGGAAACTTTGAAGCTTCTCTACCACGAAGACGAGACTCCCAGGGTTATAGTGACCGACAATGAGCAAGCAATAATGAACGCCGTGAGGATAGTTTTTCCCAATGCACAAAATCTGATTTGCACTTGGCATATACAATGCAATCTTAAAAAATATTGTGGGAATCATATCCAAAAGCCAAAGGCAAAGAAAGGCATTAAACGTGAAAAGGAGGAAGATGAACGTCTTAGTAAACTAACTAAAGAGGAGAGAGAGGAAGATAAGAAGAAAGAAGAGGAAGAATGGAAAGAAGGTGAGATCAAGTTTGGGTTATTCATGAAAGCGTGGGATAAGTTGGTTTGGTCGATGAGTGTGGCAAGATATGAGATAAACTTGAAGGAGTTCGGGGATGATTGGGGGACTAATTACCCCAAAGTAGTGGAATATTGTAAGAGACAATGGTTGAGGCCGCACAAAGAGAGCTTTGTGTATGCTTTTACTTACGACTATAAACATTTCAAACTTGAATCCATAAGTATGGTAGAGCAATCTCATGGTAGACTAAAAGGTCTACTTTTCACGAGTCAAAATGGGATTGTGACGGTGCAACATACTATCCATGAGTACACTAATATGATATCAAAAAGATAACAAAGCAATTCGAAGAAAGTAGCTACCGGAAGTTGAAGGAGTTTAAGGAGGGTAATTGGTTTCTTGTTGGTATACATTGCAACGTCTCGCATTGGGAAATACATTTTATGATGAAACATCTCAAGTTGTATCAAAAGTATGACAAGCCGAGCACTCCTTGTATGTGTAGGTGTTGATGGTGGTTTATAAACAGAAGGGTAAAGTCGTAAAATCCCAAATAACCTAATGTCACCAGTGACACATTTATTAGGACATTTAATGCATGTAGTCAGTAATTAATAAGGGGTATTTTTTCAAATTAGGGTTACAACGAACGAAACCCTAATTCCCCTCCGTGCCAATGGCAAATCATGCCAGCCACACCTAGCCCAAGCTAGCCGCGCCATGCCAAATGCACTTTGCCTTGGCCCTAGCTACGCTAATCACACCAAATGCGCCAAAGCATGCCACCCATGCTAGCCGCACCTCCGTGCCGATGGCAAATCATGCCAGCCACACCTAGCCCAAGCTAGCCGCACCTCTATGCCAATGGCAAAGCATGCCAGCCATACCAAACGCCCCGAAGCATGCCAACCATGCTAGCCGCACCTCCGTGCCGATGGCAAATCATGCCAGCCACACCTAGACCAAGCTAGCAGCACCTCTATGCCAATGGCAAAGCATGTCAGCCATACCAAATGCGCCGAAGCATGCCAACCATGCTAGCCGCACCTCCGTGCCGATGGCAAATCATGCCAGCCACACCTAGCCCAAGCTAGCCGCACCTCTGTGCCAATGGAAAATCATGCCAGCCACACCAAACGCGCCAAAGCATACCAACCATGCTAGTCGCACCTCCGTGCCGATGGCAAGTCATGCCAGCCATACCAAACACGCCGAAGCATGCCAACCATGCTAGCCGCACCTCCGTGCCAATAAAAAATCATGCCAGCCACACTTAGCCCGAGCTAGCCGTGCCATGCCAAATGCACTCGCCTTGGCCCTAGCTACACTAATCACGCCACGCCAAGCCAAACACCCTTACAGCCGCGCCATGCCAAAGTAGCGCCCACGCCTAGTCTTGCAAACCATGCAACCTAGGCCAAATTGGCCACACATGCCATTGGCACATGCCAACACGCTCGCTGGTAGCTTTTTCTACCAGGACGCGGCCCAAATTGGCCACGCATGCCATTGGCACATGCCAACACGCTCGCTGGTATCTTTTTCTACCAGGGCGCGCCCAAATTGGCCACGCATGCCATTGGCACATGCCAACACGCTCGCTGGTAGCTTTTTCTACCAAGGCGCGACCCAAATTGGCCACGCATGCCATTGGCACATGCCAACACGCTCGATGGTAGCTTTTTCTACCAAGGCGCGACCCAAATTGGCCACGCATGCCATTGGCACATGCCAACACGCTCGCTGGTAGCTTTTTCTACCAGGGAGCGACCCAAATTGGCCACGCATTCCATTGGCACATGCCAACACGCTCGCTGGTAGCTTTTCTACCAAGGCGCGACCCAAATTGGCCACGCATGCCATTGGCACATGCCAACACGCTCGCTGGTAGATTTTTCTACCAGGGCGCGGCCCAAATTGGCCACGCATGCCATTGGCACATGCCAACACGCATCGCTGGTAGCTTTTCTTACCAGGCCACGCCCCTAATGGCCGAACACGCCATTTGTACTTGCCACACACGTCACTAGCAGGCATTTCCACTTACACTCAAACCTTCCACCAAGGCATTCCGCACATGCCATTGGCACATGCCACACACGCCACTAGCAGCTCTGGCATTGCCACTCGCACTCAAGATGTAACCCGCAACAAAGGCATTCCGCACATGCCACACGCGCCACTAGCAGCGCCACTTGCATTCAAGGTGCAACCAACACTCGAGATATCAACACAAACTGGGGGATGCTTTCCAGGGTTTTGGTTTGGCGGTCACAGCTTGCAGCGTACACTACGCTCACATTAAGAAAGCGTGAATAGGAATAAAGCGGTCAAATAAATGAGGAAATAATGGTGAAAACGTTTTCACCCATTAACACCATGCGGTTACCACCTCCTCCCATTATTTCACCCTTTACTCTCTTCCTTCATGAGGCCAGGGTATGTTTCAATCTCGACTTGTATAAATAGGTCTTACCTATTTCCACCAGACAACAAGTCTCGGTCAGGAGAAAAATACAACACTTTCAGAAAAGGCAACTTTGCAAGCTATCCAAAAGCTTTCATCTCTTGAAAGCTTCCTAAGCTTTCACTTTACGATACAAGTCGAGACACTACTCTCCTTAATTATTTTGGCCTCAACACCTTTCTTTGCTTCCCTCCCCAAATCAACCCTTCTCCTCCACTTTGTGACCGAAGCAAGTCTGGAACGGCCATTTCTTGGTTTAGGCCGGACTTGTATAGATTGATCTCTCGAATCTATAAAGTGCTCATGTGCAGCATATTTGTTTAGGGTTTAAACCAGTTTCTCACTCACCTACCGAATTTACCGAAATCGGCTGAAACGATTTTCACCTATAAACAATTGGCGACCACGGCGGGAGGATTGATCTATCGGCTACAATGTCAGACTGTCAATCTCGTTCTTCGACCCAGAAGTCAAGATGGTAGGGGAAAGCGAATCAATTTGACTCAACTGCAAGACAACCCGGTTACCAGTTGTTAAAACTACACCAGAAAGCTGGGGACTCGTTGAAGATGCTACCAGCGATTGGGGACTTGTTGCAATGCTTGCTACCAAGCAAAGCCGCCTTTTGCTTGGAGAGAGGCGTGTTTGCAAAAACCTATGAAGTGAGTAAATTTAGATTGGGCAAGATATACGATCTGTTTTTGGGTTCTTAATAAAACCATCATACTACTACGCCTTGTGCCCATTGCTAGCGCACACTTTTATAAAAAGCAATATTCCTTTCCCAAAACATAATCAAAGTTATATTATCAAAACCATTCATCCCAGAAATAATCCAATATCCTCAAAAGCTACCAGCTGTCTACCAAAACCGGTCAAACTTTGAACCAGACATCCAGTATGTCTTTCAAAAAAAAAAAAAAAAAGAAGAACCTAAGTGAAAGTTTAACAGAGAAACAATCAAGGAAAATCATTCAACAGAGGTCTGCTTTTCTTGGAGAAAGTCAACTTTGCGTCTTCAAGAGCCGCTCTCTTCATAGTTAACATCTTAGAAAGCTTTTCGAGTTCTACCTCCGTCGTGCAATCTCCTCGGGAAAGGCTTTCGATTGTCGCATCTTTCAACTTTGGATCTCAAAGCAAGGCCTTCGACAAACCACGAAGTGTTGAACTCCTTTTCTACGCACACGTCGCGGTGGTGCTCCCAGTGGGCAATAACGTCTTCAGAAACGGTGTGACCAGTCACCTCACGCATATCCTCGATGGAAGATAAAGCCTCTTCCACACGCTTAACCACCGCAAATCGACTAGTGACTTTCTTGGTTGTGGCCATATGTCCGTACTTCTCCCAGATTCTGGTGTACAACGCCTCATACCTAGCCGGCACGCTGAAGCCGCCAACCAGCACATGACCTGGATAAGGAACCAAATACGGGGGATCGAAAATGGCGCCTGCAACTGGCCTCATGACTCGCAAAGGGTCTTTCTCCATGTCTACAACAACAATCATCAGGGAATCATCCACCGTTTGAACCACATCTGTGCCCGGCGATTGGCTAACTCCCATCTCCAAGTCACCGACGGTGGTCACCAAAGGCAAGTTTTCGTGTGGCTCCACCCCAGAATCGTCCTCCGAACCGGATCCCTCCTGCGAACTTGAGTTAGACATTTTTCAAAAGAAGAAACAGAAGAAGAAAGAAAAGAAGCGCGAAACTCACCGAACCACTTCCCAGAAAAAGAACCGGTCTTTGCCGGAGGAATCACTCTCACTTGTTGAACTTTCTTCTTCTCTCGACTCATCACCGCTATGAGTAGGCTCAGTGCCGCCGGAATTCTTCGAAGAAATTGCCGTCTCCTGGCAACGTGCAAGGGCAGCGAAAGCATTAACACTACCGAAACCCTAGAAGAAAAAAGGCAGATGTTTTCAGCAGAAATTCACGTATTTGAGACAAACCAACAAGGAGATGACACATACCTGATTATTGGAAGAACTGAAAGACACGAGAGCTGCGGGAGGATCTTTTGAAACCGCCCGGAACCCACCAGCACGATTCTTCGTTCTCCGTTCCTTGGCTTGGGGACTTTCCGAGTTGCTAGGAAACTTTCGTTTGAGATCTCTCAACATAGGGTACTTCTTCAAAACTGCTGGGGAAGGTTTACAACGAACATTCTCCACCGTGCTGCTTACAAAATCTTGGATCATAATAAACTCATCGCACCAGAACTCATTATAGCCAAAGGTCGTCGAAGTTACTCTTCCCATTTGAAAGAAGGGAAGGCGGATACCGGCTCAAGGGCACCGGCATTGAGGGCGGCACGCAATGAATCCTTAGGAATCACCTAGGCTGGTAAGCAAGAGGCACCCTTGATCGAAACTCATGTGACGAGCCGCACGGTCAATATTGTAAGCAACTATCCGGAAAGACCCCATGAAGAAAGACGACATATAATGGGACATGCGGCTTTGAATGAACAAGTTTTCACCAACGCTCAAATTGCCATCGAAGACAAAGACATGATCGGAGCGAAGCAAAGGTGTCAATTTGAGTCACCGACCTATGGACAGAAGCTCCCATGGGCGGCGATTTCATGCGACTTATCGAGAAGACTAACCAAGCTCACGCCAACTCTTGGACGCCTGTTCACCCATCGAAGAATTCGAGAGCCGCCCCAACTCGCGGGAATCGAAGGCATCGGTTTCGGAGCATACTTCTCAAAGTGCTTCCATAGCCAGACTTGCAGAAAAGAAACGTGCATATATGTATCCACTTTCATGAAACCATTCGAAACTCGCATGTTCGCAACTAGGTGATCCAGATGCACATACAGGGAACCGAGGAATAACTTGCCAATGGGAAGAACTTCACCTTTTGCTAACTTCACAAAGCAATCACTAGCAACTCTGGTCTTATTTCCTTCTTGCCGTAACCGTCATCAAAAATGTCTCTAGACAACCGAGAGAGCCAAAAATGCTGCAACATGAAGATCACCGTTTCGTTTAGGTTCCAGCTCGTCCGGAAACCATTGAGATATCCACCAGCTATAAAGGCACCTTTCATCCTCTTTCGGACAGAATCCTTCGACTTCGCAGTGGATTATTTCCGAGCGTAATCTCCCAACTTAGCGGCAAGGTCTTCCCATCTTTTCCTCACCTTCTGAGGACAATCGGATATTAAGGTTCCCGATTCTGGAAGATTCAAGAAGAGAACCACACTCTCCAAAGAGAAAGTTATTTCACCCCATCTACATATGATCGTATGGGTGTCTCGAACACCATCCTGGAGATAAAAGCAACCAAGCCCGGATATCCTTCCTAATGGAGATTTATCAAGCTCGACGGCATCAATAATCTGCGCTCGAGTCAAGTTGGTATTTATGTGCTCCCTACTCACCATGAAATCAACCCATCTATCAAAAGAACGCAATGGGCTTTGACACATCCTGAAATCAATGTTGGAAGAAGAGTATACCCATTTATGAAGACAGAACCGTATGATGTTCTTTGGGCGAACCGAACGTGTTCTCTTTTCATCTTCACCACCGGTTAACAAAATTGGCACGAAACCTGGGTGATTCTTCTGAGCAGGGGCGAGGGGTCTAGCAAAGAATTCATCATCCGTGTTTGGTTTGGAACTATGAACATCCTTCGATGAGGCGAAATTTTGTTGTGTGTAACATCTTGTCGGATTTCTTCATAATAGCTTTTTAGTAACGAGATATACGCACACGAAGAAAGACGAAATTATCTCCCTGACATATAATCGCACCCAACAAAAGAAAAAAAAAGAGGGGAGAGGGTGTATTCTCTACGGGTTCAAAACTGCACACGCAGTATTTTCTTCAGGGTTCAAAATTATACGCAGTATTATATACGGGCCCAAGTGTGTCTGCAGTATCCTTCTTCGGGTTCAAAATTATATATGGAGCACTTTCCTACGGGTTCGAATAATATATGCAGTATTTCCCTTGGGTGCATATATACAATATTTTCTACAAGAAGCACGCCAAGAAATTATATGCGCAATATCATTGCAAGGATTATAAGGAAAAACGCCTACTCTTAGGGTTTGCACCTACATGAAAAGGGAAACACGGGAAGTACTGGAAGACATACCTGGAAGCTGGTTTTTCTTTGTAACTCTGCCGCTAGTAGGAAAGGATGAAAGGAATAAGGTGTAAGATGAGAGAAAGGGGTTTTATATATATGGGCGTGAAGATTCCGAAATAGGGAAGGATTTCCCTTTACCAAAAATCGTGCGGGATCACAAGGACGCCCAACTTCCCAATACCGCCCAAGTTGCACCGGTCCCACCAATTGCGCCAACTTCTCAATGACCGCACAAGCCATGCCAGCAAGCACGCACAGCTTCCCCACCTTGCGCCGGTCCCACCAGCTAGCACGCTCAGTTTGCCAACTACCCAATGACCGCCCAAGCCACGCCAGCAAGCACGTTCAGCTTCCCCACCTTGCGCCGGTCCCACCAGCTAGCACGCTCAGTTTCCCAACTCGCAACAACTTCTCAATGCCGCCCAGCTTCCTGTCTCTCACGACGCTAACTTCCCAATTGTGCTAGCCTCCTCGACTTGCGCAAAACTGCCAGAGGCAAGGATTCCAAATCCTATTTATAAAGGTCAGACGAGCCTCCTCAATTCTCTTTACAGTTTGCTGTTGATAGTTTGTCACCATCTTATGCTTACCTCGCAACAAAGCTCCTGTTCCGAGCTAAGCACGGGACTTAATGTTGATGGTGGTTTATAAACAGAAGGGTAAAGTCGTAAAATCCCAAATAACCTAATGTCACCAGTGACACATTTATTAGGACATTTAATGCATGTAGTCAGTAATTAATAGGGGTATTTTTTCAAATTAGGGTTACAACGAACGAAACCCTAATTCCCCTCCGTGCCAATGGCAAATCATGCCAGCCACACCTAGCCCAAGCTAGCCGCGCCATGCCAAATGCACTCTGCCTTGGCCCTAGGTACGCTAATCACACCAAATGCGCCAAAGCATGCCAACCATGCTAGCCGCACCTCCGTGCCGATGGCAAATCATTCCAGCCACACCTAGCCCAAGCTAGTCGCACCTCTATGCCAATGGAAAAGCATGCCAGCCATACCAAACGCGCCCGAAGCATGCCAACCATGCTAGCCGCACCTCCGTGCCGATGGCAAATCATGCCGCCCACACCTAGCCCAAGCTAGTCGCACCTCTATGCCAATGGCAAAGCATGCCAGCCATACCAAACGCGCCGAAGCATGCCAACCATGCTAGCCGCACCTCCGTGCCGATGGCAAATCATGCCAGCCACACCTAGCCCAAGCTAGTCGCACCTCCGTGCCAATGGAAAATCATGCCAGCCACACCAAACGCGCCAAAGCATACCAACCATGCTAGCCGCACCTCCGTGCCGATGGAAAGTCATGCCAGCCATACCAAACGCGCCGAAGCATGCCAACCATGCTAGGCGCACCTCCGTGCCAATGGCAAATCATGCCATCCACACTTAGCCCGAGCTAGCCGTGCCATGCCAAATGCACTCTGCCTTGGCCCTAGCTACACTAATCACGCCACGCCAAGCCAAACACCCTTACAGCCGCGCCATGCCAAAGTAGCGCCCACACCTAGGCTTGCAAACCATGCAACCTAGGCCAAATTGGCCACGCATGCCATTGGCACATGCCAACACGCTCGTTGGTAGCTTTTTCTATCAGAGCGCGGCCCAAATTGGCCACGCATGCCATTGGCACATGCCAACACGCTCGCTGGTAGCTTTTTCTACCAGGGCGCGGTCCAAATTGGCCGCGCATGCCATTGGCACATGCCAACACGCTCGCTGGTAGCTTTTTCTACCAGGGCGCGGACCAAATTGGCCACGCATGCCATTGGCACATGCCAACACGCTCGGCGGTAGCTTTTTCTACCAAGGAGCGACCCAAATTGGCCACGCATGCCATTGGCACATGCCAACATGCTCGCTGGTAGCTTTTTCTACCAAGGCGCGACCCAAATTGGCAACGCATGCCATTGGCACATGCCAACACGCTCTCTGGTAGCTTTTTCTACCAAGGCGCGACCCAAATTGGCCACGCATGCCATTGGCACATGCCAACACGCTCGCTGGTAGCTTTTTCTACCAGGGCGCGACCCAAATTGGCCACGCATGCCATTGGCACATGCCAACACGCTCGTTGGTAGCTTTTCTACCAAGGCGCGACCCAAATTGGCCACGCATGCCATTGGCACATGCCAACACGCTCGGTGGTAGCTTTTTCTACCAGGACGCGGCCCAAATTGGCCACGCATGCCATTGGCACATGCCAACACGCATCGCTGGTAGCTTTTCTTACCAGGCCACGCCCCTAATGGCCGGACACGCCATTTGTACTTGCCACACACGTCACTAGCAGGCATTGCCACTTATACTCAAACCTTCCACCAAGGCATTCCGCACATGCCATTGGCACATGCCACACACGCCACTAGCGAGCTCCGGGCATTGCCACTCGTGACTCAAGATGCAACCCGCAACAAAGGCATTCCGCACATGCCAATGGCACATGCCACACGCGCCACTAGAAGCGCCACTTGCACTCAAGGTGCAACCAACACTCGAGATATCAACACAAAGCGGGGATGCTTTCCAGGGTTTTGGTTTGGCGGTCACTGACTTAGCGTACACTACGCTCACATTAAGAAAGCGTGAATAGGAATAAAGCGGTCAAATAATCGAGGAAATAATGGAAAACGTTTTCACCCATTAACACCATCCGGTTACCACCTCCTCCCATTATTTCACCCTTTACTTTCTTCCTTCATGAGGCCAGGGTACGTTTCAATCTCGAACTTGTATAAATAGGTCTTACCTATTTCCACCAGACAACAAGTCTCGGTCAGGAGAAAAATACAGCACTTTCAGAAAAGGCAACTTTGCAAGCTATCCAAAAGCTTTCATCTCTTGCAAGCTTCCTAAGCTTCACTTTCTGATACAAGTCGAGACACTACTCTCCCAGAATTATTCTGGCCTCAACACCTTTCTTTGCTTCCCTCCCCAAATCAACCCTTCTCCTCCACTTTGTGACCGAAGCAAGTCTGGAACGGCCATTTCTTGGTTTAGGCCGGACTTGTACAGATTGATCTCTCGAATCTATAAAGTGCTCACGTGCAGCACATTTGTTTAGGGTTTAAACCAGTTTCTCACTCACCTACCGAATTTACCGAAATCGGCTGAAACGATTTTCACCTATAAACAGTAGGATAATGAAGGCTATCGGACTTCCATGTTGTCATATGCTTGGTAGGTATAAAACTCCCATTACGATTGAAGATATTGATCCTTATTGGAAGCAACTAGCTTTCAAACCGGCTCCAAGAGAAGATCCCGGTGAAGAGTTTGGCGACATGGAACTTGGGAGAATAATCCTTGACAAGTACCCCAAGTTGAATAGGTTGGAAAAACAAACAATGAAGCACAAGTTGATGCCGATTGTTTACCCTTTTATGGAAGAACTTGAAGAACCGGGGAAACAAGATCCAACGGGTAGACCACCTACCACAAAGACAAGGGCGGAAGAAAGGGAACAAATTAAAGAGTATTTGATTACAAAATGCGATCCATCCGGACATGAGTATACCGAAGCGCAATACAAAAAGGAGCCGGCTAAAAAGAAAAGAGGTCGTCCGAGGAAAGAAACAACTACACCAACCGTTTCAAACTTGAATCCAAATAGCACTCCACCTCTTGAGAGTCAAGCAAGTGTGGAAGTTGTTGTAAAGAAAAGGGGTCGTCCGAGCAATGAAACAACTACACCAACCGTTTCAAACTTGAATCCAAATGACACTCCACCTCTTGAGAGTCGAGAAAGTCAAGGAGATGTTGTGAAGAAAAGAGGTCGTCCGAGGAAGGTAGTAAAACCGGTATTGGAAGAGTATCGCGTACAACTCCCTCAAATTATTCAAGAGTTTGTTATTGGTACCGACGACGTCCCAAAGGATGGAAATTTTGGTTTCACGTTGCCTCCCAACAATTGGGACACCTAGGTGGAGCAGTTGAGAAGAATCTCACTCAATGTCAATACATAAGAAAGAAGATGGCCGCTCGACTTGAAAAAGACAAGGAGTTTTATATCTCAATGATGCTAGAAGGTTCCATGGAGGACAAATAAGCGACTTTTAAAGAGTTGCTTACTAGTTTTAAAGACCCGGAGGGAAATGCACCGATCAAATGGGAGCATTGGTTGAGAATGCCGGAGTGTGGTCATCTATTCGCGGATACGTGGTCATGCGTGGTACATTTTTTTAGTAAAGGACTAAGTGTAGCATTTGCACCGAAACATGCGGTTTGTGTTGAGAAGCTCAAGCATAGAAGAATTGTTATGGCTTTGGTGGATAATGATCATTTTATTGGTCTACAACTCAACAACGAATGTCCATTACCTCCTCTTTGTAGGTTTAGTTTTTGGGAAAAGTTCATATTCAACAAGAGCAAAGAATGGATGAAACTTTATGAGGACAACATGCACCTTTGGAATGCTTTAGATGAGTATTGAGAATGTCCCATAGATTTGACTAAAGGAGGTTCAATAGATTTGAATGAACTCCCTCTAATAGATTTGAGTGATGAGTGATTATGATTAGGGAATAAGGAATCTTTTTGGAGTAGTTTTGTAATCACATTCGTGTTTTGTGTAATGTACTTTGGAGTACTACAAATAAATGAAATGGATGTGGTTTTTTTAGGGCTGTCAATGGGTACCCATTACCCAGAAACGGAACCGGACCCGGTAGATTTGGGTTCGGTTCCGGGTCCTAAAGTTGGACCCATTAACAACTTAGGACCTGGCGGGTAATTACCCGATTGGACCCGAATATAAACGGGTCCAAACGGGTAATACCCGTTGGGTACCCGGTTATTTATTCTTTTACCCGGACCCGGACCCGAACTTTAGAAGTAGGGTCCGGGTCTAGTGATACCCGGGAGGACCCGGACCCATTGACACCCCTAGTTTTTTTGGTGTTAACTCCTTTGGTCGGCATTGTATTTATCACACGACCCTGCCGACCGTCCAAGGGTCGGCAGGTTACAATTTCGTCAGGTTGCCGGCTGCACATGCATGACAACACAGGAAAAAAAAGGCTTTGGATGGTCGGCAAGGTTGTTTCCCTCCTACAGTGCTGACTGTCCCAGGGTCGGCAAGGTTTTGATTTCGTCAGGTTGCCGGCTTTTTGTGGTCGGCAGGGTTTATGAGGACAACCATGCCAACCAAAAAAAAAAAAATGTTGTTCCTGGATGTTCTTCACACATTGTAGTCGGCAGGGTTTATGAGGACAACCCTGCCGACTATACTTCTGCCGGCAAGGTTAATAAACTGTTAAGTGCCGACTGTTAAGCAGCCGACACGCTTTGAATTTTGTATAATGCCGACTAAAATCGAATACAATTGTTTGTTAAAAACTTAAAAACTTTTGAAACTTAATTAGATCATACAGACCTTAAAAACTTAATTAGAGCATACAAACCTTAATTAGAGAATACAAACGTTAACACATTTGGGACATAGATTGTATCTTTTTCTGGTACACAATTTTTAGGAGAGGTAGTTAGCTTCATCTTACCGTCGTAACATGGATTTGTGCATGGTAGAAGGTTGATTTTAGCAACTTCATCTTCATACGGAGCTAGGCGCTCATTTATCCAATAGAAAATCCCACAATAGGTGTATTTTCAAGCATACGGATGATATACATCTCCTATTGCAGCTTTCATGAGAAATAAGAATCCCTTACAACCATCAATAGTGCATTTGCTTCCTTCAAAGGTATAATCATTTGCAAAATGACCACTTAGTGTACAAAGACTACAAATATTTGGGTGTGCACTTGAAACTTCCATTCTTTATTCAAGGTTGAAGATGAAGTTGAGAATGCTTTTATAATAACAACACACCTAACGTCTTTTTGAAATTTCTAGCCGTTGAGCATTCAATGGGTTGTACTTTGTACCTAAAAGTTAATATTTTTATACTACTAACATTTAAGTCGGCAAGGTCGAGATTCCAAACCATGTCGACTACCTATCCCTGACATCACAATAGCATATATCCTGGGATGGTCGGCAAGGTAGAGCTTACAAACCATGTCGACTTAATAAAACTCTAATATTGTCTAAAACTGCATAAAAAAGATTAAGTTCTAAAGCAACTGAAACTGAAAATTAACAAGTCTAAAACCACAAACTAACAGTTCAAAACATAATGTAATAGTTCAAACCACAATCAAAGTTTCTAAAGCAAGTCAAACATAATAAAGTTTAAGAATTTCATGGATCCTTCTGATTGTTGTTATCTTCCTCCACATCACTAGCTTTTTCACCATCACTAGCTTTTTCACCAGCATCAACTTTTGCTTTTCCCTTATCTGGACCTATGTAGTCATCAGCCTCATTGTAATAGGGGTTCACTCCAGAAAAGTCAGATGCCCTGAAAAAAAAATCTTGGATCAACCTCCTCTTCTTCCTCCTCTGATTATGTGCATTCTTCATAGTTGAGGGGATTGCTAGGACTCTCCATAAACCTTAGAAATTCTTCAGGATCTTCCTTACCCATCATAAGTAACTTTCTTACAGGGCAATTCTTTTCAGTTTCATCTTTAGGATCTTCTAAACCAGAATAAATCATGTCAATAAATTCCAATAGCTCTGCTGCATTGCTAACAATACAAGGGATATCTTCTTTTTTTTTTGTCTCTGGGAACCTAAATAATACACAAATAAGAGATATGAAAATTCTACACATTGAAACATGGTTCTGGTAAGACAGTCGGCAGGGTCAATAATCTGAACACTGCCGACTACTAAATAGTCGGAGGGGTTGTAATCATCTACCACGCCGACTAACACAAAGTCGGTATGGTCCTATTCAATAAAGATGCCGACTATTAACTAAGAAAAATCAAGTTTCGGTGACCTAAAGTCGTAATGGTACAAGTCTAAGAAAATGCCGACTAGAGATAAGTCGACAAGGTTGGTTATTATACCTTGTTGTCCCTGGTTATTGTTTAACAGTCGCCATGGCTGTTATGAAAAGTCGGCAGGATATTCATCCTGAGACTATGCCGGCTCTTACAAAATATCAACAGTCGGCGTTGTTTTAAATTATCGACCTTGCCGACTAAAACACATAAATCATAATTTTTGATAATCTAACCTAATATAACAATCATACAACACATCAGAATAATGAGTTTGAGTTTAGAAATCACTTACAGTCTTCTTTTCGCCGGTGGATGGTTCTTCTCAACATTCTCAGGGATTGCATTCTCGGGTTTACTCATTCCAACTTTTCCCTTACCTTTTTCCCCTAATTTGGATCTTTTGATGTTACCTGTTGAATCTCTCTTGCTACTTGATCGTTTAGAATCAACCATTTTTTGTAGAAAATCAAAATCAAAATTTTTGGTTGATGGAATAAGATGAAGGAAGGAGAATAGGAGAGGGATTAGAGAAGATAATTAGAAGAAGATTAAACGGTTTTTAGTTTTTAAGTTTAGGGTTTAATTTTTAGGTTAATTAGTGCAGGGGTACTAAAGTAACTTCACCAAGTTTTGGCCTCCCCTTAGTAAGGGCACTATGTCCATTTAAATCTGGGTATACCCCAATTAATCTGGGTATACCCCAATCAAGCCAGGCTGTAGAATACTAGACAAAACTAAGAGCATCTCCAATCCCTGGGGTCAAGATCATCCAATGTGGAGGTCTCATCAACACCTTCTTTTAGGCCGGTTCCTATGGGTGTGGGGTGTGGCAAATCTATTGATTTGCCAGTTTTGCACCCACTATGGAGATGGCAAACAAGAAAATTGGCCTGGCTAAGTGGCAAATTTACCACTTTGCTAGGCCATGTCGAATAGTTACCGAGCGGTCGAGTCTCGACCGTTCGGTGGAGTTTAGATCTCCCGGTTTTGTCTCCACCTCTAGCGGTCAACACTAGATCACTAGGTAATTTTTTGATTTTTATTTTACTTCTTCTCTCCTACTTTTTAGTTATTATAACAGATTTTATTACAAAAGGGTCCCACAAAATATTATATAATCCCTAAAATTTAATAATGACCCCACCAAACCCAAACAAACAGATTTTTTATTGATAAGGGTCCCACAAAACATAATAAAATATATTAGTTTATTAGAATTTGCCAGTTTTATCATAATGGGGAAACTAGTTTTCCATGCCACATGGCATGGCAAAACAACTTTTATACCCTCTCCCATAGGAACCGGCCTTAGTGGGTCATTGCTAAAATACAACAACAAAAAAAAAAATGATAAAACTTTTCACTTAAAGTTCATCTTCAATCTCGAAAATCTTATCTAACAAATTTTGTTTAAGTTTAGAAATAGATGATGAGCGGACTTAAGACCCAGGGTCATAGGGAAAGTCTAATCTAGATTTTATCCTCTACCCCCATTTAGCCATGTCATCCTTTTTTATGACCTTCATCGTTGCATTGAAGATGATATTTGATGGAAAAAAGTCTAAATCCTATGTGTCATGCAATTTTAAGATCTTGACCCCTCGTATTAGAGATGCTCCAAAAAAATATGCATCTGGAATGGATGTGTAGGCATGAACTTGGCCAAACACATTATATAAAACCATATGAAACAATAATATAGTTGTGCTGAACCAAACTATAAAATGATATTTGGGAAGTAAGTTCATATCAAGTAGAGCATAATAGGTCGTCAGACAGTATAGCGTGGGTGTGGTCTTGATGCTATAAGAGCTCAAGTAGCTTAGAAAACCCCACGAGGTGATCACTTTAGGTTGCAGTTCTATTTCACCATCCTACATGTAATATTTGTTGGGATCTTGCAACAATGAACAGCACGTTAGATGTATCAAAAATAATATGTAAAGAACTAATGCGAAACAACTCTACCGAAATAACTTGATGAGGGCAGAATCACAGGTTCAACAAGTTGTCCTTAACACATTAGTTCGCGGGTATACTCGAGTTGAGTAATGCTAAACCCCTCACAGCAGCAAGATGTGTCCAGGATAAGAAGACACCCGATATAACTTGAGTTAGCACAACGCAAGTTACCCTATCTTCGAACTCAGCAACTGGGATGGAGGTAAAAACGTCTGGAGAAAACCCTAGAATAAAAGAAGAATTTTTCGGTGTGTTGAAAACAGATTTTCGAGTTGTATTTATAGGATGAAATACTTGCAAATCAAGTTAGGTTTTTGGTTTTCTTCAAAAACAAGTAAAAGGAATTTTACCATAAATAAAACTCTTAAGAATTAATTTCCTAAAGAAAAACTCGCCAAAAATAAATCCGCGTAGACAAGGGACTTGGTGTATGGCATACGCGCATATCACATGGGTAAAAATATGTATTTTTGCCCACCCGCTCCACCCACGTTTTACAATTCATACATAAGTGTATGATTATATAGTGGAGCTCCTCTTTAGTTTTCCACAATGTGGGACTAAAGGTTCCACTTCATTCACCCAAAAATGAGTGAGTATCCTTAGACCCTTAGGTCATTAGATCAAACCACACCAAGACCATAAAACCTTTTTATTTAAAACTCATTTTCTCCAACAATCCCCCACATGAATGAAATCTCTCGGAAAACGAAAAATCGAGTAAGGAAAATACCATTTAGGCAAAGGTGTCCATGAGGTCTTGAACCCTTACTTAGTGAGAAGTTACTGGAACTACTAGCTAAACAGTGAACCTAGTCTTGAACCTGATAGCGTTGGTGTAATTCGCGACAACAACCACACATGATATTCTCCCGTGTTGCTAAGTTCGTGCCGCTTTGTCCAATTTGGCCCCGGACATATCCTGTTTCTCGTAATGCTCTAGAGAATTGGCTCAATTCTCATAGGAAGCGGCCCCACTTCCACATTCAGATAGGTGAGTTCCATCAAGAGTGTTTCTTTGCTACACCCCACTTCAATCTTAAAATGAAACTATGGAACTCATTAAGACTTATTTAAAAGTCATCCTCCACATGCAAGCCACACTATCACATCAACACCATAGGAAGGACAGAGAATGAATTTCTCGATAGTGTTTACCTTTACCCACCATGAATTAGTTGTCTCATTCGAAACCTTGATCTTGGAATCTCCAGTCAACAAGGTTGAGTATCCTTCATGGAAAGTTTAATTATTGAGCCTAAGCCCCATCCCCTCGATGCTTTACTAACTATCTCCTTGGACAAACCTTTCGTCAAAGGGTCCGCGATATTCTCCTTGACCGCATCCAATCTATGGAAATAACGCCGTTGAGATTAGTGTTTTCAAAGTATCATGTCTTCTACGAATATGTATAGACTTTCCATTGTAGAAACAACTCTTAGCTCTACCTATCGCAGATTTTTGTCACAAAGATATAGATATAGTCTGCAATGGCCTATGCCAGTAGAGGAATATCTTCTAAAAAAGTTTCTTAGCCATTCGGCCTCCTCTCCGCTTTATCTAACGCAATAAACTCCGATTCCATAGTGGAACGAGGTATACATGTCTGTTTGGAACTCTTCCAAGATACAGACGCACCTCGCTAGAGTGAATACATATCCACTCGTAAACTTAGAATCCTTTGATCTGTTATCCAGGTTGCATCGCAAAATCCCTCAAGGACGGCCGGATATCCTTTGTAATTCAAACTAAAGGTCATTGTGTACTTCAAGTACTTTAGCACTCTAATAAGTGCATCCCAATGTATCTCGCCCCGGATTACAAGTATACCGCTTAACCTACTTACGGCATAAGCAATGTCCTGGTCTCGTACAATTCATCAAATACATCGACTTCCTATGACTCTCGAGTATTCAAGTTGGTTAACTCCTACACCCTTATTCTTCTTGAGACGACGAGTTAGAATCATAGGAGTACACACGGGTTTTTATTAAACCGATTAAATTTCTTAAGTATGGATTCAACATAATGAGACCGACTGAGACTATAGCCATTAGAAGTTTTTCTAATCTTCATCCCTAATATGACATCAGAGGGGCCTAAGTCTTTCATGTCAAAGTTCTCATTCAACAATTTCTTAGTGGAATTAATAACATCCATGTTTGTACCTAGTATAAGCATATCATCAACATACAAGCATACAATCACACAGGCATCCTTGACAAGTTTAGTATAAACACACTTATCAGATTCATTAATTCTAAAACCACTAGAAATCATCACATGATCAAATTTTTCATGCCACTGTTTAGGTGCTTGTTTCAATCCATACAAAGATTTAACCAGTTTACACACTTTCTTTTCACAACCTTTAACTACAAAGCCCTCAGGTTGTTCCATATAAACTTCTTCATCTAACTCACCATTAAGAAACGCTGTCTTTACATCCATTTGATGTATCTCTAAATTATGGGAGAAGCTATAGCAATTAACATCCTAATGGAGCTAATTCTACTCACCGGTGAATAGGTGTCAAAGAAATCTATACCTTCTATTTGTCTGTAGCCTTTAGCTACCAGCCTAGCCTTGCATTTTTCAATAGTTCCATCTATCTTACGTTTTCTTTTGAAAATCCATTTACAACCTATGGCCTTACACCCTGGAGGTAAATCTACAAGTTCAAAAGTACCGTTTTCTCTAATGGAATCCATTTCACTAATTGAAGCTTCTTTCCACCACAGAGCTTCTGGACAAGTCATGGCTTCTCTATAAGTCTGAGGATCAGACTCGGCTAGGTATGTAATGCAACCAGGATAGGTTTTCTCAGTTCTAACCCTTTTACCTCTTTTAGGTTCCACTTCTGGTTCATCTTCCTCTAAAGGTAATAATTGACTAGTTGAAGGAACATCTAGGGGATCATCTAAACATCTCTTTCGAGAATCACGTTTCAAAGGGAAAATAGTTTCAAAAAACTCAGCATCCCTAGACTCCATGATAGTATTCAACCCTATGTCAGAAATTTCAGAACTCACAACCATAAACCTATGAGCACTAGAATGCTCAGGATACCCTATAAAAACACAATCAACGGTTTTGGGTCCTATCTTATTTTTCTTAGGAGGAGGGATGCCTACCTTTGCCAAGCACCCCCACACTTTGAAGTAATCATAAGATGGTTGTCTACCTTTCCATAACTCATATGGAGTTTTATCTGATCCTTTAAAGGGTATTCTGTTCAGGATGTAATTGGCGGAGAGGATAGCCTCCCCCCCACAAATTCGAAGGTAATCCTGAACTAATCAACATGGCATTCATCATATCCTTAAGGGTACGGTTCTTACGTTCAGCTACACCATTGGATTGAGGTGAATAAGGGGTTGTAGTCTCATGTATTATGCCATGTTCTTCACAGAAATCTCCTACGGGAATTTCATACTCACCACCATGGTCAGACCTAATAGTTTTAATGGTAGTATTCAATTGGTTTTCGACTTCACTTTTATATATCTTAAAGGCTTCTAAGGCATCATCCTTCCCTCTAAGTAAGTAAACATGGCAGTACTTCGTACAATCATCTATAAAAGTAATAAACCATTTCTTACCACCTCTTGTTTGAACTGATTTCATATCAACTAGGTCTGAGTGGATTAAATCTAAGGGTTTAGAGTTTCTCTGGACATTCTTATTGAATGATTTCTTAGCATGCTTAGATTCTACGCAAATCTCACACTTATGATTTTTATCTAAAGTGAATTTGGGTATGCGACCTACGCTAGCCAATTTATGCATTGATTTATAGTTTACATGACCAAGTCTACCATGCCAAACGTTCAATGACACACATGTAAGCCGAAGAATCATTCAATTTCAATTCAGACAGGTTACATTAAGTTTATATAGACCCAGGTCTTATAACCCTTACCCACATAATCATTGCCCTTAGTTACTATAAGTTTTCCAGACTCAATTGTAACTTTAAAACCCTTATCATCTAAAACAGAAACAAGAAACAAGATTTTTGCGGATGTCCTGGAACATGAAAAACTTCATTCAATGTGAGAGTCTTTCCGGATGTGAGCTTCAGACCGACCTTTCCTTTTCCGCAACCTCGATGCGGATGAGTTACCCATATAGAGTTTCTCGCCTTCCCATACCCTCTCCGGTAGGAGGTGAACAGTCTCTGTTCCCACAAACATGCTTGGTAGCTCCGAGTCTACCCACCAATCCATCACATTGGTCACCAGATTAACTTGGACACCACACAGTAAAACTCGTCTTTGCTTTTTCTCAACCAAGTTAGCATTATTCTTCTTATCCTTACGTTGTCTACAAAGTGAACTGCCATATGACCAGATTTCCACACACCCAACAAGGACCCTTAATTTTATTAATGCTAGATTCTGGTTTCGAAACGTACCTTTCTTGTTAGGTCCATGCTTCGAGTTGCGATTGTTGTTGTCACCTTTTCCACTTTGGATGGCTTATGTTCGAGACATATGAGCTTTGTTAGACATGTCCCTGCGTGATGACACGTTCTTGTCTTTGGTGCATAACATCTCTTCCACTTGAATCTTCTTTCCCAATTCAACCATGTTGATCTCGCTTGATTTCATGCCTCGGCTTTTTATTGTACTCCGACCAAGAAGATGGTAACTTCTCAATCACCGCAGATACACTTGAAAAGTCTCATCAATAACCATACCTTCAGCAAGAATCTGGTTAATGATTTGTTGAAGTTCGAGGAATTGATCAACAACTGACTTATCATTCGTCATCTTGAACTCCATAAACTTTGCCACCATAAATTTCTTGCTTCCTGCAGTCTCAGCTTGGTACTTTGCTTCTAACGCAGTCCACAACTCATAAGCGCTTATCTTTAGCATTGTAAAAATCATACATCGCATCTTCCAAACCATCCATGATATGATTTTTAGCCGTAAAATTAGACCTCGTGTTCATATTGACCTCCTCCTCAGTCAAATTTTCAACATTGTACAAGTCATCACCGGAACCAGACATAGTCCAGCTCATGATGGCTCGGGATAAAACATCATCTTGGATTGCCATCTCTTGAAATCCTTTCCGTTAAACTTTTGTGGTCTTTCTACATCGTTGTTTCCCATTGTTACAAGGAATTATAATGTGTTAAGATTGTTGGGATCTTGCAATAATGAACAACACGTTAGATGTATCAAAAATAATATGTAAAGAACTAATGCGAAACAACTCACCGAAATAACTTGACGAGGGCAGAATCACAAAGTTCAACAAGTTGTCCTTAACACATTAGTTCATGGGTATACTCGAGTTGAGTAATGCTAAACCCCTCACAGCGAAGATGTGTCCAGGATAACGCCCGATATAACTTGAGTTAGCACAACGCAAGTTACCTCTCTTCGAACTCAAGAATCGGGATGGAGGTAAAAACGTCCGGAGAAAACCCTAGAATAAAAGAAGAATTGTTCGGTGTGTTGAAAAGATTTTCGAGTTGTATTTATAGGATGAAATACTTGCAAATCAAGTTAGGTTTTTGGTTTTCTTCAAAAACAAGTAAAAGGAATTTTACCATAAATAAAACTCTTAAGAATTAATTTCCTAAAGAAAACTCGCCAAAAATAAATCCGCGTAGACAAGGGACTTGGTGTATGGCATACGCGCATATCACATGGGTAAAAATATGTATTTTTGCCCACCCGCTCCACCCACGTTTTACAATTCATACATAAGTGTATGATTATATAGTGGAGCTCCTCTTTAGTTTTCCACAATGTGGGACTAAAGGTTCCACTTCATTCACCCAAAAATGAGTGAGTATCCTTAGACCCTTAGGTCATTAGATCAAACCACACCAAGACCATAAAACCTTTTTATTTAAAACTCATTTTCTCCAACAATATCATCCAGTTGAATTCTACGAGACAGGTTATAACCCCGGGGCCGGTTAAAAATATGTTGCAGAGGTATGAAAAGTTGCTCAGGGTGCAATGTAATATCATCCTACATATAATATCATCCAGTTGACTCCAAATGCTCCATTATTTATCCTCACGCTCCTTCATACTATGTCTTGTCTATAAGTTTCTTGGGTGCAATGCTGTCATTCTGCAAGTCAAATGAATGGTAAGACTTGTTTTCCAAAGGAGAAAAAGACCGATCAAAGCCTACTCTTAAGATCAAGAGACTCGACAAGGTAGCAGTCATCTAGGTAACATTATATTTCTGGTTGATTCTGGCCCCATCAAACTTTTTAAAGGAAATTTATTTGACGTGGCAATTGAAAAATATTTTTTGGCCCCACAAAATATTTTTTAATGGAAAACGGATTTTTAGTTACCTAAAGCAATTATCTCAAGAAATATAATGTTACCAAAAAACACAAAGAATCAAAAATCAATCACATTTCATCGTAAAATCAATCACATCCACGGTTTCAGCATTAGAAAAAAAAATCAATCATGCATCAATCACAGAATCAGTCGCATAATTAATGAATTAAAAAAAACGTAAAAAAAAATGTCCAACGTCAAGTGTCCGTTTACAGTTCTCAAATAACTCTTTCCCTGATTACAATTTTGTTCTATCAATTAAACTAAACAAAGTTATCAATTAAAACAAAATAAAGTTTCTGATCATAATTAGAAAAAATAAAATTGATCAAATTGGTCATGAATATTTACCTTTAAGTTCGATGTTGTGCCTTTCTTGTAAATGAGTTTTTAAATAATCCTGTCCAACAGTAACAAAGTTACAGAAATTGTTAGAATCTAAACAAAGAATTGAAGCAATAACTGAAATCTTCGTTGGAATCTAAACAAATATTGAAGCAATAACTGAAATCTAAAGTGAGCCAATACAAAAACGACCAAACAAAATTTCAAGTATTAACAAAAATTCAAGCATTAACAAAATATTAAACCTTTTTTTTTTTTTTTTTTTTTTTTTTTTTTTACTTTTCTTAATTTTTTTCATACCATAATTAAAAATAAATAAGTCTAAAATAAAAAATAAAGCCGATTTCAAATTTTGTTATTTCTAGATATGTAAGTATGTATTTTTATACAAAAATATTCCAACCATTTAGTACAGAGATATCAAATAATATAGCTATCTAAAATTACAAAAAAAAAATGTACCTTATTGGGTGTTCCTTCCTAAATTAAAGATATTTTTTTCGAACCAAGATTCATATATTTTGGAAATTTTGTACTTTGATGCTCTATATATAAATCATTCGAGCAAAGGTAATATCTCATCTCCTGCTTGGGTTTTGCTTTTTTGTTTCTCTGCTGGTTAGATACATATCAGCTAATGGTGGTTTTTTATTTGCAGATGTTGGTGTACCTCTTCTCACTGTATTGACGGCAGATCGACGTATGCGTTCATGTCGTGCATTGAAAAGGTGATTAACTTAGAGCCTTTTGTTGTTTAATTTGTTTTTAATTTTTTGACCTATGGATTTCTGCGATTCCGTCCTCTCAATGGATGAAGTAATGTACTTTTAGCCTGCTTATATCAATGGATTCAAACTTTGGATAATAGAGAGATTTTTTTGGGGTGTTGCTACATATGGTTTCAGGTAACTTGGTGTATCTTTGTTCATGGCCATTGAGCAGATATCATTAAACTATAGCATTTTTATTGCTATCGTTTATGCGTAGATTCTTTTAGTGTGATTAAAAGGCTTTACAATCACATAATGGAGCGGACAGCTCCAAGTGGCCGAGAAGGGACACCCATCATGGGCTCCAAGAAGGCTGTCCACAGCCTCACACCCATCATAGGTCTTCATGAACATCAGGGTAAGATTACTCAAAATCCAGATTTGGAGTGATTGGCCTTTTTCTCCCAACAAATGGAAGCGAACTGGAGCATTGCTATATTGGCAAGGTTTCTTTAGATTTTCGGTATGTGTTGCACTTGCACAGTATAAAACACCAGTAGTTATATTTCAAACAAGCTACTTGATCCATTCATTTTTAAAGAGAAAATATGTTTGTTTCTTCAGTGTGATTTGTGCTCATTGTGACAAAAAATATTATGGTTAGCAAACACCTTCCTCCAGTTTTGTGTAGCAAAATGTGTGTATGTGCTATCTGGTTTAGTCTTGTGTGCACTTCAGTGATAGCATGCGTCAATCAATTTTACTTTTAGTTTTGTACTTTTAACCACTTCGAAGTAACTCTACGACTTGAAATATTAGATTTTAGGATTTTATTAAATTAGCTATTTCTGTTGTTTTTATGTTTCATGCTTTGAAAAATATATCAACAACCTAACTAGAACATTAGACGACTATTCCTCCTGCACATGGTTTTTGCCTTGGCTGCTATATGGAAACACATCCAGAATTTGAAATGCATGTACCATAATCCGAATTAGTTTTCTATTTTATTTTATTTTATTTATTTATTGATCCGAAAAGAATTCAATATAGTTATCAGCAACAAATAATGTTGAATGTCCACTAAAGGAAATACAAGGTCGTGGTTTCTGCTTTTGTTTTTTTTTTTTTGCAATTTAGTTTAAATTTTTCCCTAATTCTATGTTGAGGTTTTATGTTTGTATACCAGCAATCTCAAATTATCACTTATACGGTTAAAGCCACCAGAAGAGCCTAGTTCCTACCTTAACCATTTGTATAAGGTGGTTTTGGTTTTAAAGGAGTCCAAAAATGAAAATGGCCTTACAGTAGAAAGCCTGGAAAGTGTTTTTATTACTTTGTTCTATTTAACAGTTGACACTCACTATAGTACAGTTTTTCTCGGATATAAAGAATTTGCTTTGGTCACTATAAAAGCCTTAATACTGCATCCCATATATATATGTTACATTTTATATTTTATTTTTGCATCTCTTGAAGTTCTTGCTTGGATTTTGCTGTTTAATTTTTTCTTGCTTTTCCCAAGCCAATAAGCTTTCGGGGTTTCTGCAAGTGCATTATAATCTGCTTATGAAAGTTTATTGTAGTGCTTGGATCAGTTCTTTTTATTGATTTGGGATTTTAGATTCTGTAATTGTAACTCATAATCAATAAGTGTCCTGCATCTATATGGTCTACTCGCATAACATCCAATCCTATTCAGGCTTGGCTTCCTTTTTCTATCGAAATCGCCAAGGTGTCCCATAATTAAAGACAGTTTTACTATTTGAATATTAAATTTAGAATAGACTGTATTCTAACAAAATCAACAAAACTCAGTATTTTCCTGTAACTCTCTCTCTCTCTGCATGAAGTTCTGAGTCTGAGTTGTAGTTTGCTTATCAATTTATTTTAGGGAACATTATCTAAATACCCCTACTATGAGGCCCCTTGAAATATACCCTTATCAACTTTACAAATACCCCTAAGCCTACTACATTACTAAAATACTCTCTTTTATATAGTGTATATACAAAACCACCACCACCAATATTCAAAAAAAAAAAAAAAAAAAAAAAAATCTCTAATGGCCACACCACCGTCCACCGCCAACCACCACCACCACTGTCCACCGCCAACCACCACCACCACACCACTGTCCACCGCCAACCACCACCACCACCAACCACCACCAACCACCACCACCACCAACCACCACCACCGACGACCACCACCACCGAAGACCACCACCATCACCGACCACCACCACCAACCACCACCACCGCCAACCACCACCACTGTCCACCACCACCGCCGACGACCACCACCACCGCTAACGAACACCACCACTGTCCACTACCACCGCCGCCGCCAACAACCGACACCCACCGGCGTCGCCAACCATCACCGCCAGTCAACCACCATCGCCACCGTCACCACCACCACCATGTGGAGTCAACTTCTTTGAAGTTGTGTCCATATCGTGAGGCAACTAGCTCAAGTTGTCTTCAACAATAAAGGCAACTAGCACAAAGTTGTCTTCAAAAAGTGAAATCAACGCCTAAGTTGTCTCCATATATGGAGGCAACTAGCACAAGTTGTCTCCAAAAAAAATAAAAATTATACACAAATAAGTGAACCTAGTGTGAATCGAACACACATCATCGACATATAGTCGGTTGTGCTACCATTGCACCACGGGTTCGCCACACCATCGATTGCTCAACCAACAATTCAAACAACCACCATACAACACCACACCATCCATACGTACTCTGTGCAACTCTACCTGCAACGTGACTTCATGACCACAACCGTTTATGCACACTTGCAACATAAGCCAATAGTCATTGCAGTCACTTCCATGCCCCTACTCAAACACCATCAAGAACAACACACAAGCGGTAACAACTTCTTGTTCGCTTTCAATGCTGTGTATTCATATTGAGTTCATTCTCAACCTCCTAAGCATTCATCTACTCTCTTGACTTTAAAGCATGAGCACCGGCTGAGACAACCATCATTGAGAACCCAACACACAACCCTGTGTTACCATTGCACCACAAATCCGACACAAAATACTCTAAGATATATGTATTTAGATAATTTAGGATGAATAAATGGACCCAAAAACATAACCAAGTTGCCTCCATTTGGAATCAACTAGCTCAAGTTGCCTCCAATAAATCAACTAGCTCAAGTTGCCTCCAAAAGTGAAAGCAACTTGGTCAAAGTTGTCTTCAAAGTTGGAAGCAACTTGGTCAAGTTGTCTTCAAAGTTGGAAGCAACTAGCAATAGCATCATCATCAACACCAGCCATTCCTCTTGACTGAACCAATACTCAATCTACAGCTTCTAAAACAACTTCATAATCTGCACATTTCACCATGCCTCATAATCCAACTCAGTGCAACAGGTGCCACCTTCGGCGTAAGCCGTCTCATTACCATTGCTCCCTTTCTTTCTCTAGCACATTTTGTCTCACCCGGCTCTCATCTGTTGCTATAATCAGTAACTATACTATCTCACCTTGCAAACTCTTAAGCCAACACATATCGCCACCACTCCATCACAGGAAATAGAACCATCACGAGCTAGAGCACCGGTTCACTCATTATCACCATACTCCATCTAGTGGTTGCTCAACACTTCTTGTGCATCTTCACCTCAACTCGCCATCTCCTTTCAACTGTCCCTCATTCAGTTCCATGGAAACAACACTCGTAATCTGTACCAGTCCTAAAACATTCATCTATTTCAAGTTCATTGCACAACAAACTGCACTACAACTTCATAATCCTGTAACTACTGGATCCTTGGAAATGACATACTCGGCTCCTCGTTAGCTTGTAGCAACAACACCAACATTAATCTCTCTTGCACTCGCAAAATCGAATTTCAATATCTTCTTCTCGCATATCAATGAATACCACCATCATTCCAACTTAAACCCATCTCTGATTCTCAGCATTCTACCAAAATCGAAGCCATAATCATCAATAGTAGCTTCATTTCTTTCTCCTCACCGTTCTACCATTTAGCAGCAACATCAATCGTCTCTTCTCAGCTCATAGATCGAATTAATCTTGAATCAACCACAACCCTCTTCAATTTCATCTTATCTTCATCACCTATCCAGATTTCAACATATTCACTTTCTTCAACTCTAATTTCTCGATCCGATTGAACCACAACAAACAGATGGTGGCGGTGATTTCAGATCTGGATTTCTATGTTTTTACGGATTTCTAGATCTCTTTGAAATCCAAACATATAAATTGTAGTTGCGGTGATTGAGATGGTGATGGTGATGCGGCAGACGATTGAGATGGTGGTGAGAGAGATGCAGATGGTGGTGGTAAATGCCGGTGTTGTTGTTGTTGGTGGTGATTTTAGGAATGAAAGAGCATAGAGATATGTGATAGTTCACTGAGATGGTGATGAAGGCGATGGAGACGATGATGGTGTTGGTGTCGTTGGTTGTGGTGGCGACGGAGATGGAGATGGAGATGGTGGTGGCGATCGACGGAGATGAAGATGGTGAGAATTCTATCATTTTCTCGAGTGAGAAATAAAGAAGAAGATGAAGCGTAAGATGGAAAGGTTAAAAATGTGATTATGTTAATTATTTTCCTATTCATAATTTCGATTTTGCCATTGGGGGTATTATTAAAGACCCATAAGGGTATTTGTGCATGACCCATGGATAGTAGGGGCATAAATAACATTCCCACTTTATTTTATGGATATTTTATTGTGATTGTTGTTGTTAACCATCGACCTTATTAGTAAGTTGTTTAGTTTGTGCTGCATATAAATTATCAATATGCGATAGCTGAGAGTTTGTCATCTAATTGCGCTAAACTGCCCTATGTCGTGCGATAGCTGAGAGTTTGTCATCTAATTGGGCTAAACTGCCCTATGCCGTTTCCCAAGGTGAATTGGGGCAAAAAGTATGAAAACCGACTTCAACAGGAGCACCAACAACTGCAATTTGGTACATAAGAATCTGTGGTAACCTTAAATATGGATGAACTCAATCGCTGGAAGACGGGCATGAGACTATATCAAAGTTAGTCTATGGGACTATGGGAGAATTTCCCAAGATCTCCAAACATATTTGCTTTCTTCCGTCTTTTTGTATTTGCTGATAGGCGGAACGTCCAAAGCTCCAAAACCTAGCCGAAGCCACACAAATATGGGCCGAAACTAAGAAAAAACCGATAGTCATTTCTTCTCCTCAGCTGCAACACTGTTGTAACATTGTTTTTCCATGCACTTATTTGGATGTTCTTTCTTTATTTCTCTGTGATATGGAGTTCTGATTCTATATTTCTATTATTAACTATTTGAAGTTTGGGTTTGAAGTTAGAACCCATAAATTCTCTCATTTTCAGATCTTCATTTAGCTTACCCTTTTACGAGCATAATTATGACTTAATTTCTGAAAGATTTGAATGACATTTGATATTCAAGAGGAATACTTTATTAGTAAAATTCCTTTCTCAAATGAATATACTTAATTATAAATTCTTATACAGCTCATCCCGAAGATGGTGTATATGTGAATATGGTATGTGGGTAGTGAATATGGTACTGCACATCCACAAATTCACAAGCTATATGTGATGTGTCCAGTATATAATATTGTGTGTCATATGATGCCAATAAATGATCTATGGATGTATTTTATAGAACATTTGAAACCTTCCAAAGAATCATGAATGTGTTTCAAATGCAGCCTTGAAGATTACGTATTTAACATTATGAGAACATTGCCGGAAAAGGAAAAAAAAACTTTGATGGCCTTGAAGATTACAAATTCAACATTTATGATAGAACATTGCCGATCTAAGTAGAAGTTCAGAAAATATTGTAGTTGTAGGTGTCTATCTTTAACTTTGGGACTTTTTTAAAGAATCAATAGACTATACGTGAAGGTGGAGACAGGTGTCCGGCATCCACCGTACTGCAAATATAATATCTTGCAAAAATAATCGATTTTTAAGAATAAGTCTAAATTGGCTTCGACCTTTCCACAAAACGACGGGTCCCATTCCTACGCGCACCTATCTCGATGCTGAGAATGTTGAGTATTATCCATTCGATTCTTTTCCAGGATAAATCGAAGTGGAAATTTCGGTATCTCTAGCATAACTGGATTTTTTATTACCACGACAAGATAGATACTGGCACAGGGCTACTTTAGTAGTCAGTGATAACGTTAGTTCTATTATTATAATCTCATCAGGTTGGCCATCAGATTTCAGTCTGTAAACCATACTAACAAGAATACATGACAACGGATCTAATTAACGGGAACATATGGGTACACGATGGAGAACTTTCAAACAAAGAGGTAAATTCTACATATCCAATAGGTTCAGTTGTGCAGTTTTACAAAAATAAACATAACTAACATTTTCTATAACCCATAATTTAAAAAATTGAGAGCCAATTTTGCGTGGTTTCTTCTGCAATATCTTAACTATCTTCTTTCTTTCATTGCTATAAGAGTCCATGAAGCTGAAACCATGTAAAAAGGAAATGGTTGCAAAAAATTAAGTTTTCCTGATAACTAAGAATAACAAGATAAAGACCATTGAACAAGAACAAAAAGAGAGACCGCAAAGTCCATTTTCAACAGATATGGAAACTGGAGCAGCTATAGCTTATACAAAAATCAGAGTATTCAAAACGTGGCTAACAAGACCATTGAACAAAGAAGAACGTTTCCGATTCATGTGAACTTGCTGCAAATGAAAGCTTTTAGCGCGATTTTGTTACACAAAATTATGAGCGGTTATTATTGTGTTTTCATGACTTCTATCGTTATTTTAAAAGTAACTAACCAATAAATTAACAATAAATAGGGAGAACAAAAGCCTGCACTTATCTAAAAAAATCCATATGCAATTCACAAGGAGTAACATAAGGAGAAAAATGTAATTGCCATGTCCAATAAAAATCTAAGATTCCACTTCACCGATCAAATACACATCAGTGTGATTTTCAATAACGAGGAAAATATTCCGCTGTATAAAATTTGTTTCAGTGAACCAGAATATAATCCAATGCACGATATAGATAATGTCTTATAATTATCTTTTTATTTATTTCTCATTTTGCATTTGATTACGTAGCTCTCTATCTTATTTAAATTCTAATATAATTTTTGATTTCCATGGGAAAATATTTTTAGGTTTGTACTGAAAAAAAAAAAGAATCTGGAAAAACAAGGCTTTTAAGCTAACTAAAAAAAGCAATGCTCGAAACAATTTTACATCAAATACCTACAGAATCACAGGACATAATCGAGATCAGCGACATAACTAGGAATTTATGTTAGGGTGGGCTAATTTTTTTTTTCTTGAATTCTAAAATTTCATTCATCTCAAATGTCACAAAATAAATGCAGTAAGTATATAAAAGTGATCAAGGTGCGCAACACATTTTCTTTCCCTTGAAGGACAAAAGTTTTGAATCAAATTTGTTCGCCTTATGGCTAATAATATTTCTAGAATTGCATGCATTATACATAGGAACAGTAGATACGAAGATAAAACTTTGAATTAGAGAAGACAAGTCTGAATATCAAAAGTCACAGTTTTGATTTAATTAGGTGGTCGAAGGCCGGATTTTTTTTTGAGTTTTGTAAATTAATCCTTGGTTTACCAAGACATTAAAATAATTATTAAACCGTAAATTATTTTCAAATTTGTGCAATCAAGCATGATAATTATACCCAATTTTAAGACTTTTGATTAAATTAAAACAACGAAAATTAACTATACGTAGTTAGCTTCCTAAAAGATAACATATTTTTTAGAACAAAATAATTAGTTAGATAAGATTAGGAAGAACCAGCTCTACATATTCGAGAAACGTATCCTCACTTTCCTTTCATATCATTACCAGTAAACTACTCATACAAATGTATCGTGAGATGAATTTTAGTTATACAGCTACACATATATTATAGGTCATTAGATCTTTTTGGAGATAAGTCAAGTTTGCTTTTCATTCGCGTTGGAATGGACTATCCTAATTTCGACCTGGGATATTTCTGTTTTGCAAAGAATTTACCAAGGTGCAAATAAGCTTTTCCTGATTTTAGGGAGGGCTACAGCCTAGGTAATCCACCCCTACCTCCGCTGATCGAGATGGAGGAATGTATAAAAATAAAGCGATTGAACGATTTTTTCTTTTCTTTTTTTTGAGATTATGATGTATCGCAGTCTCGATTACTCTTCTGATTGTGAAGTAAGAGCATATGAAGGTAGGTAGACCAAAAGGCTAAACTATATAAAACAACAAAAGCATGAGCTCCAAATTTTCAGTAATATTTGACAAAAGAACTGTGCTGGTATAACTTTTAATCAATTTATGATGCTATGATAAGTGTTATGATGCTTGGAGATATTCTAATATCTTCAGAGTCGTGAGATTATTGTTTCAAAATATGGCTCTAATAGTCATTAAATTGAGAACAGACCCGTGCGTAGCATAATAAACACTATTAACTTTAGTGGCGCATATAGGTATAAAATTCAACTCAGATTTTATGGACCGACCAGCAGAAGAATTCATGGGCTATAGCATGAAGTTGCTTTATAAAAAGGTATTCGAAATTTGTTATCCTAATAACTACCATGTCTTCATGGATTGTAGTCATATGTTTACAAAAGAAATATAATGATATACTTTCCTAAGGCCAAGCACTATAATGCTTCATTTCCCTTCCCTATCCCTCATATGTAGGGAAAAAGTGAAATTGACAACCACTATGGTCTCCCATTTCCCTTCAAAAGTAGGGAATCCCTTCTCTTCCCTACATGGTGGATCACATTTGATCTGGGTAGTAGGGAAGGGAAATGTGACGGATACTCAGTTTCCGTCAAAATTTCTGCTTTATGGATACTCAATTTCTGTAGCAATTTACACGGTAAATGAGTTTCCGTATTTGGTTTTTTTAGTTTTACCCTGAAACTTTCTTTTTTCGTTCAATTTTTTTACTAAAACTCCTTTTTTACCTATAATATCTATTTTTTACCTATTATATCTCCTTTTTTTACTCTAAATTATTTTCTTTACCTAAACAAATATATTCCAACGGGAAAAAAAAATTGGGAAAAAAAATGCGGAAACTGGGTTTCCGTATATACACCATAGTGGAGCTGCCTTATGACCCATATCCCTTCCCTTTATTCGAGGGATAGGGAAGGGATGGCTTGCACCATAGTGTTTGGCCTAATAATTTCAATGGAGACAATCTGGAAGACATTTTGGCACTGTTTGATGATTCGATGATCAAGATGTAATTTTTCGATGTGCGGTTTGTAAATATGAGAACTGGATCAAAACGGTTCATGGTCTTGAATGTCAATAATTTTGATACTCTTTAATACCAAGACAGACAAAGAGCAGATGAAATAATACTTTACATCCAACACAACTCAAATATTAGCGTATTGATTTTTTAATTGTAAGAAGAATATCATGCGTATTGATTTATTACTCATTTTTATAACAACCCTCCAATGCTTCATAAGCAAGAAACAAACCCGTGCATCACACGGGTGAAAAACTAGTCTAATAAAAAGAAAACATTTCCTACATTCAAGGTAAACCCACTCAGTGTGCATGTGGCACGCAATTTTGGATGAAACCTAGGAACACTACTCCACCACCCATTATATAGTAAGACTGGTCAATTTAAGTTGATCTGGTTGCTCCTGCGGGATCGAAAAAACATCATATTTCTGCTAGCCAGTTAATGAATACAAATCGAATTGGATTTTTAGTTATGATTGGTTTAACAGTTGAATTCACCTTAAATTAAATAATTAAAAAAAAAATTATTTCGAAGTAAGTATCTAGTGACAACAAATCATATAGTGTAGGATACTATAATCCCATCTTATGTTGGAATCACAACACACTCTACTAAACAGAAAAACCCTCTCCTCCAGCACCAGTATACATCTCCTTCTTCAATGTAGTAAGCTTTTAATAGAAATTGTTAAAGGCTTTGCGACAAGCTTGATAATTGAGATCAATTTTATTTGTATGTGTTGCCCCCAATAATCAACTTAGGTTATGCAATTTAAATGATTCCTGATAATGTTAAAGAATTGTTTTTGCAAGGAGAAATGACCAATCAAACAATACAGAACTAGAAGAATGGATTCCACCAATAACAAAGACATATGTAACACTATTTCTTGTTCTATCTCGAGGAAGAGCTTCCCTACCTTCTCGCCTAATTCGACATTTACATGAATCCCACGACCACCTAAAAGAGCACCCTAAATTGCTGAATTAGGCTGTATTGGCGTTGCTTTTATAAGTTCTTGGGATTCATTTAAAAATCCCGCTCTACCAAGAAGATCAACCATGCAGCATAAATGATCCACTTTTTGTTCTATTTTGTTGAAGGTTAAACCAAGATAGTATGCTACAGCTCACACAGTGTGTTTCATATATGGAAGGTGTCAGTTTTAGAAAACTGGACAATATATGGAAGGTGCCAGTTTTAGGAAACTGGACAATATATTGAAGGTGCCAGTTTTAGGAAACTGGTTATATTTGGAAGATGATAGTATTAGGAAACTTTGTTATCGAGGAGTTTGTTTGGCTTAGGAATTTGATTAGAGTTTTGAGTTTCTAGAAGAATTTTATGTTTAGAGTTTGAGTTATATTAGGAAAGTGTTTTGTTAGTCGTCAAGTCTATTAAATAATATATATATAGGCTGTTGAGCCATGAGTTTGAATTGTGTCGAATAGAGAGAAGTATTGTTTGAGTATATTGTCTTGTGTTCTTTCTTAAGTCTTTCATATCAGATTTTCTACATCTGGTATCAGAGCACTGGTATCAGGTTCTAGGGCTGTGGGTATGAGTTGTTAAGTTGAATAAGATGACGAGTTTGAGTTCTATTAAGGTACTGGTGTTTGAAGGTAAAAACTTTGAACACTGGAGGTTACATATGGAGAATATTTTCATATATCAGGAGGTGTGGGATATTGTGAAAGATGGTTATGTAGAACAAGCAGAAGATGCAGAAGTTGAAGCAGCTCAGCAAGCTGTTTTAACTGAAAACAGAAAGAAGAATTCTAAAGCTACTTGTATTCTTCATCAAGGTATTCATGAATCTATCATGGATAGATTTATATATATTAAGGAAGTTAAGAAGGCTTGGGATGGTTTGATAAACTATTACAAAGGATCTGACAAGGTCAAGAAGGTTAGATTACAAACCTTGAAGAGAAAATATGAACTGCTGTAGATGGAAACTACTGAAACAATATCAGAGTTTTTCTCAAAGACATTGAATCTTGTCAATGAGATGAAGGTTAATGGAGACACAATAGAAGATTCTACAATTATAGAAAAGATTTTAAGAAGTTTACCTGAAAAGTTTGAAGCAAAAGTCACTGCAATAGAAGAATGTAATACTGCTGCAACTATGACTCTTAATGAGTTGTTGGGATATCTACAAGCATAACTACAAATCAAACTTCAAAACCAAGAAACACAATTGGGAATAACTACAAAGCAAACTTCAAAGCAGATATGGCTGAAAGTCAAGAAGAAGAAGAAGAAGAAGAAGAAGAAGAAGAAGAAAAGAAAGCTGAAAATATGTTGTTGGCTTGTCATACACTTGAAGAACAGCCTCAACATAAATGGTTGTTGATGGGTGAAAACTACTCCTGCAGAATTTGGTAATTTGGGGTGTGGATGAGGAATGAATTTAAACCTTTAAACAAATGCACTCTGCGCAGTGGTGAGTGCTTGTAGATTCGAGAGATCAATCTGTGCAAGTCCGGCTTAAACCAAGAAATGGCCGTTCCAGACTTGTTTCGGTCACAAAGTGAAGGAGATGGGGTTGATCTTAGGGAGGGAAGCGAAGAAGGTGTTGAGATTGTGAAGGTGTTGGCTTGCTTATGACTTGTAGCACGTAAAGATGAGCAGAGCTTGCGGTTGATGCAACCAGGCTCGGGTGTTTGAATACGATTTGTATTAACACTTGGTTTTTGTCTCGTCGAACTTGTGTTGTTGTTTGAAATAGGGCGGAGAACCTATTTATACAAGTCATTGAGCCTCATTCACGTCTCTCGTGGGAAGTGGAGGAAGTGGAGTGATGGAGTAGTGGAGTTGTGCGCCGACCGTCTTGCCCACTTCTCCCTTTTTCATCTCTAACCGTCCATGACTTCCTAACACGTTCTTGTGATGGCGCGTTGCACGCCGCACGCCGTAAACCGCCAGACCAATACCCAAAGATGTATCCCCCAGTTTGTGACATGATTGATGTTCTGAATATGGATCGTGGATCCACGAAAGATAGCATGTAATCTTCGAATTGAATAACTGCGTTATTGAGAAAGTCGATACTTGTGAAGTATCGTGTGTATTTTAATAAGGTATCGCACTGTGTGGTGTGGTAAGGTGATGGGTAATGACGCCCACGACCAATTGACTCCCGACCGTGGTTGTATAACCAAGTGGTGAAGTTGGACGGATGAGATGAGCTTTGAGACACTCATCCGCGACCGTTAATGAATATTAGGGTTTTTGAAGAGGTGCGCAAGCATCACTCTCGACCTTGGTCGAAACCAAGCATGGGAAGGATTTTGAGAGGACCGACCATACATGCGTGTTGACGGCATGATGGTGTAGGCGCCTGTATTCCGTTCCCTCATGAAAGCGCGATCTGGGCCACTCAATTTGACTGGCAAAGAGGAGTGGTTGAGATCGGTTTGCGGCAGAAATCTCTTACCGCAAAGGAATTGGTAACCGCGTGATATTCCCGCACACGTTCCAAGACAACCGTCCTTGGTCGGTCTTGGTCGGTCACTCTAGCGTGTAGGTGGTAGGCTGGTGTTCACGCCCATGTCTCACCGTCCCATGAAAATGTGATCTAAGCCACTCAATTCGTCCGGTGAAGTTGAGTGGTCAAGATTAGTTTGCAATCTGGGAGGTGTAACCACACAAGTTTGACGGGCGTTTTGGGGTTAACCAGGCATGATATGCCTTGGCCGACCGCATGAGGAGGTAGATGGGCCCACGGTGGTCATGCTGGTATAACCGGACCTGCTTAATCTAATCTGTGACCCTCCATTCGTGCCGGAGAAGATGGACGCGCGTGATGGCTTGAACCCTAATTTTGGCTTTCAAAGCCGTGCGACCATGCTCTTTTAGGCTGACGAATTTGTTGTAACCAATCATGGTTGGTTTTGACCGATTGGTCAAGTGTGTAGGCGGTCACATGGTGATTGTGTCGACATGCTCCGGCCCTTTGAGTCTACATCTACACCCTCCATCTATACCTGCGAAGATGGATGGTTGAGACCGTTTTGCGGCACATGTAATATGCCGCAAACCCTAATTTAGGTTTTTCTGTCCATAATGCTTGGTATGGACGATTTCTTGGCAAGCGAAGGCCAATGGTCGACCATGCGGGGTCGGGCTGTGTGTATTCCATACCGCTTGGGGGTGATGGAATTGATCCGGGGTCATCCAATCATGCTTGTGGAGTTGGATGACCGCGATCAGATCATATCCCGTGACCGATATGGTCAGTGCCGAATGCTCAATCGGGCTAGTATAACACACCGAGAGGGGCTCAATCGGGCTAGTATAACACACCGAGAGGGCTCGGGCTAGTATAACACACCGAGAATCAGCCAGACGGGTATTTCGTACATGGTTTCATTATAGTGCTTGGAGGTTCGTGTTACTCGTAAGAGTAACACTCAGTCGTCATGCCACACCGATAATGAGTACTGAAATACAAGGCCGATATGAAATTCACAGAAGGGATTGTTGCCACATGCTCCAACCTCGGAGGAATTTCATGTATTCACGTAATGGGATTGTTGCTACATGCTCCATTCTTGGTGAATTAAGTGAGGGAGTATCCAACACTTTATAAATGGCTTTATCTTTTACAAGATGTCACGCATGAGTTTTCCGGTTATTTACAAATTTAACCTTAAACGAAAATCCACCATCAACATTAAGTCCCCCGCCTAGCACATAATGGTTACACTATTGTGTGGTAGGCATGAGATGGTGACATACATATGTGAGAAAGACAGGATAAAAGAAGTTTAGGAAGAGTGTTGGTCGACCGCTAGTTTCCCACGCCGTCACGCTTGTATGGAATCCTTGGTGGGGCCGGTTTCTTTCTTTGGGTATTTGAATCGAAAGAGGAAACCAAATAAGAGAGGAATCCTTCTTCTATTGAGATTCTTCTAATTTTTGTCTATAAAAGAGACAAAACCCTTTTCTCTTCTCACGAATTTTTTTTTTTTTTGTTGTTCTGTTCTCGTCCGTGACCTTGCCGGCTGCCGTCGCTGCGAGCCGTAGCCGGAAACCGCCGCCGTCCGTTGCCGGAGTTGCCGCCCGTCCAAGGTAAGTTTCGGTCCTTTTTTTTTTTTAAAGGTAAAACCCTAGTTCGTTAGGTAAACACCTTTTTGTAAGACATGTGCATGCTTAGCTTTCTCCACCATTTGGCTTGAATCCCGTAGACACGATTCCCATGAATAAAGAAAATCGTATGATGCATGCGGATGAATGAATGCAGGCCCGCCGTGTATGCCGGAGCGTGGGTCTTATTCTCATATGCTTGGCTGAAATTTACACCGAACTTGGAACTTGTATCGGACTTGAAACCAATACCAGACTGACTTGAAAGTTATACCGGAGAACTTGAAATTAATACCGAAACTTGTATGATGTTTGGACCGGCCATTGTGTGAGTTGTGTCTTGCCGTGTGTGACTACACTTCTCATATGCTTTCATACAAGTTCTAACTCCTGTCTTTTATTTCATTGCGGTAGAAAAGAAACTCCGATATGTCTTCTGAAGATAATGCTGGTGCCAAGTCAGGAAGTGTTGATAGCTTCAAAGATATGCCGAACATCAATGATGAGTTGTTCACCTCGCCTTTTCCAAATATTAGGAAGCATCCTTCTCATAAGATAGTCTTGCTTTCCGATTCAGAAAATATGGATGCTGATCCATTTTCTTCTTCCGCACTTGTGATGAGATTTTGTCTCCAAAGAAACGAATATCCGCCTTCTCCTATTGACTTCAAGATTTGCCATGCTCCATTTTCGGGTTCTTATGAAGGATGGATGAGACGCATGTTGAGTAATAAGGGCATTAAGGACAATTTGACCAAAGAACAAATTCTCGATGCGGTCATGGCATCTCGCTACCCTCGAAATTAGGAAAGACACCGCGGGTTTGATTACCTTCATTTCTCGGTGGCGTATTTCCCTCACACAGCCATATCTAGATGGGGAGAGATGACTATTACTTTGGAGAGTGTAGCTGCATTAATGAACCCGCTGTTCTTTGGATGTCTTTCTTACGAACTCGATACGGAGAAGAGTAATTATGCCGCTATACTTCAAAAAGGTGGGAATTCGACAATCGGGAGAAGGAGGAGAAAAAGGACACGAAATGCTTCTACACCGGTGGGTTTTGAGTGGTCTTCTGAGACCCAGAGTTGAATCAAGAGTTGGAAAACGAGCTCACTCGATCGCGTTCTCGTCTCTATGGCTATCCGAGAGATATATTTGATGACGGTTCCTAAAGAAGACAATTAGAAGTGACCTTGTCAAAATTGCTATAAGGTCAAGCGCAGGTGAAGTTCTTCCTCTAGGTGCATTGTTCCTTGGATATTTGTATTCTCATCTCGGACGCTTTAGCAATGGATATGCATGTTTCTAACGGGTACAAGAAGGTGGAGTCGCACGTTCACTTCGCTTTTCTTCAAGCGCTCTTATGGGAACACTTCAGAAGTTATGCTCCTACCCCTGCACCTTCACTCGTTAACTTTTACGGCGGCTCGAGAATACTCCGATGGAATAAGAAGCGTCCTAAAGCCGGTGCGAAACTTGTGGAGGTATTTGACAACATTTCTTCCGTAGATTTTCGTCCATGGGGGCCGATTCACTCTTCCATCGTTCAGCCAAAGACCTTTGATGACGATCCTGGCGTTGTGTTGCGTACCGATGACAAGACCATGAGATCTGGGGAAATTATTTACCTGCGCAGCTGCAGTCCAGGATATGTCCCGTCTCTATTCGACGGAGAATTTTTTGTGACTCCGTACAACATTGACAGGCTGCTCGCCAAATGGGATTCGATCGGGGTGTCCCATTTATCCGTCCACCGAGGGGCTCCGAAAGAATTCCTTCCACAAATTCTTAATGCCAATGTGTTCTTAGACCGGGTGAGCCTTCCTTCTCGGCCTATTGGGAGAAACCCGGTGGTAACCGATAAGTATAAGGAATTTTGGAGTAGACAACTGTCGGTTTGTTTTAAATTTTCTAAAGCGTCGTGACAGATTCCCGTAGCGAACCATCTTCCGACGCCTTGACGAAGCATTTCCGGTTGAAGCTACTTCCCACCAAACGGACCAGAAGCCGAGAGTTCGGTCCCAAGTAGGAGAGAGACTCAAGAGGCAAGCATGCGGTCCGGTAATTCTCAATTCCTCCAATATGCAGGTATTTAAATCTCTTCCGGCTCTTTTATTTCTCTAGTGTAAATTCTTCTAAAAATGATTCTTGCTTGAAATTAGGAATTTCGAAAGAGAATGTCTTCACAAGGTTGGCGCGCATTCAAAATGAGAAGGCCGGCAATGTTGGCCTTCATGCCGAGAAGTCTCGCAGATCGACCTTCATGTGAGAAGAGAAGTCCGAGAAGTCCGGCGGTACCGACCTTCATGCCGAGAAGAACTCGACCTTCCGAGAAGGAGAAACCGCTCCTTTTTCCGACCACGACGAGAGATGATGAAAGCTCGGTGGAACAAGGCGCTTCCTTAGTGATCTTGTTGACGGGCCGTGATGGAAATTAGCACCCGTGAGTGAAAGAGAGGCGGCACCTTTGTAGTTGGGGCGACTCCCCTTGAAATTGGTCCCGAACAGCTCAGGCCAATATGGCCATTGTGGTGACTTCTTCCGAAAAACCCCCGCACTCGACAAGGTTCCTGCGGTTGGTGAATTACGGTGATGCAGACTGGGGCTTTGTTCGATCCTCCTTTTGCTATCCCTTATCCAGGCCATGTGTTGGTTGGCGGATTCAGCGTGTTTGTTCTGGGTTTGAAAAGTTGTACACGACAACTGGAAGAAACACGGCCATATTGCCACCACCACGAAGCTCAAGAGTCGTCTTGCGTTGGTCAACCGCGTCCAAGAAGCTTTAGTTTCTATCCATGGGATGAGCGTCACGACTGGTCGAACAGTTTCTGAGGAGATGATTGAAGACTGGAGGTGCCATCGGGACGTGTTTGCGCAGTACAGCTTCAATGCTCCTTGGTTCTTCAAAGGGTTCTCCGAGATTCAGGAGCTCCAGAAACTACATGATGAAGTCCCTTCCGCGGACTGTGTTGCTCGCCAGGAAGAAGAGGTTGAGAGGTTGTCTAAAGAACTGGAGCTGAAGCTGTACCATGCTTCAAAGGATGAAAGTCTCTCTTGCCCTTAAGGATGAGTTGTTGCTTAAAGACTTTCCTTGAAGTATTCGTGCTTTATATACCGCGTTTTCCTTATATGCTTTTCTTTTTTGAGTGATAGTGAGGATTTTCTTTGACTTCCGGTTTTGGATTAATAGGTAATTGAATTGGCTTATTTTGAGATAGTTTTGTGAACAACCCTTTTGAAAGAGATTATGTTAAATGAGATTTGCATCTCGGTCATGAATGATTGCACATATTACATGAAATTGCAAATGTTATGTAAAAGGGAGGTACGAATGGAAACAAACATGGCGTTTGATCACTGAGCCTCTTTCTCCACGTGCGGGATGCTAAGTCCCCAAAGTGAATTCTAAACTATCTTTCTTGTAAAGTTGTTGAGTAAAACTTACTTGCCTTTTGAAGCCTCACTTATATCAAACCGGAGTAGTCTCTCTAAGAAAATCCTCCGCAAACTATCTCTCTCAACCAAGCTTCTCCCGAACAATGCGCTCTAAAGCGTTGCATTCACCGGTGGGGTGATGAAGGAACCGGTGGTAATGACAAGATTACCTCGGGTCCATTACTTGATCGCAGTAGGCGGACGCCATACCGGGGTAGCTCCACCTCTCCATTTCGCACCCACGTCTCCAGCAGCTCCAGAATCTTCTTCATTGGGAAGGGGAAATGTAAGTACCTTGAGTCTAGCTTTTTCCTGCGTTAGCGGGCGTTGCAATGTCTCCCCGTGGCTTTGATGTGGAACAGAGATGAAGTTGGAAGATTTGTGAGTGTCATCATATCTCCATGGATCGCTTGCCTAGGTAAAGGGATGTGGAAGGTGTCGTAATGTCACCCCGAGTGACCGGATTGAACGCTCCCATCCTCTCGTATTCAGGCATTTCCGATTGATTTCTCCTTCCTCAAGCGTTTCTTCGGTTGGTTGGAAGGCCGATGCGGATTGACAGGTCTTCCGTGCTTTAATAAGAGTTTTGAAATACAAATCTTCTAGCGGTGGCTCCATAGGCCGCAGCTCCCTTTCTTTATCCCAGACATTGTAGTACTCCGGCAAGTCTTTTCCTCTCGTCCGGATCATGTTGTCCATCCTTCCCGATTCGCTTGCGATTACGTGCTCTTCTTGCTTCTCCACTTGTAAAGGTGTGACTCCGATCGAGGATTCAACGTTTCTTGCCTTGCTCGAGTTGATGCCTATCGGCCCTTCTTGTAATTGTGCCGCTATGTCATTCAAAAAGGCGAAATGTCTCGCTCTCGCCTTCTAGTGATACCCACTGCTTGATTCGCCAAGACATCCTCCAACATTCCAGCTATGCTTCCCATGATATCTGAGCCACCTGCGGACTCCGGGT
Source organism: Papaver armeniacum (assembly GCA_023531295.1). Taxonomy (NCBI): domain Eukaryota; kingdom Viridiplantae; phylum Streptophyta; class Magnoliopsida; order Ranunculales; family Papaveraceae; genus Papaver; species Papaver armeniacum. The sequence goes on from JAJJWW010001697.1 coordinate 546,309, forward strand.
GAAGATACATCGTGACACGAGAACTGAAGAATTGAGAGTTCGATTTTTTTTTGTAACCGAGAGATCAATCTCCCACTGTGGTCGCCAATTGTTGAAGGGTGAAAACTACTCCTGCAGAATTTGGTAATTTGGGGTGTGGATGAGGAATGAATTTAAACCTTTAAACAAATGCAATCAGCGGTGAGTGCTTGTAGATTCGAGAGATCAATCTGCAAGTAAGGCCTAAACCAAGAAATGGCCGTTCCAGGACTTGTTTCGGTCACAAAGTGAAGGAGATGGGGTTGATCTTAGGGAGGGAAGCGAAGAAGGTGTTGAGATTGTGAAGGTGTTGGCTTGCTTATGACTTGGGAAAGATGAGCAGGCTTGTGGTTGATGCAAGCGTGCTCGGGGTGTTTGAATACGATTTGTATTAACACTTGGTTTTTAAATCTCGTCCGAACTTGTGTTGTTGTTTGAAATAGGGTGGAGAACCTATTTATACAAGTCATTGAGCCTCATTCACGTCTCTCGTGGGAAGTGGAGGAAGTGGAGTGATGGAGTAGTGGAGTTGTGCGCCGACCCGGTCTTGCCCACTTCTCCTGTTCATCTCTAACCGTCCATGACTTCCTAACACGTTCTTGTGATGGCGCGTTGCACGCCGCACGCTGTAAACCGCAGACCAATACCCCAAAGTATGTATCCCCCGGTTTGTGACATGATTGATGTCGGAATATGGATTGTGGATCCACGAAAGATAGCATGTAATCGCTGAATTGAATAACTGCGTTATTGTAAAGTCGATACTTGTGAAGTATCGTGTGTATTTTATGTGTACTGCCTTTGTGGTGTGGTAAGGTGATGGGTAATGACGCCTCATCGACCAATTGACTCTCGACCGGGGTTGTATAACCAAGTCTGGTGAAGTTGGACGGATGAGATGAGCTTTGAGACACTCATCTCGCGACCAGATTAATGAATATTAGGGTTTTTGAAGAGGTGCGCAAGCATCACTCTCCCGCCTTGGTCGAAACCAAGCATGGGAAGGATTTTGAGAGGGTAGACCACCATACATGCGTGTTGACGGCATGATGGTGTAGGCGCCTGTATTTCGTTCCCTCATGAAAGCGCGATCCGGGCCACTCAATTTGACCGGCAAAGAGGAGTGGTTGAGATCGGTTTGCGGCGTAAATCTCTTACCGCAAAGGAATTGGTAACCGCGTGATATTCCCGCACACGTTCCAAGACAACCGTCCTTGGTCGGTCTTGGTCGGTCACTCTAGCGTGTAGGTGGTAGAGGTGGTGTTCACGCCCATGTCTCACCGTTCCATGAAAATATGATCTAAGCCACTCAATTCGTCCGGTGAAGTTGAGTGGTCAAGATTAGTTTGCAATCCTGGGAGGTGTAACCACACAAGTTTGACGGGCGTTTTGGGGTTAACCGGGCATGATATGCCTTGGCCGACCTCATGAGGAGGTAGATGGGCCCACGGTGGTCATCTTTGGTATAACCGGACCTCGCTTAATCTAACGTGACCCTCCATTCGTGCCGGAGAAGATGGACGCGCGTGATGGCTTGAACCCTAATTTTGGCTTTCAAAGCCGTGCGACCATGCTCTTTTAGGCGGACGAATTTGTTGTAACCAATCATGGTTGGTTTTGACCGATTGGTCAAGTGTGTAGGCGGTCACATGGTGATTGTGTCGACATGCTCCGGGCCCTTTGAGTCTACATCTACACCCTCCATCTATACCTGCGAAGATGGATGGTTGAGACCTATTTTTTGCGCACATGTAATATGCCGCAAACCCTAATTTAGGGTTTTTCCGTCCATAATGCTTGGTATGGACGATTTCTTGGCAAGCGAAAGCCAATGGTCGACCATGCGGGGTCAATTGTGTGTATTCCATACCGCTTGGGGGGTGATGGAATTGATCCGGGGTCATCCAATCATGCTTGTGGAGTTGGATGATCTGCGATCGATCATATCCGGACCGATATGGTCAGTGCCGAATGCTCAATCGGGCTAGTATACCCCACCGAGAGGGGCTCAATCGGGCTAGTATAACACACCGAGAGGGCTCGGGCTAGTATAACACACCGAGAATCATCATTGCACGGGTATTTCGTACATGGTTTCATTATAGTGCTTGGAGGTTCGTGTTACCTCAGTAAGAGTAACACTCGATCGTCATGCCACATCGATAATGAGTACTGGAAATACAAGGCTGATATGAAATTCACAGGAAGGGATTGTTGCCACATGCTCCAACCTCGGAGGAATTTCATGTATTCACGAGAATGGGATTGTTGCTACATGCTCCATTCTTGGTGAATTAAGTGAGGGAGTATCCAACACTTTATAAATGGCTTTATCTTTTACAAGATGTCAGCGCATGAGTTTTCCGGTTATTTACAAATTTAACCTTAAACGAAAATCCACCATCAACAATGGTATTTAGATACAGTTTGCAGTAATCATATGTGTGGAAGAAAAAATTTGTTTGATAATCTTGATGACTCAGTACGTTCAACTGTGAAGTTTGGAAACAATTCTACAATTCCAGTTATGGGAAAAGGAAGAATTGGAATAGTTCTCGAAGAATGGTGCTAAAACATATATCATGGATGTGTTTTATGTACCAGGTTTGTATCAAAATTTATTAAGTATGGGTCAATTATCAGAAATAGGTTATTCTATGAACATCTTCAATGGAATTTGTACAATTCGTGATCGTTTTAGAAAACTTACTACAAAAGTACAGATGACCAAGAATATATTGTTTCCTTTGTACATTCATTATCAAAAGGAAAGGTGTTATAATAGTTGTGTTCATAATGATTCTTGGTTATGGCACAAGAGAATGGGGCATGTGAACTTCAACAGTTTACAAACTTTAGCAAAGAAGGAGATGGTGTCAGGATTACCCTTCATTGAACATCCAGAATCAAGGTGTGAGAATTGTATTTTTGGCAAGCAGCACAGAGATCCATTCCCAGTCAACAAAGCTAGAAGAGCAGAACAACAACTTGAGATTGTCCACAGTGACTTGTATGGTCCTATAGAAGTTACATCACATGGAGGTAATAACTATTTCATAATTTTCATGGATGATTATAGTAGGAAAGCATGGGTATATTTACTTAGACAAAAGAGTGATGCTTTTCATGCTTTTAGAAGTTTTAAAGCATATCTTCGAGAAACATATTGGTAAGAGTATCTAGATTTTAAGAACTGACAGAGGAAAAGAGTATATTGTAGTTGATAGTTTCATGGAAGAACATGGTATTCAACATCAATTAACAGCTAAGTATACGCCACAACAGAATGGGGTTGCAGAAAGGAAGAATAGAACCATAATGGGGATGGTGAGAACTATAAGAAGAGCAAAAGATTTGCCAAAGAATTTCTGGGGTTATGCAGTTGATTGTGCAATATATTTACTTAATAGATGTCCTACAAACAGTTTGAATAACAAGACACCAGAAGAAGCCTGGAGTGGTAGAAAACCAAGTGTAAAGCATCTAAGAATTTTTGGATGCATTGCATATGCACATGTACCTAAAGAACTTAGGAAGAAGTTGGATGATAAAAGTGAGAAGTGTATTCTTGTTGGTTACAGTTCAGTAACCAAAGGATACAAGTTGTTCAACCCAGAAACATGAAAGATAATCACAAGTAGAGATGTGATATTTGATGAAGAATCACAATGGAATTGGAATACTGGATCAACAATGAATATTGATCCACACACTAAATCAATAAGAAATGTTGATCCACGTAATACTGAATCAACAAGGAATGTTGATCCACATACTATTGTCAGAACAATTCCTATAATAGTTGAAGAAGAAGTGCATACTCAAGGCAATGTTGAAGATCACCATGAAGAAGTACGAAATGAAGTAATACCACAACAAGAAACTACGAGACCAAGAAGAAATTATCTCACACCAGCAAGGTTGAATGATTATGTTTTATCAAGAGATGATGAAAATACCGATGAAGATGTGATGAACTTTGCATTGTTTGGAGATTGTGATCTCGTAGCTTATGAAGAAGCTTCTAAAGAACAAGGTTGGATTCAAGCCATGAATGATGAATTGAAGTCAAATGAGAAGAATGACACATGGGAACTTATAGCACTTCCACCAGGTAAGAAACCTATTGGTCTTAAGTGGGTTTATAAAACAAAATACAAGTCAAATGGAGAAGTATATCGACTGAAAGCAAGATTAGTTGCTAAGGGATATAGACAGAAGCAAGGAATGGATTACTCTGAAGTGTTTTCACCAGTGGAAAAAATTGGATACAGTAAGAATGATTATTGCTTTAGTTGCGCAGAAGAATTGGAAGATTTTCCAGATGGATGTGAAGTTAGCATTCTTGAATGGAGTATTGGAAGAAAAAGTTTATGTTGAACAACCAGCAGGATACATTATGGATGGGAAGGATAATGAAGTATACAAGCTGAAAAAAGCTTTGTATAGCTTGAAACAAGCACCACGTGCTTGGTATACAAGAATACATTCTTATTTCATTAAGAAAGGGTTTACAAGATGTCCACATGAACATACTATTTATTTGAAAGCTGATACTCTTGACAATCATATTATAGTATGTTTATATGTGGATGATCTTATTTTCACTGGTAATAGTTTTGAGATGATTAAGGAATTCAGGGAGGATATGGTGAAGGAGTTTGAGATGACATATCTTGGGTTAATGTCATATTTTCTTGGTATAGAAGTACCACAAACTGAAAGAGGAATTTTTATCAATCAACAGAGATATGCAGAAGGAATACTAAAGCGTTTCAAGATGGATAATTGCAATCCAATCTTAACACCAGTAGAAGAGAGATTGAAGTTGACAAAAGAAGATTCATGAGAGCTTGTGAATTCAACAGACTTTAAATGTCTTGTTGGATGTCTCAGATATCTGACTGCTACAAGACCTGATATTATGTATGCAGCTGGGTTGGTTAGTAGATTTATGGAAGATCCAAGACAGTCATATTTACAAGATGCAAAACGTATTCTGAGATATGTCAAAGGAACAACTAGCTTGGGAATTCTCTATAATATTTCAGAAGATCCAAAATTGGTTGGATTTACTGATAGTGATTGGACTGGCGATACATAAGGAAGAAAGAGCACATCAGGTTATGGATTTCAGTTAGGAACTGGTTTTTTCTCTTGGTCATCAAAGAAGCAACAAGTTGTTGCACTGTCTACAACAGAAGCTGAATATATAGCTGTTAGCAATTGTGCTACACAAGTTGTATGGTTAAGAATGATGCTGAAATCATTGTTTCAAGAACAGAAGACACCTACAACAATAGTATGTGATAATAAGTCTACAATTTCACTGACTAAGAATCCTGTACTTCATGGAAGGAGTAAGCACATTGATATCAAGTTTCATTACATTAGAGAGCTTGTTAGTAACAAGGAGATAGTTGTGGAGTTTTGTGAAACGGAAGAACAAGTTGCAGACATTTTCACCAAGTCTTTGAAGTCCAATACTTTCATTTACTTGCGTGGAAAGCTTGGAATGATTAGTAAAGGTAATCTTAGTTTAAGGGAGGATGTTGAAGGTTAAACCAAGATAGTATGCTACAGTTAACACAGTGTGTGTCATATATGGAAGGTGCCAGTTTTAGGAAACTGGACAATATATGGAAGGTGCCACTTTTAGGAAACTGGTTATATTTGGAAGGTGACAGTATTAGGAAACTTTGTTATCTAGGAGTTTGTTTGGCTTAGGAATTTGATTAGAGTTTTGAGTTTCTAGAAGAATTCTATGTTTATAGTTTGAGTTATATTAGGAAAATGTTTTCTTAGTCGTCAAGTCTGTTAAACAATATATATAGGCTGTTGAGCCATGAGTTTGAATTGTGTCGAATAGAGAGAAGTAATGTTTGAGTATATTGTCTTGTGTTCTTTCTTAAGTCTTTGATATCAGATTTTCTACATATTCTATAAATATTTTCCACAACATCAAATATGTGAAGTCTTTTTTTCAGTAAATCCTTCATGAGCACAACCATTCAAGACACCAACAAATGTGATTCCATTTGGTTTAACCTTCTCCTTTTCCATCTTCACGAACAATCAATGACATTCTCAGCTCGCCTGTGCATAGCTAGCCCTCCTATTATTGTATTCCATGTAAACACTTTTTCCTTTTCATTTTCTCGTAAACATCTTATGTCATATCTAAATGGCCACATTTTGCATACATACCAACTAAAGATGTACCTAGAATTATTTTTAGCATACAGATGAATCTTTCTACCTTAACCAATAGCACCCACATTCGCACAAGCGACTAAAACACTTGAAAGTACATCCTCGGTCGAACTCCATTCATCTGCATTTCCTGAAAAACACTCTTAAGATAACCACCCTTTATATACCCATCAATCATAATACTCCAAGAGACATCGTCTCTTTCAGGCATCTTGCTAAAAATTCCTGAGTTACTTCAATGTTCCAAAATTTCGCACACCCAGAAAATATAGCATCCCAAGATCCGTTATTCTTATCCGGCATACTTTCAAACAAATCCCCACATTGATAATTAAGTTGAAATTTGGGTTTGTTGTGATATCTGAAGAAGAAAAATGATTTGATGAACTTGGTGAAATTGGTAAAGAATTTGGTGTTGAAGGAGAAGAAGTGTATGGTGATTTGTCAGGTACTTGCTGATTAGCTGCTAACAACTCTGAATTATATTTGGGAAACACTTTTAAAATATGGTAACAACTTGCATATGCAATTTTTTGTGCGTGTTGGTGTTGCCAAGTGTTACGACACTTTCTTTCTACATCAACATCAAAATCAACACTCTTCCGACCTCTCTTGGCTTGCATTATTGTAGCAACATATATGGATACTTTCTTACTGATTACAACGAAGCGACCCGGCAACCTATTTGCATCATGATAATTGATGTTCATGTTTTGTTCTTCATATTCGTGAATTATGTTTTCCCACATGGTGTTACCTTGTTGTTGTGCTCCATTGATACAATCTTGGATAAAATAAACATAATTCCGACAAATATATTCATCTTCGGAGACAGTGAATTTTGAACCCCCAAACCTGGGTACTTTTGCCGGATTGAGATCGAGATGTAGGTTGAAATCAAGAAGCCATATTACAGAAAATTGGGAAATCATGAAGTGCAAAGAAGTTGTGGTTACTGTATTTTGTGTTAGAATAGAAGATATATGAGTAAGAGATTGAGAAATTCTAGAAAGATTTAGAATTCTGGTGCGAGTTGGAATGAATTTAAAGTTGAGTATTTATAGATAGTGGTCTCAAACCGTTGGATGATGGACCACTGAGAAACGATCGTAGCGTGATGGTCTTTATGTCGTTGGCGCTTTACCGACCATCGAGCGATAGAGCTCTATCCCTCAGTAGAATTTATATCACACATTGTTAAGTGGTAAGCCAGATTGAGTTTGAAAAAAATGAAAGCATATGACTGGAGTCTAAGCGTAGAGGGCAGGTATACTGGGAGGGAAGCGAGTCGTTCTTCGAAGATGAGTACTTTATTTCGGATGGTCTCAAGGAGCCCCAACTTTACCAAGACTTCCCCCAAATGAACCAAGAAAAGTAGCATAACCAGAGTCTCCAAAAAACCATAAATAGGGTGACTTTGTCATTTATAAAGAAAACGTAAGTAAAAAACACCTTACCAGAAAATTACATCTTCGACAACAATTTTATAAGTACCATAACAAGAGAAATTACAAAGATAAATTGAATAACCGAAATTACAAGATTGATACATATATTAGGAATTGTATCAATCTTGTAAGAGCTAATGAATCTCAAAGTTTTGAGATTCATTCAAATCGATATATCGTTTGAGGACTTTTCCTCTTTTCAGAAAAAAAAAAAAAAGGTTATAAGGCATTATTTGGAAAGAATGGAACTATGCACTCCAATCTGTAATTCATGACAGTCTTCTAACAAGGTTCATGGGACACACATACTAAAAGAAGGCTATTATTGGGGCGTCACACTCCATTAGAGGGGCTTCACTTGGATATTTGGTGACCAAAAATCTGGTTAAGGGATATTTTGATTCCATAGCAATTTGTCAAAATTACCCTTCAATTAAAACTACTAAAAATAGATGAGGAAGAAGCAACCGATCCTAGTGATGGTAATCAACAACTCAATCAACCTCAACTTCATCCTCAACTCATTCCACCGATTCAATCAATTGAAGAATCATGTTTTCAAACTCCTCACCAACAACCCATGGTGTATGTAAGGTAATAATCAAACAAACCCATCTTTTTGTACCCATTTTTGTGCTTAAAGCGAATGAAATCGAAGTAAAATTAGGATTTTATTTACTTTATGCTAGTGTTACGCCTGGGTACGGTACTAGATTTTTCAATCGTAATTTAGTTTTTGAAGAACTTACGCCTAGGTTTAGTTCAATTCAAGCGTAAACTTTGATTTGCATGTCGTTTACGTCTAGGTTTAGTTGATTTCGGTGTAATTCCAATTTACGCCTAGGTTTAGTTGATTTCCAGGCGTAATTCCAATTTTACGCCTAGGTTTAGTTGTTTTCCAGGCGTAATTCCAATTTTACGTCTAGGTTTAGTTGATTTCCAGGTGTAATTCCAATTTACGCCTAGGTTTAGTTCATTTCCAGGCGTAATTCTAATTTTACGCCTAGGTTTAGTTGTTTTCCAGGCGTAATTCCAATTTTACGCCTAGGTTCAGTTGATTTCCAGGCATAATTCCAATTTTACGCCTAGGTTTAGTTGATTTTCCACCCGTAAAATTAACTAAATAAATAAGGGTTGTTTGGTCATTACATAATTATTTGAGATAATGGATTTTTGAAATTACTTACGGGTGACCAGTTTATGTCCTATTAGGTGACGCCCCCAATATTAGCCTTCTTCTAAAAGCATGGCTCACCAGTCCACCCGCCTCTAGTACCTTAAAAACCAATTGTATGCAAGCTATTTTCTATGTCAAAGCATCACATCATTTCGACAGACAGAGAATCAATTTATCAAATAAGTTAAAAGATCTCAGAATTCAATTGTGATCAGATGAGTGCTTAGCTGGTTAATCCATTAATAGTAATAAATGTTAAAAAATTGTTTATTGTTGAGTTAATTACGAGATACACTATATAGTTGAACTTGGACAGACCCTCAATAATTACTTCTTCTTTATTAAGCAGAAAGCTAGAAACCCATTTCTTTCATCTTCATCACAGTGAAACCAGTTTTCTCTTCTTCTTTTCACTGAAACAAGTCTTTCAAGAAAACTACCACCAACACCATCACAGTCACCACCACCTTCTGGTGTTACTATGAAATTCCCACTAACCCATATGTCTTACTGTCTAAATCCTCAACTTAAACTCGCCTATGATCAGGTTTTCACACAACTTCCACAGTCACCACACTTCAACCCACTTCAAAATTTTAAAAGTGAGAAAATCAAAGAAGCACTCAAGCTAGGATGTGACTTAGCTTTCTTGTTCCTAGTTCAGAAACTCCGTAACCTGAATGATCCCTCTAAGTTTCTTAGTGAGGTAGCTAGTTTGACTGAAGAGATTGAACAACTTGAAGAAATGGGTTACGATTTAACTAAAGTAAAACAGAGATTCAATCTGCTGAAAAAAAGAGCTGAAAGAGAAAAGGGTTTGAAAGATAGAACTAGGAAGTTGGAAGAAGAAAAGCAAAAGAAAATTGAAAAACTTGAAGAAAATAAGTTTCTTTTGGTAGAGTTAGCAAACGAGTCTCTAAAGGTAGAAAAGGAAGTAAAGATGGGTACATCGGAGATAAAAAGTATTGATAACCAGAAGAGAAAGACCATGGATGAAACGGAGATGAATTTGAATGAGTTTATTAAGTTGTCTAATAGGCCATGGTAAAGATGATTCAGGAAGAGGCAGAGTGTGATGATGATGAATCTGCTAACAAACTACTAAGTTTAGGGATTTTAATTGTTTGATTAATTTGGGTTTTAGTTGTCTTATGGAACTGCATTTTGTAATCAGTGGTACTACTACTAGTATATATCTTAATGTGATGATCGATCATGAATGAAAATATGTGTAGCTTTGTTGTTAATCTGTTTTCATGTTCGCTACATTTGTTCTGTTTTCTTACTTGAACCCCGATTTCCGAATCAATCAGACCATTAAACTCTCTAAAACTCAGTTTTGGTTGAAACCCACCGGAAAAGGTCGAAAATGTTGCCGGGGAAGATGAAGAGAAGACCAAATGTACAGGTTTGACTGGCACAAAATGTGTAGAGATGAACGAAGTTTGTCCTCTAGTGTAGATGTGACCAAATGTTACTGGCTACATAATGAGCGGTTGAATACACTTTGACCAAGCCCAAAAATATCACCGATTTGGTGTTTAGTACTACTAGCGGCAGAATTTTGTACTAGTCACCGTGAAGCTGCTGCTGTGCTGAACATATGCTTTAGGTTGCTTTGAATGAAAAATGTGAACTTTGAATCCAGCACTGCAAAATGAAAATCCATGCTGCAAAACAATGTGAACTTGAAAATGTTGCAGAAATCAGAGTCTTCGAAATTCATGTCTAACTGCATTGCAAAATAAAAAATCCATGCAGCGCACAAACAATTGAAACATCTGGAACAGAAGTTTGATTACATTAAAAACCATACTTTCAAGCATGAATTATGAGGTAAGTGCATATGCCACTGTTTTCTTGTAGAGGTAACACCTAGAAACAGCTATATGAGCACCAAGTCCAAAAATACATAAACCTGCTAATAACCAGTAGTAATTATCAAGGTGGGCCTTATTAAGATTGTCCCCCAACCATTCGTCTCCATTTGCAGAACTCACAAATTGCACAATTGAGATAATAAGGCTGCTTAAAAATTCCCAACACCCATAACACTTAGATAAACTGCAGCTCCCATACTTTTCATTTCATCAGGCATTTGATCATAGAAGAATTCTTGTAAGCCAACAATAGTAAACACGTCTGCAACTCCTGATATTACGTATTGAGGCAGTAACCAACAAACACTCATAGGAACTGTTATATTGGGTTGATCTATGAGACCATATTGCGCAGCAACTTGAACTCGTTTTGCCTCTACTAAAGCTGCTATCACCATTGAAAGTGCTGCAAAAAATATTCCAACCCCAATTCTTTGAAGCATTGTTATTCCAGATTGGATTCCTGTCCAGTTTCTTGCTATTGGAACTAGAACTCTATCGTATATCACGACTGTGGAGATTATTGTCAAACTGGTTATCACTTGAAGTGAAGCTGAGGGTATGCGGAAGTTATGAACCACCGTTCTGTCCATTGTACTTCCTTGCTTAATGAAATATGTATCTTCTTGTGCATCCACTACGGCGAAAGACAAGCAACTCAACCAAACAGGGACTAAACGAATTAGGAGCTTTGCTTCTTCTACTTGCGTGACAGAGCAAAGCCTCCAGTCATTTTTCGTGTCACTTGATGTATCCATCTTGTCCTTGATTGCAGCTTTGTCCAGACACCTGAAGGATTTTGAGACGAACAATCATCAACTGGCTAGATTCTCATACATTCATACACTCATATTCGGGCATCAGTCTCATGAATATACTCATTTGACCCAATATATACACTAAACAGGAAGCTACGTGTTACCAGCCCTACAGTGTACATCCAGGCTGACAAGAAGCCATTGAGCACATTAGAAATAGTATACCCCATGTCCAAGTCAATTGTGCGGATGCGCGCACCCCTTTTTTCCCTCCTGGACATATTTAAGTCAATGAGAAGGGGTCTGGACAAGGTAATGTTGTGTGCTTCTCTTGTTCACCTGAAGGGTGATCATCAACTGAAACACTAGAGTTTAGTAATGAACTTACTTGATTTGTTTAGTGGGAGCAAGGATCCTCCGTCCCTCGGATGCTGAACCAGCATCATCTCGGTTTTCTTCCTCATACAATGGAACCCCATCCTTTGAGACACAGAGACAGCGTTTACGGTATGCTGCAACAAATACTTGTATAATTCGAACAAATGGACTTCCTTTAGGAACATGACTTCGATAGAATCGTGAACCTAACAAAAAAACAACCAGTGCAAATACCATTGCAAGTGCGGGTAGACCAAAACCGATCATCCAACCTACGTTTTCTTGAATGTAAAACACAACTAACATACCAACCAAAGATCCACTACAAATTCCAAAGTACCACCAATTAAAGAATGAACTTTTTGCTTTCTTTTCCTCCGGAATACTTTCGTCGAATTGTTCCGCGCCAAATGTTTGTACACATGGTTTATGTCCACCCTCTCCTATTGCGACAAGATACAGCGAGAAGAAGAACACCCAATATTTTGAAATTTTAGAGGAATCAAAGTAGATACAGAAAGCGTTAACATAACTAGTCCCTACATTTAGAAAAACCCCAGATCAAAATCTCAAGCAAATGTCTCAAGAATGTGTAACAATTGTAACTAACTTCAACTGAAACATAGTTCTACATTTAAAATTGACTCAGAAAACAGAAACATAGAAGGTCGAGGGTGTAACCCACCATGATATAAATGATAGAAGAGATGAGTATTGTATCGAATCGGCCTAAGTAGGAATCAGCAATAATAGCTCCTAACAGTGGAAGCAGAGTTGCTACACCTGACCAAACGTTGACGTTCTGGGCAGCTCTTGCCGTAGACTCACCCAGTACATCAGTGAGGTAAGTAATGAGGTTTCCTGATGTTCCAGCAAATGCAAATCTCTCTGCAACTTCAACACCTAACTCATGCCACACAACCATTGGAATTCTTAAAGCCTGAAGTAAAATATACATAGTTGGAATTTGAACAGTGATCAGAAAGATGGGGGTGGATGAGCTTACCGATGATATAAATCGATGATTTCCATCCTCCCTTAATGACTTGAACTGGTTCATGATGATCAATAGATATCTTCAATCCTACGCCTTGATCTTCGTCTTCGTCATCAACATGAATATAATTATCCGTCAAGAGTGAGTATTTTGTAGAATCCTCCATTCATGTATCGACTGTTTGGATGATGGAAAAGTCAATGAAAATGGGAGAACTTGTTTTTATCGAGTTTTTTTCTTTTTTTATTTCAGCTACATATGATGGAGGCGCTTGTTGCTTAATTTTTTTATTAATATAAAATTGGTCACGCTTTTCCTTAATCAACGGGCCTTCAAAAAAAAAAAAAAGGCAAACGGCACGAGCCAAATAAAAGGAACGAACTAGTACACAGAGGAATTGTTTTTTATAGCCCAGAGCGCGAGCTCATGAGCAACTGAATTATAGGTCCTAGGTTGAAAAGTAAACATACATGCGACTAGAGAAGATGAAAAAAATTGAATGTCCTTGTAAATAACATCTAATCTTGAATCGCGCCATCAAACCTCTCATAAGAAAATTGGTCAATGAGATCCTTAACATCATTTTCTGTGATAATATGAATTAGATTTTGCTCCTCAGCCTTCTTTAGAGCAAGTCTTATGGTGGAAAAATTACATTTTCCATGCCACCTCGGCGTTTAGAATCGTTCATGGATGCTCAAGTCTTAAGATTGATGGAATCATGGAAAAGCAAAAAAGGGTAGTGTTTGACTTGGTCAATAGTATTTGACTAAAATATTTGCATGGTTGAAATTAAGAGTGACTTTTCTGCATTTGACTTATGCTAAAAGATGAAAAACGCTAATCTGGATAGCTTTTTTAAACGCTATTCAGAATAGTTTTTTGGTCTTTTATCACGCTATTTAGAATATCGTTTTCTTTGGATTCCACAAAACCATGGAACATGGCTTAGAAAAAGTGTGGATGGTACCAACTTGGAATCCATTAGACTTGACATTCCACACTTTTTCCAAGCTTGGAATAGGTTGGATGCCACCATAAGACTTGCTCTTAGCACTGCCCAGATAGCTCTAGCTTCAGCCTCCACAGCAGATTCAACGTCAAAGACAATAGATGCACAAAATGAAGTTTTACTGGAAAAATATCTCATCACATAGACTGCACCATTTTGCTCCACAACCTTCTTTAGAGCAAGTCATATGGTGGATAATTTCATCTTACGCCTCTTGAATCTCGCAAGACTCTGCACGATTGATTCCCTTAGCTGACGTCCTTTACAGCCTAAGAGTTGCTTTAACTTAATTGAAGACTTTAAACCAATCTTCCTCCCACAAATAAGACTATATGTGATTTCTGTTTTGATCAAAGATCAAGGTGAGATAGAAAATCGTTTGCAATAGACAAAGTCTAGCAGACCTCAAAATCCGGTACTTACGAGTCCCGAAGAGCGGCCTAGATTATTATTCACCTCACAAGTAATACCTACTCCGATTTCAACAAAGAATTGTTATAGAGGAATATACTTGTGGAATCACAAAATTTGAGACGAAGAAACTTTGTGATTTCTATCTATCTTGCATGATCGGATTGAGACTCAACAATCAGTAGCAAGATCAGGATACACGAACTATCAAGATAAATATAGTCGGGATGGCTTCATGAATCCCTAAGCGAAGTATTTTTAGTCGATAAACCTAAAAAGGTTTAAAGGAGAGGACGACTCTAGTTTACAACTAGGACACACAAGAATAGTGTCAGGGATTCAAAAATCCCAGTTGCTTGAGGTTATACTTATATAGACTTTCAAGGTCAAGGTTGCTTTATATTTAAGCTAAGGTAGCTTTGGAATCAAGCAATCAATATTCACCGTTAGATGAAAACTTGACTTGAGATTAACATAAAAGAATATACACTCTGGTTAGGATGAACCATAACTGAACTGTATATAATCACTTGTTCTTTAAAGGTTAGCCGATACTAGCCAGGCGAACTATAAGTCATATAACACTTTAAGACTTTAATTTTGATTCATAACATTGGTTATAATGTGATCAAATATGTTTAGATATGTTTTTATAGAGAGTTGTCCAAATGTCGATCATCTCATAGAAATAATTCTGATGAATCTGAAAATATTCGATAGGGTAAGTACGTGTACTTACTTCCAGTTCGTGAGTTATTTTTGTCATGGTACATGTACCGAGTTTGCATACCCTTAAGACAAAACGAGTTCAGGAGTTCACAGAACTTTTCTGGTATGCATACTAGGTATGTGTACCAACCTGAGTTCACGAGTCAACGAAACTTTTTGGGTTTGCATACTGGGTACGTGTACGAAAAGTCGTTGCCGAACTATAGCTACGCCGGTACGTGTACTAGGTACATGTACTGCGGCTCCGGACTTATAAAAGTTGCGCCACTATGTAAGTTGGTACGTGTACTGTCATGTATCCATATTTACAGTAGTTGTATTTCTGTCTAATAATCAATTTAAAACATTCCCGGATAACATCAATGACACATATCACCGTTCCATGCTATTTTCAGATGATAATCTTGAATCATAATTTAGGTCATAAACAATAAATTGTTCTTAACCAAATTCTTCAAGTATGAACAAATTTTCTTAAGCTTAGTCAATATATTTCGTGAATAATTAACAAGATAAACTTGACTCGAAATTTCTACTGTGCATGTAAAGTCTTCTTTCGTCACGCGACTTAGTCTCATAGATAAAAAGGTGAAAACTTGAGTATATGTGGTTCAGTCTTCAATTACCTTTTGTTGATGTAGTTCTCCAAAAGCTTCAGTTGATCTTCGCCTTCAAACGGTAGAGAACGCAGGTGATGTCGGTACTCAACTACACATTTCTATCATAATCCGAGACTTGACTAAATGTAGACTAGAAATCAAGATATAGTTTTGATCAACTAAATTTGACAACAAGCTTGAGATAGCAACACTTGTGATTTCTGGTGTCTGTGTTATTTGGTGATAATTCAAAAGAAAATGTTGATCATTTGAAGATTATTTTTGACCGTTATTCTTCTTATTCAGGTCAAATTATAAATTTTAGTAAATCTTGGTATACTTCAGTAGAGCAGCAATGACTAAAAGAAGGAATTACACTATTAACGGGTTGAGGTTAAAGAAAGAACTAGAGGAAAAGTATCTTGGCACTTAACTTCCAAAATCATATTATAAAGTTGATCCATATGACTTTGTTATTTCTAAATTCAATTCTAAACTAGCTGGCTGGAGACAACATTTTCTTAACCTCGCTAGAAGGACAACTTGTATCAATCGGTCTTAAATGTTGTACCGATGTTCGCAATGGGTATCAACTTGTTACTGAAAAGACGAGGGTACCCAAATATACCTCAATCTAAAAAAATTCCACATATAGGTCCTTTCTCCGAAAGTGATTGTCTATGGACTGAGTCGAGACAATACAAAATCAAACCAACTTCGTATAGTCGAGACCAAGCAACTAAACCTATAGTTCACCTAGTTCCGTCTATATTCCCACGCCCCCAACTTATGAATAAGTCACGTACTTGGAACAATTCCTTTGGTTCGTATTCCAAACAGTAAAGGAACAAAAAATATGTTTGGTATCAACTCTTTTCAACCAAGTGATGTGAGTTCGAAAAAGGCTCTTCTGTTTATCTCAATAAACTCCTTTGTCAAGTTCTTAGATCTATCTTATTATCAACTACCAAAGTAATTGTTAAGATTTTGCAAACAATTATTTTAATCACAAAGAATTGTATTGATGCCGATCTACACAACTAATCAATCTAATCTACAACAAGGATAAACCGATTATATTTGGATCCTCTTTTACCGAAACAAGTATTGTGCACACCAAAGATTATGAACCCAAATCAGAAATCTTCAAAGTCTTCTTTGTCTTCAAATCTTCTTAGATCTTCAATAAACACTGTACACAATCAACTTGAATATCTTGTGATCAATCACATTTAACGAAGTCTGTTAACAATGGATCATCACAAGACGTCTTTAAAACTACAAACAGTCTAAATATCCCCGTCGAAACTTCGATCTAGTTTAAGTGAAACTTGTATCAGAAGAGAAGATTCTCAAGCATAAACAAACTAGGTGCAATCAAAGTTCAACCACCATTAGTCAATCAAATCAATCGAAAATAAAAAATAAACCTCAATTATCTATTTTCCCACCAACGGTACGAATAGAGCTTATCAATCCCAAAGAAGTCTTTAAACTGAGCGGCCGTAAGAGATTTCGCCTAATTAGGTTACTCTCCTCTCCTAATAGGCGGCTTCACCAGTAGCAGCACAACTGAGATAGTTTGTTGTACGAGGATTAGCTTGCTCGAAATGCAAACTTTCATATTTATAGACCAAGGAAGTTTGGACACCAAGGAATTTCCAAACCGAAAATATTCTCAAGATATGCAATATATTCCAGATTCGGTTTCCATAATTCCTGGAAATGCTTTGTCCAAATAATGACCGAAAATCTCTTAGAAAATCTCCAACTAGTAAATGCACATTACTAATTTTCATTTTCCAAAAATAAAATTAAAAACCTTAAATAAAAGATTCTCAATTTATTTTATTCGATCCGGGATTTTCTTCCTTTAGCTATTAAGGAATAACTTTGAACAATTAAAGATTAGCGTTAATGCACATGTTCAAAGTATGTCGACATCCTTACTTTGTAAGTGCTCTTTCATACTTACAATCTTGAAACCGATTTGCCACACTTCCAAACAAGTTTAGAATTGGTTCATCTGACTTTCAAGAATTATGTGATTGATCAAGAACACTCAATCACAAATTATGGGTTTCACGGTTCTACCAAAACAAGTTTCGGTTCTACCTCCATGTGAGTACTTTGCATAGTCACGCTAGTTACAAAAATTCGGTTGACTGGGTACTAGGATCGGTTCCCCACATATATATGGTATCTAACTTTTACTTGTTGCAGATGTCCATAGGATCGGTTCCCCTTTGCCTAAAAACGTGTTGCACATGTCCATAGGTTCGGTTCCCCTTTCTTCTAAAAACTTGATGCACCTCATACAAGGATCGATTCCCCTTTGTGATAGGTTGCACCTCTTACTAGGATCGGTTCCCCTTTACCCGTAGTCGGTCATACCAATAACACAAAATCCGTCATACCATCTCAGGTGATTACTTAATATCGGTTTCACTAATAAAAGTCATGCCAATACAAAAGTCAGGCCTTTGTGAATAGTTTTCCCAAGAACATAAACAATTCATTAGCGGTTATACTAATCACACATATTGGTAGTTCAAAAGATATGTAATGAATAACAATACCAATAATGCCTGGCGATTTCTCTTTCGATTCACAAAACAAGTTCATCAATTTACTTCCTTAAAACAAATATAAAACATTGTTTCCTAAGATGAAATCTTCACCTTATATCCATACATAATCACAATAGCATTCAAACGATTATGTCGATGTCTTATCTACAAAGTTTAATGGTTAAGCAATAAACCTCGTATTGTATTCCTTAATACTATGTCTAACTAGAGTATAATCATTCATGCTTCACAGTTTTGTTTTCAATATGCACGACTTGAAAGATACGTTAGGGAATGAAACCGTTCAAGTCAAATATCACTAACCTCAAGTGGAAGGATGATGTCGTCGTTGTAGCTCCTTACTTATTCACTTCTTCAAGTCTTCGCAATACTTGTAATGTCTCATATCCTAATACTTTCAAGCTAACCTATACGAAGTTGACTCTAGTACATAATCAAGCGACTCTTAAAATGAGTTTTGGATCACTAAAATATGACAACCAAACTTGACATACCAACGCTTGGTAGGTTCAACCGAGCTATGCTCTAACAATCTCCCCTTTTGTCAATATTAGTGTCAAAACTCTTACATCATATGGATAAACTAGTTACAAGAATTCATTACACATACGCTTGATTCCCGAATTCAACAACACAATAACCTGTATACATTTAATCCATAAATGCCGCTATTGACATTATACTAACAAAGCTAATACTGCCCTTAAAGGTGAGATAGGTAGATTTTCAATCCGCACGTCTTTGTTATTCCCTTGTAGTCCATATAACTACAAGTATCATATGATATGTTACTCCCCCTTAGTCTATGCTTTTACTCTTTCGTTAGATAACGTTTAAGCACCATTGTCCTTTCCCTTAGTGATACCAATCAATATAAATCAATACCAGTATCACTTGTTTACTCCATATATTTCTCCCCCTTTTTGTCACAAAATGACAAAGAAACGAAAAAATAAAGGACAAACCGAAAGGATCTTACGAATCTCAAAATAGACTTGCAACCTATAGAGTTAAGCACGAGGGTTCCACACACCATTTTTTATAACCAATATCAAAACCAAAACTACAAAGTAATTTTGTTTTGATATGTTACCAAGGAAACAATTGCCCGAAGCAATTTTCCCTAATAATTTAGCAAACCAAAAATCAACTAAGCACCTTAGTTCCTTTGATAAACCGATTGTACAAATACAATCGCTTGTTCGATAAGACCAAAATAAAGATAACTCTATTTTTCTTTGATTAATATTCTAATTATCCATATAAATTAGACCTTTAACTTTTAAACAAGACAAGTACTAGGTTAGTTAACTAGTATTTCTCGTTAAGGCATTCGATTAGACTTGAATAACCGAAACCTCCACTTTGATAAGTCTAACTAAGATCAGAGTTAACTTAGTTTCTCTTATCCGGAATCGAATTGGACTAAACAATTCATCACGTAAACCTTTCCTTTCGTTAAGCCATAAAAAATTCATACAAACCCAAAAAAAAATCAACTTGCATAATTATTCACCTCAACCGGAAGCAATTGAAACAACATAGACATTAAAGTACCGCAATTGCACCGAAATTTTGTAAGCCTAAACGATTGATACCACACAATAAAGCAAGATAACAATAGTTTTTCTTAATTGGAACCAATTGAATCACACACACACATCTATACACATATAATGGAATAAAACATCAATTGTACCAAAATCTTGTTAAGCAAAAGCAATAAATATACGCAATAAAATCAGGCTTTTCTTAAACAGGAAAACGATTTACTAACAAAGTCGTTACCTCAAATTTCCCATCCTCTTCTCCAATATGTTTGCATCTTCTTCCAGGGAGAATTGATATTGAAATATCATTATGTTGTCATCCTTATGCAAAACAAAAGAATAACAACAACCAACCTTTACCAGAGAAAGGTTGAAAACCGGTTTTTAACTATTGCAAGCAAAAAGTTGAAAACCCGAAACACATATGCTTTTATGCTAAACCAAAACCGATTCAACATATTGTGACTTTTTCACATATTGTTTCTATCAGAACCCCTCATGATCCTTTAATAAAGCCTACCAACATGAGCTAGAACTTAATCCTGCTAAATCAAAAAGTCACCCAAACCATAAGGGTTCACAACATATGAGATCGAATATCAAGGTTATAAAATCGAAATCAAACATCCCATAAACATACGTAGCAATAATATAAAGTATTCAAGCACAAACTATGTAAATCAAAAACTATCACAAGAAAAATTATAAATCAAATAATTTTATTCATAATAATAAGATAGTTTTATTCATAAAATAGACCTTATTGAAATAAATCAAAAACTACTGTCTATTTTTTCTGATTTTTCAAAGATCATCTTCAATTTCCTCAAATTTTTCAGGATCTTCATCAACGGCATCTCGACTGATATCTCGGATTCTGTACCCAGTACCTTTATTATGTTCACAGGCTAAAGCATTAACCTTTCGATTAATATTTCGAGCATACTCCCATGCTACCGATTCCAAGTTTGACCAGCTTCTTTTGGTTACGGATAATGAGTTCTTAGCAAGCTGATTGCCTATGATGAGTTTCAATATTACTGTGGAGGACTTGACGTAGATTGATAATATCAATCTTAGCATCCAAACTGTTTTGGACAAGGAGATGAGTCACATTTTCTTTTTCATTTTCGATGTCTTCACAACCAGATTTCTTGAAGGTATCATCAAGATGAACAGTTTCCTTAGAAGTCATTCCACTCAAGGATTTTAGAAGTTTTGCTTGAGATTTGGTTTGAGAAAACATTCTTTAGTATAAGTTCTCAGACAAGTTGAGTACATATACTTGAAATACCTTTAACACATATCAAACATAGATATCAGCCTTAAATAAATAATTCTGACCAGATTCGAAAAGATTTTCGCGTCTAATGTGTTACTGAAATACAACTTTCTCCAAAAAGAGATTATCTTCAAGATCGGTATCAAGAGATGCTTTAAACAACTACACAAATCCTTTTTACACAAGTTGTTGTAAGACAACCTTTCTACACATAAGGATAATAAAAGCATACTTAAGGTAGATCGTGTATTCTCTCTATGTTGAATAAGATATATTGGTAGATTCTGATAGCCCAGGTATATGTGCTTCCTTATATCCGAATATTGGTGATAGGGTGTAGAATACATCCTATTTACTATCTATTGTTTATACTTTCTTTGCTATTTTTCTTGTAAATTATGTATTTTACGCTTGTTTTGAGTTTTGTAGCTACTTTGGAGTCACACGAACGAAAAGAAGAAGAAATCACCGAATTGGAGCAAAAGGGGCAAAATTATCGTTTCATTGGCAAACACTATATGAAGTCTAACCAAGGTTAAGGGGCTACTACTGGAATTACTAAAGGCAGACAACTACTTACTTAGGGCCACCACCAGTCGGGCCGGTATAGCGAAGGTGTAAATAGCCCATTCCAAAGTTAAAGACCTAAATTAGGTCGAACTGAAGAATAGTTTTTTTCTTTCTTCTTTATTTGAGGCTGCCGATCCACAGAGAAGAAAGGCACTGGTTCAAGGGTTTGAGCTGAAATTGGAGGTTGATTGCATAATGGGTTTTGATGAAATTAGTTAGGGTTTGCTATGTTGCTGATGCTGTTTGACCGAGAGATTTGAAGATAAATGGGCAGAGAAATTGAGAAACGATGATGGGATCTGGTTCTATTAGATGGCGCTGTGATGAAAGAAACGTTAGAGATCGAGAAGATCTCAGAGATGAAGAATTAGACTCAGGGTGATAGAGATGGCGTGTTCGATGGGTTCTGGTTATTGTTCAAACAACAGATGAAAGAGGATGAAATTAGGGTTTCGATTTGAATTTGGAACCGAAGAACAAATGAAGGAAATCAGTGATGGTGGTATCTGAGATGGGTAATTTTACAAGGGGATTTCCGTCTGAGTCCGATTGACAGCAGGGATTCGAAGGAAGGTGGTGGTAGCAGGTGAATAAGCTGCAGAGACTGAGTCTGTAATTGAAGCAGTGTGAAGTCAAGAAGATGGGTTTCTGGTGGAGTTGAGATGAAATTCAGAAATGGGTTTGATTGTTCTGCTGCTGCTAAGAAGATGCAATCTAGAGTTGATGTTGTAATATCGAGAACAAATGAGATGGGGATTGAGATTGAAGCTCTGTTGCAGGAATGAAAGCTGTTTGAAGCAACAATTGAAGTGATGAAACAATAGATGTATGTTAGGAAATTGTCACAGGGAATGAAGCTAAAATCGGCCTGAAATTGGCCTGAGATATGCCCAGAAAACAAACGGAACTCTGTCGGATTTTATACCCGACCAGTTAATCTTGCATGCCGCCGATGAGCCGATTCAACCCAATCGGTCGGACCCAATCACCGAGTTAGAAGTCGACTGGTGTCTGACTTCTCTACTCCCTTGACCCAGTTGACTAACAAAGACCGTTAGTCTGACAGTTAAATATAACGGTATCGTAACGGAATATTCCGTCAGCGGAAAAGAGAATTTCAGGTGGCCGGCGGTGACTTTTCCGGCCGGATTCCGTCCATAATACCAGCTTTCCGGCGACCAAAATTACAGAATTTCGTGTGGATTCTTCTCATGGGTGTGAAGACTTGGACTTGGAATTGGATGGAGAATTTGGCTCAACTTTGGAAAGAGAAGATGGAAGAGTTGAGAAAGGCTTGGATTTGGAAATTGAATTGCTAAAGGAAAAGGATTCTATTCCTTGGAAGATTTGGAGAATATTGAAGCCTATAAATAGAGAAGTTTTCTACATCTTTTTACACACCTCTCTACACACACAACACTTGTGTTTTTGCTTGCTTTTGAAAATTCTTCCCTTTAATTATTTGTGTGAATTTCAAAAACATTAGTAGCTAATTTTCTTATTGATTGAGGATGAATTCCTAGTTCTTAATATATGATTTGAGTTTTGTGTCAATTCTATCTTGAAGTTTTTCACATGATTATCGTTTGTTTTTACTAATAGGAATGTTTATTCATTCATGATTGATTGATAGATTGTTTAGAGTGCACGCTAAATTGATTTGTTAATTTGATCTAAATCTAGTATAAGTTAGGTAATAAGTAATCGTTCTCGATACTTTACACAAGTAGAAAACACGAGACCTTGCGGAGGGATTCCGTGGAGCGATTGTGTGTAAAAACAACGCTAGAAAGTGGACCAAGCGAACCGAGTTTAACTACTAGTACTAAACCTAGATTCATAAATCTTAATGCATTCAGGGAATTACATCTTGTAAGCGAACCTCAAGGTGGTTCTTTTGAATAGAATCGATAACTAAGCGGACTTGTTACTCGGTGAAATAAGGGATTTTGGGGCTAGCTAAGCGAACCTGCTATCCTACGGTTGGTGATAATCTGTGACTAATAACAAGTAGAAAAGAACATAACTTTAATCATTGTTTTGCAACGAAGAATGATTCCTTGATCTTGTCTCTCTTATTGATTTCAACTTTATCTTTTAATTGCTTTGTTTATTTTCTTTTGCTTTATACATCCCCCCTTTTGTGACAATTTTTACAACTAGAATCTCTTGCTCCTCGTGGGAACGAACTTGACTTCCATTATATTATTTTTAATTGAGTGGAAATATTAATTAATTTGATTGCACCTACGACACGCATCAATTGGGCATTGTAAGGATGCACATTCTAATGCGATTTAAGCATTAGGATGAGGATATTCCTCATCAAATACCTTTTGATGAGATTCTTCCTCCTTTTCCTTAGGAGCATTATCATGTTCCGTTTCTTAGGTTTTGAACCCATCCTCTTGGCTAGGAAAATTGCGAGATGCAATATCTTCGATTATATCCCGTGCCTGTGATGGAATGTTCTCTCGAGCTTGAACATGTGTGATCAAGATTTTCCATTCGAAAAATTGCTAATGTCTCTTGTTCAAGATATTCTATATGTCCTCTTAAGGTATCCATTCCTTGTTGGAAATATTTTTCTAAACACCCGTTTAGATATACCTCTTGACATATAACTGTAAGAAGTTTCTCAATTAGGATCTTATTCCTTATTTGTGAATGTTCTAGCGATTGATTGAGAACTTCACACTCAATAGTCTGTTGATAAACTTTATTGCATAAAGCCATTTTTTGTTCCTCATAATCTATCAGATTATTTTGAAGACTGAGTGTTTAACGCTTTCCTTCACAAACCCTTACATTCATTTGAACAATAAGTTCTAGAACATCATCTAGGTTGTCAATGGTTTTTCCCTTTTCTGAATAGTTTTCAACATGTTTGAAGAATCTTTCCAACACTTTTCGAAATTCAGAACTTGGGCAGACTAGTGAATTTAATCTCTTTTCACACTTGGAAACAGAAGATTTTTCATTAGAGATCGGACTCGGATCCAAAACATGTTTCTTGAGTTTCAGATTCATTCTTTTCTGATCAGGAACCTGATTCGCAATCAAGTTATCAGTCATAGACTTTTTCTTTGATTTTCGAAAAGACTTACGAGACCAATTTCCATTGAGCTTCCCTAAGATATTATTCTTATTATCTTGACATACGTTAACTGAACCAGACATGAATTCAATTTCTTATAGGTTGGATCGCACCAAACACAGATTGTTAGATCTTTTCGTATGTGCCTGCTCTGATACCAATTGAAAACATGAGGGTACCCAAATATACCTCAATCTAAAACTTTTCCACCTATAAGTCCTTTCTTCGAAAGTGATTGTTTATGGACTGAGTCGAGACAATACAACAAA